>CM029366.1:18247603-18340103 GCA_017165825.1 Hepsetus odoe | reverse complement strand
ATTCATGCGGATCCAGTGAACCCGTTTGGAATCGAATGAGAAGCGAGTGCTGTTTTTTTTTTCTCCGAGTAGGAGACAGAGTACACCAGTGAAGCAGTCAGGTCACACAGCGGTGACTTAACTGTGAGGACACATGTTGGGCAAAGCACCTCTTGCTCATCTCGCTATCCCTCCTGTTGCTCTCGCTTTCAGACAAACTATCTCTCTCTCTCTCTCTCTCTCTCTCTCTCTCTCTCTCTCTCTACACACACACAGTAGTTTGTATACCTTACTTATCTTGTCACACAAGCTGCTGTGTGTGAAAGTTTGGTGACGCTTGGGTTAATAGTGAAATAATGTGTTTATACACAGTGACAAGACGACTGAACTGAGTAAATGCTCCAAAATAAATTGGAGTTTTATTAACTTACAATCAGATTTAGAACATTTTCCCTTCGCCTCCAAGGTTGAATGTTTAGAGACACTGAGATTTGTTCCCCTGGGAGATATATATAATATATAACGTGTGTGTGTTCACAGATCGGTGTATTTGTGCAACATTTTGGTTTGATAAAAAATGAATCCAAATGAAGCACTTTACCAAATCCTGACCATGTTGTTGATTCTGACAAAGTCCTATTTTCTTATAACTTCAGGATATTATCCTGAAAGTATAGAAAAACAAGTACATGCACACACACACTCACACACACACACACACGAGTCATGATCTTCCTCTTTCTGAATAATTCAGATCCCAGTGGAACAGGTAGAGCTGGGCACAGGTTGGGGTAACAAAGAAACATAGGAGGAAAACAATGGACTGATTGGCTATTGGTCATGTGACAGTAAGTAGCTTCCTCCTCCTGTTCAGCTCTTTTAAACCTGCATTGTGTCAGTACCACATGTTTAACATTAGAAACGAGTCACACAGACAGACACACACGCCCACACACACACACACACACACACGCACGCACGCACGCATGCTCTCAGTCATCCACGGCTCTCGTTGCTCTTCCCTGTCACCTCACAGATATCTCCGAAGCACGGGTCGATGGTCTGTCTGTGTTATTTCACCGAGCTCACGCTGACTGTGAAATTGTCATTTCTTGTGAAGTGTGTGAGCTATAGGCAATAAGAAAGCATTAACCAGCATGCATCCCTCTGCTTCTCCAGGAAGAATCGCTCTTTCTCTTCAGCTGCTGTGTTTGTGTGAGACTTGGCTGTTGACCTGCACAGCCGCACAGCACCCAGAGCTCTTTATCTGAGAGCACTCTGGCTGTGAGACTGTCCCAGCCCACTGTCCCTGCACACACACATGTCCAAAGACCTACCCTGATGTCTGGCAGAACAACATTAATATCTAGTGCTGGATTTCTTTGACTCAAATTTGTATTTTTTATTCATATATATAAATATATATACATACACACACAGTATACAGTTTTAGGCAGGTGTGGAAAAAATGCTGTAAACAAAGAATGCTTTCAGAAATGGAAGAGTTAATAATTTATTTTCATCAATCAGTAGAATGCAGTGAATGAACAAAAGAGAAATCTAAATCAAATCAATATTTGGTGTGACCACCCTTTGCCTTCAAAACAGCATCAATTCTTCTAGGTACACTTGCACACAGTTTCTGAAGGAACTCGGCTGGTAGGTTGTTCCAAACATCTTGGAGAACTAACCACCAGATCTTCTGTGGATGTAGGCTTCCTCACATCCTTCTGTCTCTTCATGTAATCCAGACACACTGGATGATGTTGAGATCAGGGCTCTGTGGGGGCCAGAAGAACTGATGCTGGTTTGAAGGCAAAAGGTAGAAACACCAAATATTGATTTGATTTAGATTTTTCTTTTGTTCGCTCACTTTGCATTTTGTAATTTGATCAAAATAAACTATTATTCATATTTCTGAAAGCATTCTTTGTTTACAGCATTTTTCCACACCTGCCTAAAACTTTTGCACAGCATTGTATGTTTATATATATATATATATATATATATATAAAAAATAAATAAAATCATTAGTTTTTTATTTGCAAAGATTTTTTCCCCCACACATCTCCTTTACACTTTAGGAAATGTCGAAACATGAAAGTGTGTCACTGTTACGTCAGTCCCTCAGCAGTAGCACTTACAGGAGGACCCTATTGATCTCAGGGTTTTTTGCATTTTATACTGAGGCACACGTGATCCACATCTCCTGCTAATTATAAGTCCTTCAAACGCTGAGCTAGAGCGAGAGAATGACAAAAACAAATGCAGTGCATGTGCTTCCATGCATTCTGAAGCAGGAGGATATGTGGTTGTGTTGCCTCAGGGAAATATTATCAATCTAGCTGCCCTCACTGTCTTCATCATTCACTGCTCCATCAGCCTCTACTCAGGGTTCTCAGAGCTCGCTGAAAGGGTTTTTGCTTTCAGCTTTTTTTTTTTACCAGTTGAAAGTTAAGGCACCCTATACATGCTGAGTAGAAATTATAATGTGAACTTCCAGCTCTTACCCTTTCTCAACAGTCTGGCTGAAAACCAGTGCTTAAAACTTACCTCGTGGTTGGGCTTAATGGAAATAGGCTGGCTAGACAGGCTACAACCAAATATCAGAACGCATTGCAGACTGTGTGAACCCAAACATTTTCTCTGCTCATCTTCATTTAATGTGATAATATGCATCCATTCCTGCATTTCAGGCCTGTAGCACAGTTTCAAAAGTTGGAAGGGGGCAGTTTAGGCCTAATAACGGATCCTTTTTCAACAAGACAATGCAAAACTACATTCTGCACAAAGCCATGGCTGTAGAAAAAAGGCAGCAGATTCTAGACTGGCCTGCCTGCAGTCCTGACATGTGCCCAGTAGAGAATGTGTGAAACGTTTTAAAATAAATAAGGCAAAAACACTGAGCTTCTACATTTGCATTCCTTAAGATGTGTTTGCAGAAAGAATGGGGCACACCTGAAATGCTTCATGGGTATTCTCAGTGCCAAGATGTCTTTTAAGTGTTGTGAGAAGGAATGGCAGAATTAAAAAGCAGTAAAAGCTTTCTGCTCCCAACTTTTTGGGAATGTGCTGCAGGCCTGAAATGCAGGAACGGATCTACCAGACCAGATAAGCTTGGAAAAAAAGTATTGTTAAAAACAAATATGATAACTGAAAGGGACTTTTAACATATCAGTCAGTTTTTACAAGTATGTATTAATGGTTGCGTGACATTTTTATAAATCTGTGATTTAAAAAAAGGACCGTTTGGGATGTTTATTTGAGAAATAAGGGCTCGTTATTTAGTTTTGTGCGTTCTTAGTTGTGAAACGTTAAAACTTGACCATGTGGAAGCTGTAATTTAGCCTGAAGAACTTAAATGATCGTTGGTCTTGAGACTCCAGTTTGGAAAGGTACATGGAGGGTGTCGAAATTAAGAGAGAACTGTTTTTTTAAGGTATTTACCATCATGTTTATGAAGTCTACATATGGAAACGTGCAGTTTCACTGGCTATTTTGCATAGTGGATAAAAACATGACATTTATATTAATATTATACACTATAAATATTCATATATTTTAATATTTATATTGCTAGCCTAAGTTCATATCACCAAAGCTGTAAAGAGCAGCGAGCTCATCACATTAAATTATATTAATATTGGGTGGTTGTGGTCTAGTGGTAGGGTACTTGTCTATGGACCTATGGATCAAGAGTTCCCAGGTTTGAATCCCACCTCCAGCACTACCACCACTGGGTCCCTGAGCAAGACCCTTAACCCTGAGTGTCTCCAGCGGGACTGTCCCTGTAATTAGGACGGGGAAGTCACTCTGGATAAGAGCGTCTGCTAAATGCCGTAAATGTAAATTACATTCGACTTGGTTTACATCTCTCCCTTACTGAATCAGGACACCGCTCTCGTCATATTAAACTGAATGTGTCTCCTGTGATTTGCTACAGCCCAGATGTTCATCATAGCCATACGGACAAGAACCTCATTTGCAATATATATCCAATATATGTAAATATATATGTAAAAGTATGCATCCACAGCAAAGTCTACCATTAGTGTTCCTGGATCAGTCCATCCCCTTTTCAGAACAAATGATTCCAAGCTGAGTGAGGAATATGTGAGTTCTCAGCAATGTCATATTCACAGTGTGAAAAAAGCCTGCAAGCAGCAGTGAGCCATTTACTGCTATTAGTCCAGGCTTTTGCTAGAGCCTCAGCAGACACTAGTCTGACTCAGCCCAGCGCAAGAATGTTTCGCAATGTTTGTGATGATAACAGGAGGCTTTAATGATCACGGAATTGGTTTGCGTGAAGAATTTCTCTCGCCGTGGCACACACGGCCAGGCTGATTTATCATTTGTTATTATCTTTGCAATAATGATGTCTCCAAAATGCAAATGAGCCTCTAACCAATCACAGTTGTTAGGTGTCCTGTCTGCTTTGACCAATCTCACTCCTATATAAGTGCGTCTGTGAGGGTTTGGAAGAATCAGGTTATATACATCATCCAGATTAAAGGCAAACAACTATGGCCAAGATGATGCGGATTTAGAATATTGCCAGATATTTCACATTCACGGTAGAGAATTATAGGACCTGTAGCATTTGATCTTAGTTTAACTTTGGCATTTGCAAAAGCATTGGAAATGCAAGCTGTCTATTTGAATCTTTTGATAAAAGCCTTTCACATAATTAGGGGGGTGTGTGTTTGTGTGTGTGTGTGTGTGTGTGTGTGTATGGAGGCCACTTTAAAGGGCCAGTGGAAGTAGCCCAGTGAAGAAAAGCTCTGCCCCTCCTCTTCGGTCTCTCAGATGTAATGTTTCAATCATGATTGTACTTTAATGGCAGCTGATATGTACTGTATGGCCTCTCACTGCTGAACAGAGCTTCTGACATCTTAATTCACATCCAGCTTTCTCTCAGGCAGGCTATGATGCATGTTTAAGGGCCATTACAGTGTGTGTGTGTGTGTGTGTGTGTGTGTGTGGTGTGAAGCAGGTGGGTTTAGAGGGTGCTGCAGCTGAAGCTTTATTGTGTTGGGGAGTCTCTGTGGCTGTGATTAGACACTGGATGAGACAGCTCTGTGCTTCCTTGGAGGGCTTAGAAAAGTGAATTATGAAAGACTAGGCTCCATTTAACTGAGCATCAGACAGGATGCGACGGGACAAAAATGAATTTATGCATTTAACCGGCTGGATTGAAGGTTAAGAGTTGAGTATTGAGTTGCACATGTTTATGGGTCGTGTGTGATTGGCGGAAAGAGAATGAGCAGATATGTTGTAATACACTGCATGTCTAGAGCTGGGTATTAGTTGAACTGTTTCCCAGAATTTCAGAATGAACGTCTTCTTTATAATTTAGAAATGAAACTGGGTGTGGTTCGGACTGTAAATGGTAACTGGTGCTGGTAGTTGGTGTATTTACTGACCATTACAAAGAACTGGAGAAGTGATGAGACTGATCACATGCAAGCGGAGCTACAGCTGCCTGCACTCTGAGGCAGACACGTCTGGGTCAGGTTAAAATTATCTTTTGTCACTCTAGGCAGCAAGTCTTTAGGCCATGGGTTTTGAACTGCATGCCTGAGCTCAGCCTAGCTACGAAGTGCTGATTTCCAGTGTGTAGGACAAAGACAGAATGCAGGTAGCAGAGGTAGTGAAGGTGGAGGCATTTCAATACTCGGGATCAACAGTTGAGAGTAACGGCGAGTGTGGAAAAGAGGTGAAGAGGAGAGCGCAGGCAGGTTGGAATGGGTGGAGAAGAGTGGCAGGAGTGATTTGTGACAGGGTGGGGGTGGTCTAGTGATAGGATACTTGCCTGTTGACCTCTGCATCAAAGGTCACAGGTTGGAATCCCGTCTCTAGCACTACCACCACTGGGTTCCTGAGCAAGAACCTTAACCCTGAGTTGCTCCAGGGGGACTGGAAGTCGCTCTGGATAAGAGCGTCTGCTAAATGCCATAAATGTAAATGTGACAGACGGGTACCAGCGAGAGTAAAAGGCCAGGATTACAGACAGTAGTGAGACCAGCTATGTTGTATGGGTTGGAGTCGGAGACGGTGGCACTGATGAAAAGAGCAGAGCAGAGCTGGAGGTATAAAAGATGCTGAGATTTTCGTTGGGTGTGACGAGGATGGACAGGATTAGAAATGAGTATATTAGAGGGACAACCCAGGTTAGATGTTTTGGAGACAAAGTTAGAGAAACAATGTTGCACTGGTTTGGACGTGTCCAGAGGAGAGACGAGGATTATATTGGGAGGAGGATGCTGAAGATGGCGCTGCCAGGAAAGAGGAGAAGAGGAAGATCAAAGAGGAGATTTAGGGACGTGGTGAGAGAGGACATGCAGGTGGTCGGTTTGAAGGTGGAAGATGCAGAGGACCGGAAGAAAATGGTTGGGCCGCTGTGGCGACACCAAACGGGATCAGCTAAAAGAAGAGGAAGATTACCATTTACTGTATTTCATTAAACCACTGCAGCATGCTGGGTAAAAAGTTCACCAGTTTCTGAACACACTGCCCACACTGGTGCGGTCTGTTTATACTGTGTACACAAAACAGCGTTCAGTGCTTTATCCTGGTAAACTCAACGTCAGTCCTATTTAGTTTATGTTGGTGATATAAAGAAAGCATCATGATGTGAACAGTAAGTTTTTAGTCCATCGTTACTCTCACTCACTCATTTTCTTAGCTGCTTGTCCTTTAGTATAAATATTGCAATAGTATTATCCCCTTTTTTTTTTTAAACCTGAATTTTAAAATGTGTTTTAAAGATGCAATATCATGATAATATCCTAAACTCTGTCAATCCTAGTGGTTAATGTGAGGAGAGTTTTTCTAGTTATCTACAGACTGAACACGTGCAATGCAAGAAAGAAACAACCAGCTGCTGTAAGGTTCCTCATCATGGCACGACCGTGTTAAGGCCGAGGTTGAGGTCGATTAGTGTTTCTATTGGAGCGCTGTAACGGGCAGAAAACTGATTGGCTGTTGGCATTGGGTGATGCTCTGGATATTCACTCCTGGTCTGCTAAACTGTAAATTCCTTCAAGATCCTTCTGCTTTATCTCCTTCTTACACAACAGTAGCTCTGACAGCAGCACTCGTTGCATGTCCTTTAAAGGGCAGGAGCAAGACATTTGCATGTGTGTGTCTGTGTTGGTGCACAAGAGTGATAACGATCAGTAGCGCACAGTGGACTGAGGTCAACAGGATGCCTGATTTACATACTTACATAATGTGATCAGAAACACTCTTTCAGTATCACTTCTTCACAGACTGGGTGTGTGTATGCATGTGTGTTTGTGTCCGTGGAGTAGGCTGACTGAAACAACTTGTTGTTGTTTTGGGTTTGTTTACCAGCTCAGCCTGTGTAATAAAAAGTGCAATAAATCAAAGCAGCCTCTGTAAAGTTCTGAGTATTATATTATTATTATATTGGCAATGTGCTGATTTTATTTTTTTGGTTTTACGTCAGAACAATTCATAGCCACAATAACTCAACCCTGCTCCTTCGTTACCTTCGAAAGTGAATGGACAGCTCTGGCTCAATGTCCTGTTGACTTTTTTTGAGAGCACATTTTCAAAGTGAAAGTGAAACACAGCACACAGTGAGCCACAACATAATTCAGCCTCTGCTTTTTACAGCACCCAGGGAGCAGTTATGGGGATGGTATCTTGCTCAAGGGTACCTCAGGGCAACTTACTAGTCTGGGATTCGAACACATGACCTTCTGATGCTGGGGCTCCCTGCTGCATTTTCATTATGAGGGTCATATTTATGTGTGTTGTCTGTAGAGCAGATGCTTTGTTGTGCTTAGAAATTTCACAACACTTTGACTGCGATGCTTGAAACATTTGCATACAATGTGTATATAAAGTTTATTAAAAGGATGCTAAAATGGTAGATGTGCAACAGGAAACACCTTCACAGTTAGAATAACGTCATCAAATGTCGAAAAACAAAATCCTTGTGAAGTTTATCCAGACTTCATCAAGAGGCGATTTACAGGCTGGAACGCTTTTCTATGAAGTGAAAAGAGGAAAATGGAAGGTTATGAACAGAAACCAAATCTACCAATAATTCTTGGCTGTTGGGTTCCCAGTGCTTCAAGCTAGGCAGCGGTGGCCTAGTGGTTAGGGAATTGGCCACAGGATCGGAGGATTGTGGGTTCAAACCCCTTACCAGTAGGTTGAGGTTCCCTTGAGCAAGGTACCGTCCCCGTCACTGCTCCCCGGGCGCTTTCATAGCTGCATCCTGCTGCACGGTGTTTGCATGGGTTAAGTGCAGAGGTCCGATTTTGTTGTGGTTCACTGTGTGCTGTGCTGTGACCTCGCGATGACAAGAATAGTCACTTTCACATATATTTAGATTAACTGTACACATTTTTGTGTCTTTTTCTGTTGGTAGTGCGGGTGGCGGTGGTCTAGTGGTAGGGTACTTGCTTCTAGATCAACAGGTCCCAGGTTCGAATCCCACCTCTAGCACTGCCGTAAATGTAAATGTTGCTTGATTTGAAGACGGAATACTGACCATTATTTGTGCCAGCAATACACTATTAATTGCAATGGATTGTAAAAATAAAGTCCAGCACTGAAGTTATATCAGCCGATATTATCAGTTCTCGGAATTCCCACTTTGACATGGTCTTATTTACATTTGCATTTACGGCATTTAGCAGACGCTCTTATCCAGAGCGACTTCCATGTCCTGATTACAGGGACAGTCCCCCTGGAGACACTCAGGGTTAAGGGTCTTGCTCAGGGACCCGGTGGTGGTAGTGCTGGAGATGGGATTCGAACCTGGGACCTCTTGAGCCATAGGTCCATAGACAAGTATCCTACCTCTAGGCTACCGCCACCCTCGGTCTTATCATGTCCTGATGCTCGGGCTGGTGCAGAATATCCACAGCAATGAACTGTTCTTAGCGAGGTCTGTTCACACTTAAATATGGTACCTTTTGTGATATGAATACAGACGAGTCTGTGAAGCTTTGGCCAAACTCAGTACCTGTCAGGCTGTGGCGGGCCAGCGGTGGCCTAGTGGTCAGGGGGTTGGTCCCAGGATCAGAAGGCCGTGTGCTCAACTCACAGACCAGTAGGTTGCCCAGAGGTACCCATGAGTGAGGTACCGTCCCCATCACTGCTGCCCATGTGTGTATGGGTGAAATGCAGAGGCTGAATTTTTGTTGTGGCTCACTGTGTGCTGTGCTGTGTTTCACGTTGAGAAGAATAGTCACTTTCACTTTCCGCTTTCATTAAAGGGAGTGTAGGCTGTAGAGGAGATCATTTAGCAGAGCAGAGTCCAGTAACTGAGAAGTCAGTCTCTAGGCAAGCCTAGATGTGCTGTTGCTCCAGCTTTTTTAATGGCGTGTTAAAAGAGCTCTGGAGGTTAAGTATGCCCTTTATGTGTTTGCCAAACTTGTGCTGGACACTCCTCTCATCACCCCTACTCTCTCACACACACACACACACTCTCGCACGGAACATGGCATGTCAGCTGCTGTGAAAGCTGAGTCGCGTCTCATACTGTGTCAAACTGAAGTTCCCTGCTTTTGTGAGTCTACCTTTTAAACAGGAAGTCCTAGTGCATGCCTTCACAGCGTTATTTAATTATTTTGTTCAAAAAGACATACAAACTGTATCCTTTTAGTCAAAGGCTTGTTTTAAAACTGTCCTGGAAACCGCCTCATAAATAAAACGGCCTTTTTCCAAAGAGCCCTAAAGATCCCTTTTTAGTCTTGATGAATATATTCATCTGAAAGATTACATATAGTGTAGAAATAGACCTTCTTTCTATAATCCCTAATGCCTTTAACCATGTGTATAAAATTAACACTCACGATATGTTTAATCCTCCCTCTATACACACCCCAATAACCAGTAACCAGGAGAAATTGTATCCTAGTCATTTATTTTGCCTTTTGAACACTGTCCATAAACGCTTTATGGGGAATATATATTTATATCTCAATACCTGCTGTTGAATTTTAACACACATCTACCTCTTTCTGTCTCTCTCTCTCTGTCTCCGTCTCTCTAGGAGGTCCATGATATTCTGCGCGAGTATGAGCTGAAGTACTGCTTTGTGGACCGGAACAAAGGAACAGGTAATTGCCTTCTTTCAGTCATCCACCAGTCCCTACGTTTCTAATGGATCTCTGCATTCTCAAATCATTCCATCACAGACGTCAAAACACTTTCCACAAAAACCTGTCTGCCCACACTGTCTGATTTCACTCACCTGGAGGTTAAGAGCTTCGGGTGCTGAAGGAGTATTTAATGAGGAATTGCTTCATCTTGTGGTTATGGCACACTTTACTCTGTGGGCATGTTTCTGAAGCTTTACATCTCACGGAGGTGTGCATAGCTGTAGACTGTTTGAAATGGCCTGGGATCGTTCCTGCTTATTTTTTTCTACCCAGTGTTTAAGTATCCATACCTTCCAATCTGTCTTTGTAGTGCCTGTCAAATAAGCTTACTACTCGCACAGAAACTGGTGATGAATGATTTTATAAATTGCATAAAAAAAGATCTTTTGAAATGTGAATATGAGATCTTGATTGATTTTATCATAGCGGTGTGTTATTTTTACAGCGGTTCCAAAAAGTATTTGGACAGTGTGTGTCATGCATCAAAATGAATTTGGTTAACTGTGACAGGAAACAAAATGTCACATCGTGTGGCTTTTTTTAAGCACCAGTCCAGTATTTACATTCTCTTTTGGTGCCGGTATTCTTTCACCGTTTTTGTTTGAGCGGTTTCTTCCAGTTCTGCAGGTTGGAATCCAAAATACGGTTGTATGTCCCGGAGTTCATGATCTCATCAATAAATGCAAGCTCACTGTGAGAGTAACATTTCCTCATCTGTGCTTTACAGACCTCTCAGTGCAGTCTGGGAGGAATTCTCCAGGCTTCCACCACACAAAGTGTCTAAAAGCATGTTGTTTTGGCACTAATAAGTACAAGTGTTGTAACAAGCGTTGTTTTGTTCAACGCTGTATGGTTCAAATGGTTCGAGTCCATTATATATGAGAGCCTTCAAGTTGAAGCTTTGGAAGCAACTAAAACAGCTGCGTTGTAGCTATAGTAGCTTTAAAATGGTCTTCAGCAGTTTGACACATTGCTGTTTTAATTTTTTTTTTATAAATACCTTTTTTTATTTGAAACATTTTAGCAAATAAGGATGAAGAATGGAGACTGCTTGACAAGGCATGGATATTAATGCAATGTCATTAAAAACCCTGTTTTATGATTTTGATACTGATTATGGTATATTAAATGAAATATCAATTAATGATTTAAACCTGTAGATTAGTCAAAACCATTAGACAAAACCAGCCTGGTAGCAGACGATAGACTCATTGTGAAAACTTTTACTCCCAGATCCAGTTTTTGCAGGAAAGCCCAGGCTGAAGTAGATACAGATCTCTCAGTGGCCAGTGCTAACACCAAGCCTGATTAGCAGAGCTTACATGGTAACCTTCCACTTGCAAAGAGCCCTGGTCTCCAAAATATCACCGAGCACGAAAACCCTCGGATGGCATAGCCAGCATTGCTGCACCCTCTAATTAGTAATGTTCTGGGATGAAGGTGAAACCCTATGATCTCACTCCCCATCCTCTCCCGGCTTGTCGCCTCTCCCACTCTCCACAGCTGAGGCTCCGGTGTCGAGGATCAGAGCGCTGCATGCCTGTCTGAGGTCCAGCACGACTCTGCTGATCCCTCTTCCTTTCTGAAAGGGTCCTGAGGCCTGCATAGGTTTGAAAGGTTAGAACAGCTATTAAAGGCAAACATGAAAACAATTCCACGTGTTAGAGCTGAAGAACTGAAAGAGTTCTTCTCAAAAAGAGTGGTTAAGAGGATAGTGCGTGGCCATTTCATCTGGTAACCCTGTTTTTTTTTTTTTTTGTTTGTTTGTTTTTTTACTGATTTTAACTTTTAACCATTTTTTAAAAAGGGGTTTTTAACTGTCTATGATTTTATCATTACATTTTTTTACATTTATCAGAAAAGAGAAAGTGACAAGTCTGTGAAACACAGCACAACACTCAGTGAACCCCAACAAAATGCAGCCTCTAGATTGAACCCATACACACCGTGCAGCAGGGGACAGCGATTTAGAGTGCCCCGGGTGCGGCGATGGGGATGGTACCTTGCTCAAGGATACCTCAGGGCAGCCTACTGGTCTGGGATTGGAACCAACGACCTTCTGATCCTGGGGCCCAATCCCTAACCACTTGGCCACCACCGCCTCACAGTAGTAGATGGTAAATTGGCCAGGCCCAATAGGAGAAGTGAAGATGTTTGTGGACTAGAGTGCATGTGTTGAACATGATTGGCGGCTAGTAGTTCTGAAAAGGCAGACAGAAACAAACATCTGTGATCGGAAAAGTCTTTGCCAATACCTGCTTTTGACAGAAGTGGCAAAGTGTGCTGTGATATTCTCTAAGCTGAGCAGCTGCAGTGTGGGCATTCCTCCTCCTCCTGTGCCATTGTTATGGGTCACGGTTTCATGAATACATCTTGGCTACGGTGTTCGGGCTCTTTTCAAGGGCTGTCAATGAGAAGTTGTCTTTCATATCAAAATAGTGACAATGCAAGCTCCTGTTTCCATTCTGTGAACCGACTCTGGATGCTGACCTCTGAGCTAGCTGTCATTCATTTGGTCTGCGTTGCTGCTGGCAGGAGCCTGCACACATACGCACTTGTGTCTGTGCGTCATTCTCAACGGTCTGAAAGAGAAGTGGGACGCAAAACTGTTATTACCATTTGCTAAGACATGTGTGGGACACATACAAAAGTACACTCTTCATTCCAACCATTAACGTTTGCTTGCATTGTTGAGTTTCTGAAGCAAAATAGCAAACGTTTCATGCTTAGCCAGCAATAGTTTTATACTAATAAGACAGAGCAGAAGTAAGCATGACAAATGCAAGATGCGATTCAACGAAGCTGAATGTGCGGTAACAAACTAAATGTCACCTTTTTTAAAAGCTGTGCTCGTCCAGGATGTCCTAACCCCCTGCACTTGCGCTAAGCTTACAGGGTTCCATTCCGAAAGCCCTTTAGAAAGGAGGGAAAATCACTCGTGTGTGCGCAGGAATTCGCTCCACCGTCTTAAATACCAAACAAGGCTGGAAGATAGCGCTCTCCGCTTGGCAGCTGCTGGCCTTCTGGCTTCGGAAATGTTTGGATTGCCTGGAAAGGCAGTGGGCATTGGCTGTGCTTTAGGAGAGAATTAGACTAGCGTTGTGTTCTGTGCAAGGTTGGTAATTTCGATGTCGGGGACACTGAGCTTGACCTTAAGTCTGCTTCTAGTCTGTTGTGAGTTGTAAAGCCTCTGCAGTACCATAATTAGAGAAGCGCCATCTGGCCCTAATTCACTAGGGTTTATTAATCCTTAACCAAAAGCAAAACAATTCCGTGTTCCCACTGGAGCTCATAAATGCTTTTTATAACTATCTGTTAAAGAAGAATCTGGTCCTTTCCCTTCAGAAGCTTCAGACCTACCTGGGAGCATCACACACAGTCTGAACTGATGAACCTCTCACACCACAGCCTTTGGATTTTGTCTCATGCTGTGAATGAGCTCCGAATAGCAGAATGGTTCAAATGGAATCCCTAAGCCTGGCATAACACCTCATAAAACATCCTTTTAAAATGCTCATTATGGACGGACAACATTACATCCGTTTTTGTGGAAGATCAAACCCTGAAAATATAAAAAATTCAATATGAGAATCTTGTGTGTTGCATGATGATTTGCTGTGAGACCCCAGTGCTTGAGGACCTCCTGCCCTAAACACTTTACTGCATGATGCATGTGTTGAGCACGGGGAACGCACAGGAAGGGGTGCCAGGCTGGGAATCTGGGAACAGCTGTAGTGCATTGCTTCATAAGTCATAATACACTATGCACTCGTATACACCCTACATGCCTTGAAAGTGCCTATTCTGGTCATTGTGAGAACAGCACACAGTGAACCACAACGAAATTGAACTTCTGCATTTAACCCATGCACAAAAACACACACCGTGCAGCAGGGGGCAGCTATGAAAGCGCCCGGGGAGCAGTGATGGGGACGATACCTTGCTCAAGGGTACCTCAGGGCAACCTACTGGTAAGGGGTTTGAACCCACAATCCTCCAATCCTGTGGCAACTCCCCAGCCACTAGGCCACCGCTGCCTGTGCTCCATATATGCAAACTAAGAATGGAATTAAAGTTTAATTAAAAATACAAAACCCAAACTGCTGATAAAATAAAAGAACAATGCAGAATATGGCCCTTTTAAAATTATGCGATGAAGCAAAAGGTATTTTGACGTCTAATACGTTGGAATTTATTGTGACTCTGCATTTGGATACATTCATATTTTACAGGACCTGAACATTACTGCAGCTTGTGTTTTATTCTGTTAAGAACTGACTTGGCACTGAATGAAGTGGCGTTTTGTAATTTGTAAAAAAAAAATGTTTTTTCAAAGATCCTCTCTTGGGGAATGATCGTACAAGAATAAATGCTTCTGGCAGTTCTGATGTTATTTTTGTAATTCTAGGATTGACGGGGACGCTCATATTTGCCTATAATGTTTTTTACGGCTGCTGAAATTTCTTAAGAGAATGGTGCTTGTGAGAAACTGAGTGCTTCTTTGAAAAGACACCAAAGAATGCATTCAGAGAGTGCTCTCGCCCAGGGTCCAGCCTACTCTGACTCATCGCTCTGGAGGAGAGTACAGTGCAGTATGCAGCACCGTCCTGCCTACACTGTAGCTGTTTGAATGAAATCGCCAGTGTCTAAGGAGGCTGTTAGATTTAAGATTTCCCGTTGTCACCAGCTCATGGGATTTCATGCCTTCAGACTAAAGTGAAAGCAGTTTGTTGCAGATGTAGCAGTAGAAGAAGATGGAGTGAGCAGTCGGAATTACAGAATGTGTGTGTTAGAACGACACTCGTAATGGTATTCACACCTGAAATATTGCTGCATTTTTAAGGTAATGAGGAATATTTATCTTCACCCCTTAAGGCTCACCTCAGCTCATCCAGCAAATTGGCGGTACGCATTGAAAACAGTTGTTGATATATGCATGTAGCACACACAGTGCGTATGTATGTATGTCACTCTTTAACATTTGTCCTCGAGTGTCCCATTCACTGTAGTTTGAGAGTTTAAAAATCTGTCTATGTCAGTGAGGGGAATCCGTGATGGCATGTTGAAGGCATGCCTGGCGCTCCGGCCGGCGAGTGGAATGACAATGGAAGTGGTGGGCCTGGGAATTAGAGCTTAACAGTGGAGCTTTTGTTTGGGCTGCGCCGTCCCCTAACGAAGACACACGGGCATCAAAAGAGTCTGAACGGATTCAGTGCTAACTTTATCTTTATGCACCACTTTAAACAGATGGCAAATTTTATTAAGAAACTGAAGATCAGTGATTCTTTTGACACCAGTGAGTCTTTAGACACGGGGCAGCGGTGGCCTAGTGGTTAGGGCGTTGCCCCGCATCGGAAGATTGTGGGTTCGATTCCCTCACAAGTAGGTTGCCCCTGAGCAAGGTACCGTCCCTGTCACTGCTCCCCGGGCGCTTTCAATAGCTGCCCACTGCTGCACGGTGTTTGTGTGCATGGGTTAAAAGCAGAGGTCCAATTTCATTGTGGTTCACGCTTACTGTGCTGTGACCTCGCAATGACAAGGGTTGTCACTTTCACTTTTCACTTTTTCACTTTTATACAGTGGAACCTCTGGTCACGGCCATAATTCGTTCCAAAACTCTGGACGTGACCCGATTTGAACGTGACCTGAATGTAATTTCCCCATAAGACTGTATGTACATACGAGGAATCCGTTCCAGACTGTACGAACTGTGTGTATTTTTTTTTTTTTAAGATTTTTAAGCACAAGAATAGATCAGATGCTGAATATGGCCAACTTTTGACCGTAACCAGATTTGTACAGTGAAAGTGACAGCCATCGTCACTGCGAGGTCACAGCACAGCACACATGAACCACAACGAAATTGGACCTCTGCATTTAACCCATGCACACAAACACCATGCAGCAGTGGGCAGCTATTGAAAGCGCCCGGGGAGCAGTGACGGGGACGGTACCTTGCTCAAGGGTACCTCAGGGCAATCGAACTTGTGAGGGAATCGAACCCACAATCTTCCAATGCAGGGGTACTAGGCCACCGCTGCCTGTTTGTACAATGTTAAGAATTCCGAACTGAAAAAGCACTTCATCTTCATGCTTGATTACATCATTAGTGATATTAGCTTTAGCCCATAATTCTTGGAATAGTGTTTGTCAGCAATTCTGTATTTACCTTTCAGCTTTTTTCATGCCACACTTCATCGCTATTCAACATCCAAACAACATTTGGAAGGACAGTGTTTGTAACAATATGGTAAAATGTATAAAATAACAATAACTGAAGGACTGAAGCTTGGGATATCTGAGAAATCACAGGTTTTCAGGTGAGAAGAACAATGAGAACAATGGTCAATAAGAGGGTGATATGAATGCACAGCCAGTTGGATTAATCATCTCATATCTGTTTGCATAATGATACTTATAATAGCCTGTTGGCAATAAAAGAAAACAATCATTTTAATTTCTTCTTTCTGCTTGGCTCATAAAAGCTGTGTTTCAGGTAGAGGCTTATGTAGCAATATGTGGAAGCGAACAACTGGGTATCACCTGACTATCAGACTCATCTAATGAATGTTTTTTTTTTTAAATGCAACAATTTAATTTAGTTTAATTTAATGTTAAAATATCCTTAATAATTGAAATCCTGTAAATGCAATCAGGCTCACCTTCGTTCGGGATTATGTATATTATTTGCAGACATTACAATGTTTAGCATTTTTCTTTCCTAAGACTGTCCTCCATCCCTTATAGTAATCATTTTTCTAATTGATTATTTGCCTGCCAGCGTACACATCTGTCTAACTCACTCGGAGAAATCATAATCTGGCAGCTTTCTCTGCACGTTGCTTCTGATTATTTTGTTCGAGTTTGCTGAGTAACAGTAACCCGCAACTTAAATGGCACGAGAAAGAAAAAAACTTTTTCGTTTTCTCAGTTTTTTCAACATCAGAAGTAATTTCAAAGATTTTCAAAGAGCTGGTGCTTTTTTCCACAGCCGACTGCATCCCTCAACTGCAGCATTTGCGATGCAGAGCCTTCCTGAGGATGCAGAATGTTCTTTCATGAAGACACTGAGAAGCAGCTTCACTACACGCTCTGTTTCTGGCTTTTACAGCTTAGAAGCATGTTTCTCCTGCAGCAGCAAGAAGACTGCAAGGTTATTGGAAGGTTACAGCAAAGTTTTAGATATTTAGTGTAACTCACAATTAAAATAGCTTTTTTGTCATTTGAGTCTCTTTAAATCATCGGGCAAGACTGAACATCATGAGCAGATTTTTTTTATGTGGTTGAATTAAATCTGCGCATGCGCTCCAATGTGAAGGTTTTGGTCTCAGAGCATGATTCTGGCACTTATAGGGCTCATGGGTTACATGAAAGTTTTTCTTTTTTCTTTTTTTACAGTTAATTTTTTCATACTTTTTTGCTACACATTTGTGGAACATTAAAATTAATATGAGATTCATTTTAATGCACCTGTTCTGGCAGATCATCGTCACACATTTCCAGTCTATATTATACCAAGAAGTAGCAATCAGCAGCGTGTGTGTGTGTGTTGAGGTGACAAATTGAGTGATTAGCCCCTGCATGTTTCAGCGTAACTGGCTGTGCTGTTGTTTTGAGGGTGCTGTTGTGAAGACAGGCCAGCTGTGACTCATGGTGGTCATTGTGGTGATGAAAAAGAGTATTTCTGCATGCGGCTCACCTTGGGGCAATTAGTCGTGCTGCTCAGTTTGTAATGCATCAAGGAGTCAAAGTGATATTAAGAGAAAGAGATTTACAAGAGTGGGGGAAAATGTGTGCATGAATGTTGTTAGCCTAAAGAGGGCCTTACTCACACTGGCTGGGAGACCAGAGCGCACACACACACACACACACACACACACACTGAACTTGTGTCCTAAAAACAGAGTCTGTTTCAGCTCACAGTCTTTCTAGTGATTGTCTATTCTCAGCCCTCGCTCAACTGACTGGCAAAGTTTCCTTTTTAAAGTCACCATGCAGTTCAGTCTCAGCTATCCTTCATCAGGGGAAGGAGTTCTCACACAGGGCTTTAAATGTAGTTGTATTAATAAGGTGCAATAATGGTTTTTTTATTTCATTTGATTTTATTATAATATCCAAAAGATTGCGAAATCTCCATATCATTGCACTGTAGAAGTTTGAAAAAAGTGACTTAGCCAAACACCGGGTCCCTTCTCCAGCTTCTGCTGGATGAAACACATCAGTATCCATTTGAACATCTGCCATTTCTTGACACAGCACATCACCGCTGAAGCTTGTCTTGGACCTGGACAAAGAGAAGAGCAGAGATATTCCCATCTCAGAATTCGTCTCCTGTTCCTGACAGCGCTGCTCTACTCTCTTTCTAAGAGTACGGCTTATGGAGTGGAGAGAGAGCGCACAGAGATAATGACTCGCAGCAAATCCCAAAGGGATGCGGAGTGCACCATCAGAAACCCACACGCTGTCATTTCACGCCTCAACTCTTGTTGTGTATGCACCGTTGTTTTCTGTACCCAATTTCTATGTGTCTGATTTACGGCATGGAAATTAATTGGCGTGTGAGCGCTGTTGCATTCTCGCCCGCTCCCTGTGGACAGTTCATCGGCATGAAATATACAGTGGCAGATGCGTAGCAGGGGCTGACACTGCTGAGTTTTGACAACCACAGGCAGCGGAAGAGCTCACACCGGGTAGCCACACTCAGACCAGCTCACTGGTGTGTTTTTGTAAGTTTACCATTGAGCTGCTGGTGTAGAAAGTGACTTATGTCTTATTCAAACTGGATTAGTCATAACCTAAGTGACTGCCGACAAGATCCTGGAGTTAAAACCAGCATGAATTTCAGGAAATATGATCTTCTGTAATGATGGGATAGTAATGATCTGTGTTGAATCAACATCGCAGTAATGCAGAAACAGATTTGCCTGTGTTCCGTTTGGCACCTGTCAAAGTACATTTTGAACTGATTCACTGTAGAACTGCAAGTCTTACATGATTTTATTGCAGGTTTTCTGTAGCTTGTCAGGCTCAGTCTCAAAAGGCTCTCTACTGCCTATGTATGGTGCTATGCAGGTTATGAAATTCTGGCTACATGCAAATTCTGTACAACTATACCTACCTTATAACGTGTATATATATTATGTACAGATTGGGTATAAAAAGCTTGATTCCTTCATAGTGTGCAGTGGAACCTTTTGAGACACAGCTAGGATGTTAGAAAAGCAACTTAAGTCACACAGTTGCTGCGACGATAATTTCATGAGGAAAAATGAAAAACACAGCCATTAAAGGTTCGTTGCTTTAGCCCGCTTGCAAAGGGGAAGACTCACAACAGACAGTGACTTATTAATATTGGTCTCATCAATATGGACAGAATATTAGAATTGCCATTATATTGCTGCATGTTTTTGATAAAGCCTTGCAATAGAACAGTGAAAGCCGGTGGCTTGTTTTCTTTGATGGGAAGCAAGTCTTTCAAAAACCAAAATTCTAGTGTCCTAACAGCGTTATGATGTAACTGTTTAAGCAGCACTGCACTGCATAAATGGACAAATATCCCCTTCAGTTTGTTCATCTATAATTTAATTCACTGAGAGAAAGGTTAAACTCGTACAGTGTTATTTTCACGGAAATGCTGCGCTTTGCTGGATCACATGAAGGCGCTCAAGGAATATCTGTGATTGGTCCGCACACTGTAACACATTCAGCAGTTGACACCATTAAACACCGTTGCAACTGGTATAGAATACATTGTGCAATCCTGATGGTAAATCAAGCAGCGCAAGCACTTGGAGAGGGAACTGACCCAGTCTGCATCGCAACGTTGGGTGAGGATGATGATGATGACGAAGATCGATGAAGGGAGGCAGAATGGATCCATTAGCGATGCGGGGGTCTCGTTGTCTACTCGAAGTCAGAGCGAGGGGTTTTTTACGGGAGTGTGTGGGAGTTGCTGCCGGGCTCGACAACCACTTGAGCCAGATGACTGATACTGGGAAAGCAGAAGGAGATCATCATTAATTGATGCAGTGGCAAGTGTGGGTGGCTGCACCACGCAAAAATACACACACGCAACACACATGAACGCACACACACAGGCTGGAGCACAAAGGGCCAGGGTACTTACCAAGAGTTGTGTCTGATAAAAGAGCACAGTATGTTTGAATGTTCAGACAGGATTGTTCAAAGCCATGACAGCTCCATTATCAGAGAGCTTTGGCACCTATGACTGTGGCTGTTAGTCACTGCGTGTATGTTATTTTGAGTCAGCCTCTGTTTTTTCATCTTCAGATTTGATTCCGATTTGAAGCTGTACGTGGTATTTGATGAATTTTGGTTGGCAGAGGTTATGTGGGACGTGTTAAGCCCTGCATCTCTTGAACCTTTTCTAATATGGCTGCCATGTTGTAGACATTAGCGAAGTGAAAATGACTATACTGAACACACCACACTAAACCACTCCTGCATCACAGGGAAATGCTTCCTCTGCATTTGCCCCGTTCATCCAAGCGGCACGCCTGTGTTGGGGGCTGGTAACATAAGCTCCACCCACCCAAACAGAGCCACCACTATTGGCTAATTGAACTTCCAATTAAAGACTCTAATGGATTCGTTTAGGGTAACTCTTATTTTACTGGAACTCATCGCTAAATTTATTAATTTATAAAATCCACTTTCTCTTTCTTTTCCTTCTTTATTATCCGGCGTCGCCAGAGGAGGACGGGTTCCCCTTTTGAGTCTTGGTTCCTTCCAAGCTTTCAAGGCTGCTTTGTGACAACAACAGTTGTAAGAAGCGCTTTATAAAGTAAACTTACTTGGCTTGCACTAGGGTACCTCTGGGCATCTTACCCTTGAATTTTACAACCCTTTGATCATGGGGTCAGGTACCTGCTCACTCGGCCACCGCTACATCTATATAGGAATATTTGAGCTAAAAAATATTACCTTACACCCCCCACCCCAAACTCAAACATCTCAAAATTCATGAAGTGAATGGTTGAGGTTTGCTTTTGTACTTTTACACTGAAGCCATGAGGATGATGTATCTGAAGTAAAAAGCACTCAATCAGTTAGCGTTGTGCAGCTTTTTATGAATGATTGTAAGTCCAGCCATTTATTTAGCAATTAGCTACATTGGGGTGAGAGGAAATCTGTTGATTTAATATGTTTTTATTGTCAGTGATTCCAGTATCATTGTAGCTTTATTACATTTACATTTACGGCATTTAGCAGACGCTCTTATCCAGAGCAACTTCCAGTTCCTGATTACAGGGACAGTCCCCCTGGAGACACTTGGGGTTCAGGGTTTTGCTCAGGAACCCAGTGGTGGTAGTGCTGGAGGTGGGATTCAAATCTGCAACCTCTTGGTCCATAGGCAAGTATCCTACCACTAGACCACCACCACCTGCATTCCTAGTTTATGCTAACTTAGTTATAGTTTAGTTTGTCACATGGCATTATAAACTAAATTAAATGAATATAAGTTTATTTATTCCAGAAGACATGGCACCAAAACAACTTTTTGGCTCGTATGTCTGCTTGTTTTATTTGCATGAATGTCATTTAGGCATAAGGTTGAAAACCTTTGCATGTTCTTTCATGTTCAAGTGAAGGCTCCTTTCATACTTGACCGATGTTTGTGTTTCATCATTTGTTTCTAGTGTTAACTGGTGTGCCACAGGGCAGCAGGTGGAGGATTAAGAGTGTGTCCCTGTGCAGATTTTGTGTGTGCCTGTGTCCCTGGATATGGTTACGGTCAGCTAGTTACATTTCTAGGCTACGTGTGCTTACATGGATTAGCCCTGTCAGTTATGGATTTTAAAGGTGTCTCATGTCTGTCTACATGGAATGTGTGTGAGTGTGTGTTGGAGAGGGGTTCCCTGATAATTGACATGCTGTAAAGCAGCAGGTGAAGGCTTGTTTGTGCTTTGCTGGCAACAGTAACTGCAGGGGGAGGACACTCTGTCAAATCCTGGCCTAAAGAACCAAAACTTGGCACTCTGCAGAGACGTGGAGCCATCTGGTAATGACATCCAGTCTTATCGAAGGCTAACGAACCATAACGAGCCGCAGCATCGGGGCAAAACTTGTGTCATCTGCAGTTTGCCACAACCGCAGTCGGCTGAAGTGACTCAGTAGCAGCATATTTTGCGTGGCACTGTCAGCAGTAATGATGTCTGGCAGCCTTTTATTGAGGACAATATTATTTCTCAGATCCATTAAGGAGATAAAATGCAGAATCTTCATAGTTGCATGCAGAGATTTTTCACACCCTCACTTAATGAGTCCTGATGAGCTCTAACAGGCTCTATTGTTCACAGAGTCGGAACAGCTCATTTGTATGTCACCGGAGGTGGGTCAGGTTGAGCTGATACAGGCATGATACAAACTCCAAGGGCTCCTGCAGTCTTAGCAAGCTTGACAAGCACAGGATGGCAGACTACAGATGAGCATTAAGAATGCTAAAGGGTTACAAATCAGTACTGCCCTGGTTCTCTATCAGAGATGGTTCTAAAACAGAAACCAATGTTATCATGATTTCTGAGGTCATTTTTACCATCATAACCCAGCCTCCCCGCAATTATCTATCTGGAAATTCCCTCTGTTTCCCTTGGAATTTTTGTCACAAAAAGACTCACTCTGCTGTATTGTAATGAGTTATTGTAGATGTCTCATGGCAGAGCAATTATGGGCTTTAAGCTGTTTCAATAAAGTAGCTTCCTCCCCCTGCTTGCCATAGCAGAAGAAAAAAAAAAGTAATAATTGTCATGGTTTTAGACAAAGCCTATAATCAAGTCCTTTTTTTTGTGATGTAAAAATGGCCGTCTCAAGCCTGTCACCAGCAAATTGGCTGTGAATTATAAGATTATTGTGTAAGCTATTAAAGATGCTTTGTGCAGACCTTTTTCATAAAGTAAACCCTCAGCTAAGCTACGGTTATTGTCATCTACTCACAGGTCTCTGAACGTATTGTTGGAAATCTTTGTACAGTAAGAACCTTCTGAAGGAGGAAGGTGGGGTGGGGGTGGAAGGCTGAGGAGGAATGGAGGACGAGAACGGTAGCTTTAGAATGTATTTAATAGCACATATTTTAATTAATGGGATATTGTATTGCTATTAATGGGATATGTATGCAGAGTTATTTACAGCATTAGTGACTCCACATCCTCCTAAATCATTGTTACTGTTTTTTTAGGTTCAACAAGATGATTAATAATGGATTGGGGAACATTTATGGGACATGCTGAACAGTGTTTTTTTATCCTCCATTAAGCGTTGCAAGAAAAGAGTGTTTTTTAATTAGTATGTTATCATTCTAGTAAGTATTCATTATTGATTCACAACAGCTGCCAGCAATATTTTACTCAAGAGAATATCTTTTGTAAGGGCTGTGGAGAAAAAAAGGTATAAAATACAAAAAACTTCTGCATTAAACTTTGAAAAAGGCATAATATCCTTGGTTTCCGACTTCTATGTAGGTGTACAGAGTGAGAGAAACTCATCTTACTTAAACATTTAGACTGGCCCCAGTGGTGAACCACAGGGAACCCCTAAGGAAGAGCGCCTTGACAAAATCTAATTAATTTTTTTGTGGGGCCTGTTTCATTTTAATTAATTAGCATCCTATTTCATGCTTGATGAGTTAATGCATTCATGCTTTTCATCAGAGATAGTTGTGTGTGCTGTGGTGTTTTTGAATACTTTTATAGTCCTTATGTGATTCAGCAGTTGCTCCTGTTCAGTGTGTGCATTTACTGGTCTTTTATATGTATATTAATGTTTATCTGTGTCTGTGTGTGTCCCACCAGCCTTTGTAACACTCCTAAACGGTGACCAGGCGCAAGATGCCATCCGTTCACTGCACCAAACGTCTGTCCGTGGCCGTGACATCACCGTGCAGCTGCAGCCCACTGATTCGCTGCTGTGTGTCACCAACCTGCCTCACACCTTCACCTCCACACAGTTCCAGGAGCTGGTGCGGTCCTATGGGAACATTGAGCGTTGCTTTCTGGTCTACAGTGAGCTGACAGGCCACTCCAAGGGCTATGGCTTTGTGGAGTACATGAAGAAGGACTCGGCCTCTAGGGCTCGCTCAGAACTGCTGGGCAAAGTGCAGGGCGAGCGCATGCTCATGGTGCAGTGGACCGACGTCAACCAGCTGACCACTGCCGAACACCTCCACTCCAAGTGCCTGTGTGTGGACCGGTTGCCTGTTGATTTTGACGACTCAGAGGAGCTGGCACACATCTTCTCTGTGCGCTACAAGCCTGTCTTCTGCCAGGTGAGCACCAGAGGGAGGGGTGGATCATATGAGCTTGACTGACATGGATAAAGTAAAAAAGAATGTAGGGTTGGGAAGATATGTGGTTCCTACCTTCCTGTGGAGAAGTGAATTTGATAGTTATATACTTCGAGGGACGCATTTCTTGTGTAAATTTACTGACCTTGGCGTTTTTTCTGTTTTGCAGATTGCTGTTATATAAAGGAAAGCATATATATGTCTTATTTTAGAAAGTGTGTGTGTGTGTGTGTGTCTGCTGTAAAAATGCAGCTTGTCTGAGGGTGGTTTTAGAGGTCAGACATCCCTTCCAGACATAGTGACCAAGCTTGTGCTGCAACTTTACCCCCCAGCTTGAATCCTCTTTTGTGTTAATATAGAACCATATTCCCTGCCCAAGCCAGTCCTAGCAAATCCGTAGTCTGTCCAGGAACAGAGTTTTTCTATGATTCAGGAACAGGTTTCTTCTACCTCCACCCTTATCAAACCCTTTTAAACTTAGGGCTAAAACTGATCTTCCTCCCAGTGTTAGAAGTGGCTCCAGCCAACGTAGAAATCAATACTCTCATAATAACATTAGGCTTAAATGTAGAGCTGCACCCACACCATACAACATATGCAAAAAGGTTGAAGGTGGATGAAGTGCAAGACTTTGACCTCACAGTTCATCATTCTGCTCTTACTCACTCTGAGCTTTTAGCTCCAGCTTTGCTGTAGCCATTGTGTTTTAAATTATTCAACTCTCTCATTATTGACCTGCAAAGATCAATGTTGAGATCAAATAAGTTGCCACTGAAATTCTCTCTCTCTCTCTCTCTCTCTCCTTTTAAAGATGTCAGAAAAGGAAGTGACTTGCAGGTGTGGTAGTTTAAATGGATAATTATCTAATTTATATTCCTTAGTGACTGCAATAGCGATGATTCACCGACTCATGTAATGTTAAATAATGAAATTTGCAGTAGTTACTGTAGGACTCTCAAATGTTTACTGGAAACCAGTTTAGCTGATAGAATGCTGAGTATATGTTTTGGAGTATTGCATTAAATGCTGAAATACTTTTTCTACAAGAAACATTGGACAAGCCATTTTTAAGCACTGTTTGTTTGAAGAATTATGAGGTGAATCAATGCCCAAGGACATCTCCATACCACATTTGATTCTAGTTGGAAACATCCCACTCAGTATGCAGGAGCAGAAATGAAAACCTCCGCTGGCGTGTCATCTGTGGACAGCTTTTAAACTGACAACCAAAATTCTTAAACGTTTCAGCCAAAGTGCAAATTGTAACCTAAAAACATGTTATTCATTGCCTTGCATCACAGACATTTTCTGCCGGCAGAAACATTTGAACTTGAACCTGAATCTTGCATTCAGGAATTGTTTTATTTTATTTATTTTATGTTATCTGTTCATTTATTGTACATTGGCAAAGTGTTGTTTCGAATCAAGAATTGAGAGGTTTCTGGCCTTTTCTGACCTGAAGTCCCAGCTAGGACTGCATGGGTGCTTTCTAAGTGGAATTAAGTGCATGCTCTTCACACGTTCTTCCAAGTGGTGAAAAAAAAAACATTAATAATATATTTTACATGATCCTTTTCAAACCTAACTTCATCTCTTTGAAGGAAGCAGGTCTGTTTTACTATCATTCCTTTAAAATTGTTTAATGTAAGCGATCTGTTTTGACCTGCTGCCATCTGTTGCAGAAAGCAGTTTAGACTGAAACAATGAAACATTTATTGTTTTATTTCAGAAAGCAAGGCAAATCGGTTTGTGTTTTGTCTTTCCCTTTAACTTTAAATGAAGTGCTACTCAATAATGACAAACCGCTCATGATTTTTGACAGAATAAATAAATAATAAAAAAATAAATGAATAAATGAGACGGTATGATCCAAGTACACAATCAACTTCCTGACATAAGCTGAGCAGTGGTGGAAAATCCACAGGCACTGATCTGCAGACATGAAAAATGAGGTTAAGTTAAATATCTTATTGGAGCACCTATGGGAGACATGTCTAACCATTAAAACCAGCTGATCTTTAGGAAGATGGGCGTTCCATTTTTTTTAGTTCCTGAGACTTAAAATGATTGAACTTTCTGTACATACTTAAAATCAAACAGTCAAATAAATAGTAATGCAATAAAAGACACAAGTGTTAGCGTATAGCTTTGGCATGACACTCAACATTAGCTTTGTAATCCATGAATAAATACAAAACCAACATCTAGTAACTGGAGATTGGGGAGCAGTGATGGGAATGGTACCTTGCTCAAGGGTACCTCAGGGCAGCCTAATGGTCTGGGATACAAACCTATGACCTTCCGATCATGGGCCTAGTCCCAAACTGCTAGCTATCTTAGCTGTGCTGTAACTCAGTAGGTCGGCCACTATGTGCGTATTTTATTACAGGCAGCGTAATGGTCTGCTTAAATTTCCCTAACATTTAGCCATGATCTGAGTACTTTTGAAAAAATCTGATAAAATAGACCAGCAGTTATGTAGAAAAAGCAACTCAGCATTCGAAATAAACTGCATGGACTCTATGTGCATGAAACAAAACTTAGATTATTATTTTTTTTTTTATTCGTAGATGAGGTATGTGCCTTTGAGTTAAGGTAAGGTGGCTTTAGAATCTTGCTGTAAATTCTTTTGCTTTTTACATGCACAAGAAATTAGAAATAGTAACAGGAGCAAGCAGAAATAGATGCTTTTCATCTTGCAGATAAACTCAGCCACAATACATGTCCATTCAGGAGCTTTTACAGTGCAATACAAACATTAGGGTTGAGATCAAATGAGGAATTAGGTGAGAGGTCAGACTTTCTGCTTGTACTTCCTTCCATCTCGAATTTGCATAGAACATACTGCCTTTCGTATCAGACCACTCTTTAGACCAACTTTAAAAAAAGTTTAAAGGAAACTTTTAAGGGAAATTAAGGAAAAGAAACTTTATTTAGTTGCATATTCCTTGCTTGCCATAACAGTGTCAAGGCTGCAACCCATTAAATTGTCAAATCATCAGTTTTTTCTTCGGTTATGGTTTTCCCAGCTTTTACCGCAACATCTTCTAGTTCTTTGTTTTTCTGTGGGGCGTTTCTCTCTCTCTTTATGTCAGGAGATCAATTGCATGTATAATTGCGCCTGGACTATCTGATGACTGACCCGACCATTCCGAAACGTCCCACCTTTTCCCCGAAAAGAACCCTTTTTTAAATTGACCTTGTATTGTGGATTATCATACTGCCTCTCGATTTTGTGTTTCTGTAGACTTCACCATTCATTCTGCTACTACTGAGCCTGTTCCCTGACACTACACTACTCTGGCCTTTCCATTCATTCTTTCATCAGCAGCCTCTACTGCTCAGAACACCAGTTGTTTTCTTCTTTTTCAGTCCATTCCAAAAACCTGCACTGACGATGCCCAGTGTTTGTGAAAACCTTTTCATGGATTTTCCCTCTCTTCTCAAATTCACCCCGGCATCCCCCCAAGCTTCTGAATGTAGAATCAATTTATTATTAATAGACTCAAACATCAATCTAACAGGACACAACTGTCTAACAAGAAACATCAACATCTAATGTCCCAATACTTTTGCTCGCTTGAAAAATGGCCTGGTCAGATCCTCTATGCTAGTTAACACATCTCTGAGCCCTTAAGAAGAATATCGATATGAAAACTAACAAACAGGTTTAATCTACCAATAACAGCTTTAACCCAAAGTTCGGGATTGTAGTGTGATGTTTCTTGAATAATCTGCTAAAACCATGCAAAGCACACTTGCTGTTCCATTGCCAAACAGACTGATTCAGTATCTGTTTCAACACAAGTTCAGATTCCTGTCAGATCAGTAATTTATTTATTTTTTTTCTTTCTGTAAGTTTGTTTTTGAGAACCCTGTGGTGTTACTGTAATGAGTGTTTCTGACTGTCCTGATCTCTTTCTGCAAAGAAGATTAATGAGGACATCCCTCACACTTCAAAAAGTGTCCCAACAATGTCAGAGGCAAGAACCTAGCCTTCCAGAAGTGCGGGTGGTTGCAGAACCACAGTATATGAAAGTCACTATAGTGTCAGGCTTAGAATTGTACCTAGAAGCACCAGCGGAAAGATACTAGCTAATAATTTGCTTATGTGTGGCAACTTCCTCATTTCTCTTGATAGGATCTATCTGATAATCAAGATCGTTAGTTTCTTCCCCTTTTGATGCATCTAAATTACTCACAAAGACAGACAGACGCATAAACATACACGTGTATCTCCAACTACTTCAGATTTTCTCGTTCTCTTTTGAACTGTCAGTTCTGTCAGTTGGATGCGAAGGCTGACTGGCATTAAGTCGAGACCTTTGGCCTGGCCTCGTCACACAGCCCGAGACAGTTGCCTTTGTCCCTTCAAACTGTCAGACATACGTACACGCACAAAACCACACGTTGCAACTTTTTAAATTCATTTTTAACTCCTTGGATAAGAATGCTAGAAAGAGGGCCGCAGGTTCCTGCACATGCTCACTTTGCCTAGGCATGATCATGAATCATTAATGAAGTGAAAATGTTAATATTGATCCTCTGTTTTTGTGTGATTTTAAATTATTCATCAACAAGTGGGGCCATTTTAAAATTTAATATGTTCACATTGTGGAAACTGCAATGTGAAACGGATGTTTAATTTCTGCTTTGATTGGGTTTCGGGTTGTGATGCTCCTTGGGGGCGCTGTTTTGATCTGATTAGATTTGGGACTTCTCCGAGGACGGAGAGGAGAAACTGTGTGGGACTTTTGCAACAATGCGGTTGACATTTGAGTCCATTTCGGAGGCTTCACAACACTGACACCACGAACGGATGGAACAGAATTTGCATTCACTTCGCACCAGACACACAGTGCGTTGTGTGAGCTGGTTTGTGTGCATGCGAGCTGATATGTTTAGGTAGGTAAATTCTAACTGTGGCTGAAAGCAGTGTGCATTGTTGTGAATCACAGAATGAAAGACATGCTATGAAGGGTCTTTTGCTGTGCTGTAGAAAAGTAAGGAACTTTTCCTCAGACATGAGAGTGCCTTCAATGAAACGTCTGCATGACCTTTTCACTCCCAAACTGTAACCTGTTTTTCCTCTAAAGGTCAGCAATTTACAGCAGTCGGGGCTAGAGAGCAGCAGACGAGCAGCCTGAGGGAAAGCGCTTGTACTGGGGAAATATGTGTATGTGTGAGAAAGAGTGAGTGGAGGTGGGAAAGGTATTGATTTACTTGTTTTAAGGTCAGAAGGGACCGTTTGTAGAGACCTTCAGCAGCGTGAGTGGAAGTGTGGAAGCTCAAAGCAAGAGTGGCAAAAGAAGGAAAAAGGAAAAGCAAGATCCCCGTCAGAACCAGCCTCGGTTTTGCCATTTTTACATGTAGGTACCTTATTAAAGCTTTTTATCAAGGGTCTATTACAAGCGTTACTATGAAACAAAACCTTATACGTTTTAAAAAGGCCTGCTACCATCTCATCAATACATTTGGTTACATTGGTATACATTTAGTTTACTAATGATAGGTTAACATCATTTTAGTTTTCCCAAAAGACTCTGATTGCACTCCTATAATCTATATGTGTGTGTGTGTGTGTGTGTGTGTGTGTTTGTATGTCAAAAGAGCCAAGATCCACTATGCTATCCAACATGGCAGAGATGGAAACAAGGCCATCACTTTTAGAAGATCTTAAAGAAGGCTTGCAAGTGGAACTTCAGTTGGTGCACAGCAGCAGAAATCCATCCACAGTGCTGATTAGACTTTTAAGTGTGTGGCAACTGAAACAAAAATAGGAGAGAAATAAAAATGTCATTTTTCCAGAGAATGTCATTACCAGTCAACCTGTCTGACTCTCATCTGTCATTAACTGCCTTTTGCGGAAACGCAGGGTTTCTAGACAGTGAATAACTATAATGTCACACTCTAGACAGGTTATTTTATTTTTGGTTGCTGGCAACAGAATGTGTGTAAATCTATATTACGGAGTTTTTATGAAAACCAGCGCTGAAGAAAACGAATCTGACCATGTTTCATGTTTTAAACCTGAAAAAGCTTAGTTTGAGATTAGTGCCCTCACTACTGAGATAAGAAATGGAGTAATCTAGGAATTATTTTTCATGACAACTGGCTATTTTCTTCCCTAAAAGACCATTCAATAAAATGCAGGAGGGATACTGAAGATGGATATTCTGTACTGTTACTCTCCTACATTGTCTCGTCTGTGAAGTCTAATTGCGTTAAATATCTGCCAAACAAGGCTGTCAAATGACAACAAACACATATGCATCAGTGATATGCTGCTGATCCCGGTTTCCTCTCTTTCAAGCATTCACATAAACATCACTTGAACATTAGTAACTCCTCTTAGAGAACATTCACACTGTCAAACAAAGATCTAGATACTCTCTGTATCATTCACTTTGCATACTAATAACTAATCATTCAGTATTTACTGTTGCACGCGCACACATACACACACACACACACACACACACACTCACACACACAGCAGCTCGTCACTTTGCTACATGACAAATGTAGATGCTTTCCTTCACTACATATAGATTATTGCATGCACTTCCTTGTCTGTCATAAAGGGCTGCCACATGGTAGCCTTAGGTAACATACTACTCACAGCTGCCAAGAGCATATGAATAGTGTGTGTGTGTGTGTGTGTGTGTGTGTGTGTGTGTGTGTGTGTGTGCAGCCATAGCTGTGTTCATTCTCTGCAAAAAGCTGTTCACAAACAAGTACTCAAATCACTGATTTTCAAAATCACCCTTAAAAACAATACCTGTTATTTTATTAACTGTCATTTTTTATTAGTGCAATTTTAAATATATCTGGTTGGCGCAACAATAAAACAGTCAGCTACTAATGCGCTGTATGTTGCATTAGTAGCTGCTATTGTAGCCTGTCATGCAAATACAGCTTTCTTGAGGCTTTTCGTCTGTAAGAGCTTAACGTTAAATGTTTCTTTATTATCCTTTCGTTCGTCGCCATCCTTGTAGTTAGCATCAGCCACAGACGGCTTTTCTTGTCATCCGTTACACAGAAGTGCCTCCATATCTGTGATTTCAGGCTCACTGTGGTTTCGGAAAATGTGCTGCGAGGTGTTTGACTCTTGTTTTTGTGTAATAAAGCATTCTGATATATACTTTTGCAAGTCGCCATATTGTAAAAAACCTTTCTAAAGGCCTTTGCTGATACTTCATAAAGCACGTTGTGTGGCTCGGAGAAAAAAGCTTTCGATACTAAATGCAGATTTGAATCCTTTGTCAGTCATAATAAATTGTCACGATGTTTTCTGAGTAGAGTCGGCACATCTAGAACACTTAATAACCATGCACTATAAATTTAGATTTATTCCAATTATAGACAGCCTTTAAACAACTTCAGCAACCAGCGACGATGGGACGACAGCCGGCTGAAGGATATTTTATGGATGTATTATAATCTGCATTAATATATTATAGCCAGTGTTAGGATTTTATCTGTAGTTTTTCTTTTAATGTTGAATGAAAACCAGTTAGATTTGATTGACTTCTCCTGCTTCTGTCCTCACTTCCTTCTTCTTCCTGTCTCTCTGTCACGTCCCACACTCATTCAGTCTCTCTCACTCACTCCCTCTCTAGATCTTGCTTATACACACACACACACACACACACACACCCTTTCTGGCACATAGACACTCTCACACACTTAACACTCCACTATCCCACCCACCATTATCTCTCTCCAGTTGCTCACTAGGACTATCTTTTCATCTTTGTCCATCTCTCTGCTCTCCACTCACACACACACACACACACGCACGCACATACACAGCACACTCTCTTTTTATTTTACTGGTTCACATATCTTGTCACTTATTCCTTCGTTTCTCTTTTTATTCCTCCATTTCCTTTAATTATCTCTCTCTTTTTCCTCCTTCCCCCCATCTCTTATTTCCACTGCAACAACTGCCAATAGCCAATCAATTCCTCCCACCCTCTCTCTCTACCCCTCTCTCTTTCTGACTCTCTGTCTCTCTCTCTTGCTCATGCTGTGGGGCGGGGGGGGTGAAGGAAGTCTCCTGAGGGGAGAAACTGACTCTCCATCTGAACTCAAGCTTTCTGCCTCCAGCTAACATGCCTCTCTTTCTGCCTTTCTCTCCAGGCTGCAGAAGCACTTCTTCCCAAGAGTGTTCTTTGGCTGTTAGAAACAGATCTAAAAACCTGATCTCTGACATATATGAGGAATCTATCCTTTATTTGAATAATCATTAAGGATATAGCATTATGGAATTTCTGGACGAAATCCAAATATCTGATTGTAGATGAATGTAAAGCTGCATGCAGATTTTTGGGTTCCTCTCTTCAAATCAGAAAGAAATTATTTATAGATAAACTGCTATAGATTACCACTCTTGTGATGGTGGTATTTAGCTCTGTTTGTAGTTATTAGATATTTTTTCTTTACCCACTTTAGACCCAAACTGAATTCTACAACAGTAGAAGTTCTGACAGTAATAAAAGGCTTATGACTATTTTAATATTTCATCAAAAATTCAGGATGTAATTTACATTACATGCTGTTTGTAGTTGAGATGTGGTAAGAGCTGATACTTCTGCGCTGAGTTGATGCCAAATTTGACGCTTGCTGCACGGAGAATAAGATGGAAAGATGCTGCTGAGAAAGCTCCTCGACTGATCAAAAAGCTGATCATCAGGGGTTAATTATACTTCAGCAGTTTATATATATGGTGCTTTTTCAAAGATAGATGTTCACGTCAAATGAACAAGTGCTGTCTTTCTTATCCTGAAATACATGTTAGCATGTTTTCTTTAAAAAGCTGACACTGCCAGCTATGTTCAGCATGACATTTGAAGATGCTTGGCTGTATTGTCTGTAACCATCGCTCATATTTGTAGTATCCTGTTCTAAACGTTCCATCTGTGCCATCCATCCATCCATTTTCTGCCGCTTGTCCCAAACGGGGTCGCGGGGGGTGCTGGCGTCCAACCCAGCGCACACAGGGCGAGGACGGGGGACGCACCCTGGACAGGTCGCCAGCCCATCGCAGGGAGCATCTGTGCCATCTCTCTTCAAAGTAACGTCAGGGTTTCACACATGTATTTCCAGAGGCCAAAATAAAATAATGTTCTGCCGTCATGTCAGTAAATTTAAAAAACTGCTTGCACTTTACATACAGAGTGTGTGTGTGTTGGTCCCAGGATCAGAAGGTTGTGGGTTCATATCCCAGAGCAGTATGTTGCCCTGAGGTACCCTTGAGCAAGGTACCATCCCCATCACTGCTCCCCGGGCGCTTTCAATAGCTGCCCACTGCTGCATGGGTTTGAGTGTGCATGGGTAAAATGCAGAGGTCCAATTTCATTGTGGTTCATGTGTGCTGTGCCGTGACCTCGCAATGACAAGGGTTGTCACTTTCACTTTCATATGTACATGCTGATTTAAAGTTTTGTGATTAGGCCCCATAAGTGAAAGTGAATATCATTGTGAAACACAGCACAGCACAGCACACAGTGAACCACAACAAAATGCTTATCTGCATTTAACCCACACACACACTGTGCAGCAGTGGGCAGCCATATCCAGCCCCTGGGAAGCAGTGATGGGAACAGCACCTTGCTCAAGGGTACCTCAGGGCAACCTAGTGGTTTGAAATTCTCACTAGGCCACCCCTGCCCCTTCCAAGTCCCTGACTATTAGGTTGCATTGAGAGAAACTTTAACAAGGCACCAACCCTCTGGACTAGTGGTTAGGTACTTCCTCATTATAGGAGAGCTATGAGTTCGAGTCCCGGACCAGCAGGTTACCCTGAGGTATGCTTAGGCAAGGTTTCATCCCCATAACTGCTTCCTGGGTGCAGCCATTGCTGTCCATTGCTCCTGGTGTGTGTGTTATACGTATTATATTTCACCACCATCTGATCCTGACAGTATATTAGATGTGATTGCTTAGAAATAGTGGTATATTTTCGAGGTTAGGATTTGTTTTATTCTTTGCAGAATCATTAAAGACTGTGGGTATCCAGAGAGTAGGCCTGGAAGTAATTAACTACTGGAATGAACCTGAGGAGGCATGAAGAAGAAAGTCGATGAACAGACCTTGATAGGGGATCTCCCTCTCTCTCTCTCTTTCTCTCTCTCTCTCTCCTCCTCCTCTTCATCTCTTGAGTAAGGACGGACTCCCAGGTGGCAGCGTCAAAGGCGTGACGCACACAGATGAAAGGCAGAAACACTCTGACACATCTGGATAGTGTGTGTAGGTGTTGATGTTTGAGCATGTGTGAATATTGAAGTTCACCTTGTAAATGTTTTCGTTTCCCTTTGTGGGCTGCTGCGCTCCAGCAGGACTATAGGACTGCAGAACACTAGCTGGTAATTATGGAGAGGGTTTTAGAGTTCAAACCTGAGACGTTTAAGTTAACGTATCTAGGTGTGCCCAAAATAAACGCCTGATCAACTATGTTTGGTGCAGAGGAATTGTGCAAATATAATTTTTCAAATAATCATTATTATATTACATTATTATCATTATATATTTTGATCTGTTCATTCAAATGAATGGGGCACTAAAGTCTTTTTTTTTACAACAGTAAAAGATGTCGTATATTGGCCAGACAATTTTTTTCAGTCCTGTGTATATATGTAATTACCATGTAAATAACAGTCATAACTATGCTTCAGATTACACTAGTCCTTCAATTCACATACGGATGCAAAGGAAGCAGCAAATCTGAGCCCTATCAGTGTAGACCAAGCCTGTGCTCTGTCAGAAGCCTTGGAAAAAATGACAAGCAAGGAGCAGCCTTGCTTCCTAGAACTACAGTAGGCTCTGGCAGAGAGGAAGTCTAGTTTTAGAGCTAGTCATGGATAGAAAGGACATCATCTGCTCCTTAACAACAAGCCTGAATTCATGACTCTCTTCATTGACTGAGCTTTATCTGGGCAGTCCCACAGTTGGGAAATACCTAAATTGTCTGCTCTGCTGGAGGATTCACATAAACCTTGTGAAATTTTACACATCAGTGTGCAAAGAGCCTGGATGAGTTGCTCCTGGATGAGCTAAGTCTAAGTGCTATATGCCATAAATATAAATGTAACTGAAGCAAACTGGAGGTTTGATTGGTGACTGGCATGTCTGTGTGAGGTTTGCTTGTTCTGCTGTTTAAATGCACAGGTTCTTCTGGGACCTCTGGTTTCCCCCAGGACATGTTTGTCAGGTGGATTGGAGATGGAAGGAGTTATTGTGTGTGTGTATGTAACTCCATTTTGGAGTGGGTGGAGGGAGCTTTTTTACTTAGTCTCTCTGTTCTAAAAATCAATTTAATAAAAAAGTCCTCATAAAGAGGATGTATCATATATTAAACTGATCTTCTTCTTCTTCTACTTTCGGCTGCTCCCATTTAGGGGTCGCCACAGCGGATCATCGATTTCCATTTCTTTCATGTATTCTGCATCTTCCTCCTTTAAACCGACCACCTGCATGTCCTCTCTCACCACATCCATAAACCTCCTCTTTGGTCTTCCTCTTCTCCTCTTTCCTGGCAGCTCCATCTTCAACATCCTCCTCCCAATATAATCATTGTCTCTCCTCTGTACATGTCCAAACCAATGGAACCTTACTTCTATAACTTTGTCTCCAAAACGTCTAACCTGAGCTGTCCCTCTAATATACTCATTTCTAATCCTGTTCATCCTGGTCACACCCAACGAAAATCTCAGTATCTTTAACTCTGACACCTCCAGCTCCGCCTCCAGTCTTTTCCTCAGTGTCACCGTCTCCAACCCATACAACATAGCTGGTCTCACTACTGTCCAGTAAACCTTTCCTTTTATTCTAGCTGGTACCAGCTGTCAAAAATCACTCCAACCACTCTTCTCCACCCATTCCAACCTGCCTGGATTCTCTTCTTCACCTCTCTTCCACACTCGCCGTTACTCTGAACTGTTGATCCCAAGTATTTAAACTCCTCCACCTTTAATACCTCTACTCCCTGCATCCTAACCACTCCACTTTCCTCCCTTTTGTTCACACTCATGTATTGTATCTTTGTCCTTCTCACTTTCATTCGTCTCCTCTCTAGAGCATATTTCTCTCCAGGTTCTCCTCAAACTGCTACCTACTCTTGCTAAAGATCTCAATATCATCAGCAAAAATCATCGTCTACGGGGACTACTACGGGGTCTAACCTCATCCGTCAACCTGTCCATTACTATTGCAAACAAGAATGGGCTCAGCGCTGATCCTTGATGTAATCCAAGCTCTACCTTAATCCGTCAATCCTACTACAGATCTCACCACTGTCACACTGCCCTCATACATATCCTGAACTACTCTCACATTCTTCTCTGCAACACCTGACTTCCTCATACAAAACTGCCATATGCATATCCAAGTCCTCAAAGGCAGCTCCTTCTGACCTTCTCTGTACTTCTCCATCAACACCCTCAGAGCAAACATTGCATCTGTAGTGCTCTTTCTCAGCATGAAACCATACTGCTGTTCACTTATCGTCACCTCTTTTCTTAACCTAGCTTCCACGACTCTTTCCCATAACTTCATGCTGTGGCTGATCAACTTTATTTCTCAGTTACTACAGCTCTGGGCACCCTTACTCTTAAATCGGTACCAGTACACTTCATCTCCACTCCTCAGGCATCCTCCCATTTTCCAAGATTGTGTTAAACAATCCAGTCAGAAACTCCACTGCCATCTCTCCTAAACATCTCCATGTTTCCACCAGCATGTCATCCAAACCAACAGCCTTTCCATTCTTCATCCTCTTCATTGCTGCCCTTACTTCCATCTTGGTTATTTGCTGAACTTCCTGGTTCACTATCCTCACATCATCCCAACTTGTGGGGCATAAGCACTAACAACATTCATTATCACACCTTCAAATTCCAGCTTCAAACTCATCACCCTATCTGACACCCTCCTCACCTCCAAAAAACTCTTCACATACTCTTCCTTCAGGATAACACCTACCCCATTCCTCCATCCATCCACAACATGATAAAACAATTTAAACCCTCCAATACACCTTACTACCCTTCTATCTCGTCTCTAACACACACAGATATATCAACCTTCCTTCTCTCCATCATATCATATCTCTACCTTTACCAGTCATGCTGCCAACATTCAAAGTTCTTGCCTTCACTTCCACTCTCCTCCGCTTCCTTCTCTCTTCCTCCCTCCGGACATGCCTTCCTCCTCCTCTTCTTCTTCTCCTTTGGCCAATGGTAGCCTAATTTCCATCAGCACCCTGTAGGCTAACAGCACTGGTAGTGGTCGTTGTTAATTCGGGCCTTGACTGATCCGGTATGGAAATCTGTTTGGTTGTCTGCATATTGATTTGGCAAAGGTTTCACACCGGATGCCCTTCCTGACGTAACCCTCCCCATTTATCCTGTCTTGGGACCGGCACAAAGAAAAACACTGGCATGTGCATCCCTAGTAGCTGGGTTCCCAGATATTAAACTAATAAGAACAGAAAATACACTTGATCTTATCCAGAAGGCAGAGAAGTGAAATGGCTCAGATAATGGATTAATGTATGAATCATTCTGTCACTAAATTACACTGATCAGCAAAAACATGACCACTTGAACATGACCACCTGCCTGATAATGTGTGGGACCCTTTGTGCTGCAAAAACAGCTCTGACCGGTTGAGGCATGGACTGTACAAGACCTTTGAAGGTGTGAAAACAGAACCTTTAAGGCCTGTCAGTTGATGGGGCCACTATGGATTTGACTTGTTTGTCCAGCACATCCCGCAGGTTCTCAAAGTCATATTCTGGGGAATGTGGAGAAAGGTCAGGCTATACTCATTGTCATGTCGATCCTCAAAATTTTCAATTTTTACAATAGTTAAAAAAAGTTGGGAGGACAACACAAATTAATCCTGCCACAATGCCTCAACTGATTGTTCACTTGCTGCCTATAATACCCGACCCCTTAACAGGTGCCTCTGTAATAAGATATTCAATATTATTTTCTTAATTTGTCTGGTTTTTTTTGTTGTTGTTGTTGTGGATTAATTCTATTGTGTTAAAATAATTTGTTTGTAATGATCTGAGTGAGAAATAATTAATAAAATTGCCTATGGACCTATGGTTCAAGAGGTCCCAGGTTCGAATCCCACCTCTGGCACTACCACCACTGGGTCCCTGAGCAAGACCCTTAACCCTGAGTGTCTCCAGGGGGACTGTCCCTGTAATTAGGACATGGAAGTTGCTCTGGATAAGAGCGTCTGCTAAATGCCATAAATGTAAACACAGTTTCTGTCTGTTTATTCAGGAAAATTGTCTGAAAACTGTCTGAAATGAACTTTGAAATGAGGGCTTTAGGGTAACGGGAGTGAAAGGGCCATGGAGAAAATAACAGAAATAAATGAATAAAATCAACCTACAATCCGTCACGTTACTGCTGTAAAAACTTAACATTAGCTGTCATTTGTAAACTGAGGACAAGGTTTTGGCGGTGGTCTAGTGGTAGGACACTCGCCTTTGGACCAAGAGGTTGCTGGTTCGAATCCTACCTCCAGCACCACCACCATTGGGTTTCTGAGCAAGACCGTTAATCCTGAGTTGCTCCAGGGGGACTGTCTCTGTAATCAGGAATTGAAAGTCGCTCTGGATAAGAGCATCTGCTAAATGCCATAAATGTAAATAAAAAATTGTAACAAGCGTGTGTGTGTGTGTGTGTGTAGTTGGCACAGGATGAGGGCAGTCCGGTTCGAGGTTTTGCAGTGGTGGAGTATGAAACGGCGGAGCAAGCAGAAGCCATGCTGCTGGAGATGGACAGACATGTCATCCAGGGTCACGAGATCCGTCTGTCCCTGTGCAGCCCAGGTACCGCTGGACGCAGCACACTTGCCGCACTCATCGCTGCTCAAGGAGTGGTGAGTAACACTGCTAAAAAAATGTTTTTCAGATGTTTGACCACTTGAGAAAATTATATTTAAAGCTACTTATCCGGACTTGAAGCGATTTGCTTGGAACAACGTTGACATTTGGACAGATACACATCCGTATTAACGCTTTCCTGAGAAACACTCACAATGGTGGGATTTATACTGGGTTGGTCCCTGAATAGTTTAAACACAGTTTAAACACATTTAAACACAGTGTTAGTAAGTCCAGCTTTACAAATGACATTTTGGCTACACCCCTTCATCAAAACCTGCCTGCTAATTTAATTTACCACAAAATCAGCCGGTCCAAATAATTTGTTTGCTATGCACTAAAGAAATAAGGGTTTGAGCGCAAAAGATGTATATGAGGCGAAAGATCAGATATTCAGCTTTTATTTCCTGGTATTTACATCTAGGTATGTCAAATAAGATAGTCCATATCTTCTTTCTTTTTTTAATGTGTGTGTCCTGTTAGATCGATTGTTTAAACTATTACTAGCTCAGATGTTTTGGGTTTCACCTACAGACTCTTTTGATTGTAAGGTAAAACCATGATGAAGACTAAAAGCTATCTGTATGGGAAAAGCATTTAGAAACAAAGAGAAGCATTTCACAAACACTGAGCAAAACTAGAGTACCTATTTGGAATTTCCTGAAAAAAACAGAAAAGCACTGCTGTACTGAGCAACAGGCAAGTTGATGTCAGTTGATGATAGTTGATGACACATTATGAGAGTAGTGGAGAAAACCCCCCAAACAAAAGTAGAGATGAGCAACAAAGTATATTAGTCTGATGAGTGATGGAAAGGCCAAAGTGTGGAGAAAGAAAGGATCAGCTGATGATCCAAAACATATAATCTTATTTGTGAAGCATGGTGGAGGTAGTGTTATGACTTGAGCTTGCATGGCTACTTCTAATAACCAAAGAAGAAACCAAAATTTGGTCAATTGAGTGGCAAGTAAGGGATGGTCAGATACAAAAGGTGCTGTTTTCTTAATGTTATTTAACATATCTAGACAATATCTCATGAAATAAAAGCTGAAAATCTGAAAATCTCTCATCACAAATTTATCGTTTGATCTTAACTCATGTAACTTGTTCACTTTATTATTTCAACTGACTAGTTGTTGCTGGTGCTACACAGGGCGAAAGGCGCAGCAATACCCTGGACAGGTTGCCAGTTCATCACTGGGCCCAGTTGTCCTCAGTGCATAGCCAAAACCAATTATTTGTCCTTGCTTTTCCAGTGATTATAGAGGACTCTATACTCTATTGTGTGATGCTACTATTGACAGGAGATAATAATAATATACAGCACTGTGCAAAAGTTTTAGGCAGGTGTGAAAAAATGCTGTAAACAAAGAATGCTTTCAAAAATGGAAGTGTTCATCATTTATTTTCATCAATCAACAAAATGCAGTGAATGAACAAAAGAGAATCTAAATCAAATCAATATTTGGCGTGACCACCCTTTGCCTTCAAAACAGCATCAGTTCTTCTAGGTACACTTGCCCACAGTTTTTGAAGGAACTCAGCTGGTAGGTTGTTCCAGACATGACTGTGTTTCAACCTCCGTGTGACATTGATGATCATCAGCACCTGTTTGGTAAAACTGGTTGATCAGACACCGACTATAATCCTACAGAATCCCTGACTTTGTGCAAGTGTACCTAGAAGAACTGATGCTGGTTTGAAGGAAAAAGGTAGTAGCACCAAATATTGATTTGATTTAGATTTTTCTTTTGTTCGCTCACTTTGCATTTTGTAAATTGATAAAAATAAACAATCATTATTTCTATTTCTGAAAGCATTCTTTGTTTACAGCATTTTTTCACACCTGTCAAAACCTTTGCACAGAACTGTATATTTCCATCAGCAATTTTTTATTTTTTTTTGCCAATGTCATAATGTAGTAATTGACATTAATGGAAACAAAGAAAACAAGAAATGTAAACAAACTTGACTTGATAAATTATTGTGTTTATATCTTTAAAATGTTATCTTGTTAAAAAGTTAAAAGTTTACTTGAAAGCTCTTTTTATTTTTCGGTAACTAATAAAAATAAAATGGCTGAGAGTTTGCCAACTCTCTAACCACTAGGCCACCGCTGCCCCAGAATTTAGTGAAAGTGACAACCCTCGTCATTGCGAGGTCACGGCACAGCACACATGAACCACAACAAAATTGGACCTCTGCATTTAACCCATGCAGCAGGGGGCAGCTATTGAAAGCACCTGGGGAGCAGTGATGGGGACGGTACCTTTGAACCCACGACCTGAATTTATGAAAGCATGTAAATGATGTTTTTTTTTTTTTTCTCAAAATTGGCTGTTTATTCCACTTACTGAACATTTATAAATTTTAACAAAAGGTTTTAATTGTAGTCGTGATTTTAAACTTAAAACAGTGTTTTTTTTAAACCTTAAAGACCCTTGAACCATTTCTCCTGAAGGAATTTTCATGTCTGTTTTGGTTTGTCCTGAAGTTGCCCTCTGTTAAGTTATTACTTTAAGGTTATGCTTCATTAAGTTAAATCAGAAAACTTGTTTTCTCCAACTGACTCAAGGGAGCAGTAACTTCACTGAGCCCAGAATCTGTTTATTATATTAACATTCCTTTATACTATGCAATTTTTATTTGTTTATTATCTTATATAGGGTCTTTATAATAAAAATACACTTAGTAGCCAGACAAAGCACTGTATACATATGCACAGACACAAACACAAATGCATGCACACACACACACACACACACACACACACACTAATGTATACCTGTAGTAAATGAATTTCCCTTTACTTCCCAAGATGGAACAGGAAAAAACAAAAGACCCTGAAAAGCACACTTGGGCTCACACATATACACATGCAGTCCAAAAGATGTGAGGGCGAGGCAGAGGCAGTGGCAGTTTAATTACAGTACTCACACACTGTGCCGGTTCAGACATAGCCTTCTCTGCTGCATTTCCCAGGCTGGAAATAAAGCAGGCGGCTATTTTCGAGACGTGGGACTGATGGTGGAAGCCATGCACCGGGCAAATCTACACCAGTATCAGTTAAAGCCAGCAAGCCTAGAAACATTTTCATTGATGGTCTTTAACATTCTACAAAACATTCACACACACAAACTCAAACACACACACAACTAGCAGCATGAATTTGGAGTGATTCCTTAGAAAAGCGTTACTTTCATTGTTGAAGAGACCAATGAAAAGAAAGGAGCCCCCACACACACGCCCACACTCTCTGCGTTCTCAGCTCGTGGTCTCGGCGGATTCTTGTCAGGCATGGATTTTTTTCCCCCACTGATCCAAATAGGTCGATTTTCTTCTCAAATCAATGTACTAAATTGTGTTTATGGAACTTTCTTTATTCCGTCTTCCTGTCCATTGGAGATAGTTGTGTAGGCAGCGCTGCAGTTTTTTTAGACGTCGCTACATCAGAGCCGTAGATTTAGCACTAGCGGAGGAGCCGCAAAGCAGGGAAGAAAATATCTCGAGGGTCTTGTTTCATTTTCCATGTTTAACAGTTCTTCCTTCCAAAATAATACATGCCCCCCACCCCTTTGTTCTCCTTTCTGCTCTCCTCCCCTCCATCTATTCCTCATGGTTCTTCTCACTGCTGAATTCTCGTCCTGCTGTAAACCCTGCTATGTGTCCCCCTGTCTCCTCGAAATACGTCAAGCTGAACAGAATGAATGCAAGTTGACATTTCTCTACAGACCTATCCCTCCAAGCCACATGAAGCAGTCTGCTCAAATGACAAATGTGCCTACTTCTGTCTGATTCTCTCTCACACACACACACAGACTGAGGGGGTGCAAGCCTCACTCCAGCGGAGCCTGAGCCTGGGGCTGGAGCAGAAGCCCCTGCCAGTGTTTGACTTCCCTGTTTTTTTCATGGCAGAGCAAAATTGGAGCTGCCTGGGGACTAGCAGGTGTCTCCACTGGCTCTGCTCACTCCTCACAGGCTGAGAGCTGTTATGATACTGGATGAGCGTACACATGGCTACTGCACATGTCTATCACAGCCAGTGAGATAAAGAAGGGACAGGAGAGCTTCAGCTGAAACAGTTATAACAGTATAGCAGTTATAGTTTTAGTATCGTTATTGTACTGTAGGCTGGACCTAGATGGACATGTGGACATCAGTTTTTGTGGCATCACATACATCACTCTCTCTCACTCACTCTTTTACTTAGCCGGAGTCTATCCCAGCTCTTACAGGTCGAACGGTAGGGAGACACCCTAGACAAGTCGCCAGTCCATCGCAGGGCAGACACACAAACGCACTCATACACACTCACAGCTAGGGGACAAGTTAGCATCTCCAATCCACCTGACATGCATGTCTCTGGACGGTCGGAGGAGACCAGGATCCCAGAAGAAAACACAAACAGACACGGGGAGAACATGCAAACTCCACACAGAAAGGACCTGGACCATCCCAGGGCCTTCTCACTGTGAGGAGGCAGAGACAATCACTGCACCGCCTCATCACAGACATCCGTCATTTTATAATGGACCCTTTTCAGGCTAGATATTGGACTGGGAAGTTAATTTTGTATTTTGAAAATTTTTAAAACATTTGGCATCAATTACTTTTATTGCATTTAGCTCGGTTTTACCTGGCAACCCTTTTAAGGGTTCAGTATCAAATATATTTATAATATTTTAAACCTTTTTAACTCATTTCATGTCATGGTAATATAAACAGACATCATATGCATACTTGCACAAGTTACTAAAAATACTTTAAACGTCTTCAGCGTGGACCTACCCAAGTAAAAAAAAGAGCTGCCTCATAGTCAAACAAACTTAAATCCAGAGTCATTTAAACAAAGTTGCCAAAAAAAATAAATCAAGGTAAGCACTTTCAAACAAAATAGGCAGTCTAGCATATCTGGATTATTTTTTTTTACAGACTTTAAAGTACTTTTATTTGCTTGTATCTAAGAAGAAACAAATGTGGAATTGGACTCAGCTTCAGTGGATCCTCAGTGCAAAAAGAATTCAGATCAGTGTCAGGGACAAAAATAATAATATAAATAAATAAATGCATAAAACTTGGAAGGGGAAATCCCTAATGAGGCCGATGATTAACATCCATTTGTGCGTTGTTGATAAAATAGCAAATTTGTTTGTCCAGCTGCAAAAGCAGACTTGAGATGTTTCTGAGCAACAGCTAGGATGTGTAAAAGCTGCTGCGTGGATTGTTGTCTGTGGTTCCATGCCGTTCTTGCTGTATCTGTGTTCCTCTCGACCCCAGAGAGAGACCCTGATGCTACATCTGCCATATCTGTCCAACTCAACTGCATCAGAACACAAGTGTCTAGTATACACTAAAACCTGAGTACAAGCCCCAGCCTCTGTGTGTGTGTGTGTGTGTGTGTGTGTGTGTGTGTGTGTGTGTGTGTGTGTGTGTGTGTGTGTGTGTGTGTGTGTGTGTGTGTGTATACAGTCCTCCTGGGGAACAGTATGCAGCAGATGGAGTTTTGGTGCGATTGGGATGAAGCCATTTTACTTGCAGACATCTCAGATCTAATGAGGAGATCAGAGCTTGTACCATTCATGCCAACATGCACGCACACACACAAATTCATCCTCACACACAGATTTCAGCTTTTGCATTCTTCACCAAATCTGAAACAGATTGTTTTAGACTTCACAACTATCCACAGCTTTACATACAGCATAGAAAGTTGAATGAGATTCTATTGAGATAATGGATATTTGTGTGCGTGTGTGTGTGTGTGTGTGGTGTGTGTGTGTGGTGTGAGTGTGTGTGTGTGTGTGTGTGTGTGTGTGCGTGGATTAATGGGCTTTAACTAACCATACTAGCAGTCAAACCGTGCTTAATTGATATGAAGGTGATATATTGCCTTTGAAGTGAAAGTGACTATGGTGAAGAAACAGCGCAGCACACAATTGAACCAAGAAAAAAAATTCTGCATTTAACTCCTACAAACTATGCAGCACCCAGGGAGCAGTGTTGATAACTGTACCTTGCTCAAGGCTAAGTCAGAGTCTGAGACTCAAACCCTTGACCATTCAATCATGGTGCCCTGTCCCTAACAATAGGCCGCCCTGCTTGTACAGTGACACACTAAATTATTAAACAGGGATGAGACAGAGCTGTATTTACAGATTGCTCATTTGTGAATGACACTGATGACCCATTACCACTCAAATTACATTGATCATCTTGTTGCAAATGTGAACTTATTTGTGAACAATTGATTCTTGGAGCCGACATGTTAGATGCAGGAGAACTGAGCTGGCAGAAATAATCTGAACAACTTTGAAACGGGTCAGATAACAGGGTGGGACCTTCTCAGGCTTTGGGTGTTCATGGTCGCGGCTCATCGTTTTGCAAAGCCAATACATTTGAATGCTGGTTACAGGAAACAGTGTCACAACAGTGTTTCGCAGCCAGTTAAGCATGTGGCTCCTTAGCCATAGTCCAGTCATAGTACCCATGCTCGTGAATTGCCACAAGTGCAACTGAAAAAGATGACCAGGACTAGTGAGTCACATCATATGGATGTCTACAGCATTCATCTTATGAAGTAATGGCACCAGGATGCACGTTGGAGAAAAAGGCTGGTGGAGGGAGGAGGATGTTCTGGGTGATGTTCTAATGGGCACCACTGGTTTGGGCTTTTATGTGAATGCCAGTTTGACACATGCCACCTCACATGTCTGTGGGTCTGGTAAACCCCTTAATGGCAACAGTTTTAGTTAATGGAATGGATAATGCACCGTCTACTGCAGCAACTGTTCAGGAAGGGTTTGAGCAATATAAGAGTTGACCAAACTATGGATCATCTGAGAGATGTGATGAAACAGCAAGCCTTCACTTTGCATTTCGGACTTGGATCTACTGCTGAAATCGGGCTGACAGATAGCACAGCTTTTACTGGTGGCAGCTTACGGGTGACACCATTATATTTTGGCTGCACTCAGAGGACCGATAGCAACTTCACCAGGTGGTCATAATCTTTTTGCTTTGATATTCATATATTTTTGTGCACTAAAATGGCTCTTTTCAAGATTGTTCTAATATATGTAGCTTTTCTGTACCTGCTGAAAATACAAAACACTCAAACTATAAGGGCACTCTCTGGGTTTTATGAAAGCTTAGATGATAATGTCTCAGAACAAAATGAAAGTGGAGCTATTATGTGTCTCTGGCTCTAAAGTGTGTATGTGTGTGTGTGTGTGTGTGTGTGTGTGTGTGTGTGTTCTCTTGTAGATGCTGAGCAATAAAAAGGGTTTGCTGCCAGAGCCCAGTCTAGCTCAGCTCCTCAACAGCATGACCAATCCAGCTGCCCTTCAAATTCTTATGAGACCATACCATGCTGGAAAACGAGGTACACACAAGCCAAACACCAAAAAATCCCCCCAAAAATACATTTTATTGTTTGTTTTTTTTCCTTTTCATGTAAACGCACTACTGATTATTCAGCAACACTTCTGGAAATTGATACATCAAGAACAGTTGAGAGTTTTCAATTAGACCAAATTGCAGACATTTCAGTCTAGGGCTTAATAACACCTCATTCATTTTTGGTCAAGAGCTGATTTTCCGTTCAGCAGCTCAGACCAGGTCCCCTCTCTTGATGAAAATCTAATCATATATTAAAATGAACTTTTCATTTTGTTGGAGGATAAATGAGCTCCGGAAAGCCTGCAAGCTGGAGCTTAAGGAGAACACACAATTAGCCCACCAAATATAGCCCATGATTAAATCTTATTCTGGAACAAGTTGCCATTACTGCTCAAGCTGGAGCTGGATAAGAGGAGAATGCAGAGAGCTGGCATGAGCCATCATTCTTTGCCCTCACACCTTTTTTTTTACGTAATACTTTTACTGTTGTCATTTCTGGTGTACCCCCCACCATACTGCCATCTTTTCTTTGTCGTTTTCAGGGAAGTTCCGTCCTCATGCTGTTCCCTTTCTCCGACCGCCACTGACAGCAGCACTGCTTCAGTTAGGAAAAGCACAGCAGGTATTTCACTCAAACACACACACACACACACTTTCAATATCCTCTATAGTCTCTCTCTCTCTCTCTCTCTCTCTCTCTCTCTTCACACACTCTCACAAACACACGATTGTAATTTTTCTCTCCTCTGTCGTGCAGAATGCCATGCTGGGGAACGGACTGGTTCTTCAGAACCTTCTCCACATGCAGATGGCCCAACAGCAACTTCTGCACATCAAAGACAAGCACATCACTAATGTGAGGGTGTGTGTGTGTGTGTGTGTGTGTGTATTTGAGTGCTTTTTTGCAGTGCTCTGACTGGGCACACCTAGCATTATGTCGCCAGGTGTGTCTCATTAGTCTGAAGTTGTTCAGCCTTTGTGTCGTGGCCTTTGTTTCAGAGCCTCTGCGTGAGGACTGAGTTTGGTTCATGCTTGTGTGTTTTACATTTACGTTTAATAAAACCCCTTAATCCTGACTCCGATTACGTCCCGTCAGTCCCACTGCAGCGTGACCGAGTGCGCTTCATGTAAGCACGTGTGTCTCAGTACGTACTTGTGTGTATGTGCACGTGTTCATATTTCTGCATCTGTAAATAAGGAGGATGCGATTCTGTCCTTTAAAGCTCATCATAGTGAGCACATTATGTTTATCAGCACTTGCTAGAACGGTGTAGTTTCTCTTGAGAAGAAATTATTGCTTTGTTGTATTTTTTTAAGTACTGAAAGCTGTGTCTTTCACTCAGGAAGTCATTATTTTTGTTTAGCTTGCACATTACTCAGAGAGCTTGCGGGCTGTAGAATACTTTTATTTGATATTACACAATAACAGCTCACCCTCAGCCCAGGGGGAAACATGATGTATGCTCTTGTAACACTTATGCTGCATCCTCTGCATAACTTTCATTAATTCCTCAGAGGTGCGTGCGTGTGCGCGTGTGTGTGTGTGTGTGTGTGTGTGTGTGTGTGTGTGTGTGTGTGTGTGTGTGTGTGCGTGTGTAGGCAACATGCTGTAATAGGCATGCTGGTGTGTGTACAGTGCACACAAAATAGTTTCAGTCTCTTTGAAGTTCTTCACATTTTCTTTTGTCAGGTTCATCTTAAAGATTTTTTTCTCATCATTTTACATACAGCACAGTGAGAAAGCAAGAATGGGTTCGTGAAGTGTTTTGTAAATGTATTAAAAATGAAAAAAACTTAAATAACTCATTTACATAAGTATTCAGACCCTTCACTTTGTACTTGGTAAAAGCACTGTTGGCAGCAGTGACAGTCTCAAGTCGTCTTGGTAATGATTCTTAAAGCTTGGTGCACCTTCTTTTGGAAGTGATTTGACAAAGTCTGAGTGAACTGTCAGGTACCTTTTAGTGAGGAATGGATTCTGTCTGGTCACTCTACCGTAAAGGCCTGATTGTGGAGTGCTGCACTGATGGTTTTCTCTCTTCTTCCATCTCTGCAATGGAAATTTAGATCTCATTATGACCATCAGATTCATTTTTTGCCCGAAGGTGAAGGTGGTCAGATTTAGGAAGACTGATGTTAGTTTTAAATCTCTTCTGTTTCCATTTGAAATGATGGAAGCCTCTTGGCTACGGATACAGCAGAAATGGTCTTGAATCCTTCCTCACATTGTTCTTCCAGAACAATAATCTCATCCTCACGGCTTGATTTTCAACACGAGATACACCATGAATTACCCAAATAGACGCTAATCGATGCATTCACATTTACATACGCTCTTATCCAGAGCAACTTCCATTACAGGGACAGTCCCCCTGGAGCAGCTCAGGGTTAAGGATCTTGCTCAGGGTGGTAGTGCCAGAGGTGGGATTCAAACCTGGGGCCTCTTGAGTCATAGGTCTATAGGCAAGTATCCTACCACTAGACCACCACCACCCCTAATGCATCTTAAAGTGTCCTGACAAGGGGTCTGAATATTTTTGTAAATTAGATATGAAAACTTCCAATGTACAATGAATGCAAAAATATGCTGTCAAAGTTATGTTGTACAATTACTGCATGCGATTACACGTCTGTGCACAGATGCTTTTCAAAGAGGCTGCACATCATTAACCTATAGATGTTAATGTGGAACTGAAGTGCAGTCCATAAGTATTTGGACAGCATTAATTCAGTATTTTGGCATTAAATACCATCTCATTGGATATGAAGACTTTAGCATGTGATGTGCTCGGCCAGTCAAGAACATACCATTTTTTTTGGCTCCTCCATTGTTTTATACGTGTGTGTTTCAGACATTTTCAACCTAATGATGGTCTGCTTTATTGGCAATTTGAAAGGCTTAGTTTATCTTCATGTTGAGAGTCACCAGTGACACAGCTGACCAGAAACAAATAACCAGGCAAAAATGCCCAATTACTTTGGTTCCGTGACTTAGGAGTGCTGTGTGTTAATGGTGTAGACATTGTGATTACTGCATATAAACTGAGCTGCCACTTACAGATTTCGTTTTCTCTTTATGAGTGTACTCATTGTGTTCCATTTGTTCCTGCGGCATGCACATGTTCTCTCATCTGTCACCAAAATAGGACCACTACTGATCAGAGATTATTTTGGTGATGAATCGCCCTCATAATAACAGTTTGGTCAGGCACGTTGGTGAACGTTAAAAAGTCTGAAACATTCTACACTCTAAAAAATAAATAAATAAATAAAAAATCACAATTCAATTCAATTACCTACAGACTGCATTGTTTGAAAAGACTAATCTTACAAAATGTGTAAGCAATTTTCTTTCCTCTTTTCTATCCCATCCTTATTGTCCACCCCCCACCCCCAGATTCCCGGTCTTTTAGGTGACCCCTCCCGGTTACTTCTCCATAAAGTTCTGGCTCTGCGTGCTCCGGCCCCGGTGCCACTGGTGAAGGGGCTGCTGGGAGATTCCCCCATTGGTGGGTTTTGTAAGCTGGTTTTGCGTAGGCAGCCAGGCCCCCTCCCTGCACCCCGAGTGCAGAGGTCTGTACTGCCGCTTCAAAGAAATGCATTTGCAATGCAAATCTTTGCACTGTATGAGAAATCCATTATGAATAGTTAGAGGCCGCTGCTTCAATCAGTGTTTTTTCTTTTGTTATCCAGCGCAAGTGTGTGTGCGTGCGTGCACTATTATCTGATATATTAAAGCAAAAGAAACCTTTGAAATGTATGTACATGTGTAGGGTCATTAGCATTTCAGTGACAGCGCAATGTTGTCTTCAAGAGGAACCAAAAAACAATCCTTTTCAGGCTTTTTATATGTTGTTTAAGAAATCTACGCTGCCATACCTCCATTTAAAAGAGAAGAATCAAAGAATAGAGTTATATTAACTGCAATGCATGTTAGTGTAGCAAGCATTTTCTGCAACGTTAACATAAAATCCATTCATCAAGAAAATTTCTCGCAAGGCGAAAAGCTGAATCAAACCCCAAAAATAGTCGGGAAGTGTTTTTATGACAGGAATGAAATTATTTACTCAAACCGAAGTAGCTTAGCTGTTTCACAGAACTCAACCTTGAAAGCTTCATTGTGTAACTACTTTCTCAATTCTCCCCTCATTTCTTAGAGCTGGGTCAGGAGTCTAGTCCCGCTTCGTCCCAGGCTGGGGGTCCCGTACCGGGCGCGATGTCGTACACCTCAGGCCGCTCCCACTCCAACTCCGGCACTGAGCAGAATGGCATCCCAGCCACCTCAGCTGCCCAAGAGAAGCAGCCTGCACCTCCAGGAACCACTGGGGGTTCTGTTAACGCTCAAGCGCAGCTGCAAAACTTCCTTCCTGGGTTAACCAGAGCTGGCCTGGGGCCCTTATTGGGAAATGCAGCTCACAAATCTGCACTCAACACCCATAGTACCACACCAGACACTGGCACTGAGGCTACAGTGAGTGCTTATTTCTCCTTTGCTTCACTTTATTTTGTCTTCCACTTTGTCCACTCTCTCGCTCGCTTGTGTGCTCACATCCATTTGAAAGAGCTGACGAGAGAAATATTAAAAAAATAACAAAGTGAAAGTGTCCATTCTTGTCATTATGAAACAGCACCGCACACAGTGAAACACACATATATTGAAATGCTGCCATTGAAAGTGCTCCAGGAGCAGTGATGGTGACAGTACCTTGCTCAAGGGTACCTCAGGGCAAACTACTGGTCTGGGATTCGACCGTCTGATCCTGGGACCTCTAACCACTAGGCCGCCAATGCCTAGTGATACAACAGATAATAAATATAACCCTAATAATTAAGCAGAATGATTTTTGGGGAAGAAAAAAAAATCTTATTTAAAGAAAGGTTAAATACTAGCTCGTCTATTCTGTCTGATCTCTGTTTGTTTTCTGAAAGAAGGAGGACTTGTATCTGTGTGAGATATCAGATGTTAATCAAAATGACTTTTTTAGCGTCTTTACATGAATACGTTAACGCAGTGATCTCTAACTAACGCTTGCATGTGATCATGGGAATAAGCAGTCCCATAAACCGTGTGTGTGTCTGTGTGTTTCCATAATGCTTTTGGCCAAACGTCTGACCGCTCGTAAGCACACTAATGGACATCACTCGCTCCTGTTTTGAATTTTGAAGGGTATTTATGTGAGAAAATAGAAAAAAAAAAACCTTTGTGGCTCATACATTAAGCAGAAGTGAATCAGAACAAAATTTGAGGGATTTTTTTCTATGTGGTAAAAGTAACGTCAGATACCATCTGGCAGTCTACCTACATCTGGAAACAGTCGAGACGTGAATGAAAGATTAACACGAGGTGTAAACAGCGCGTGATTATAACTTCCCAGTTCTGCTGATTTAATACGTAGGATGATTGGGTGAACAACATGCTTGAGAATACCTTAAATTTGTCTCTTATCGAAACACCTCCTCAAATTAATAGTTCATAGGTTTTGGTAATCATCTGTAGTCTGAGGCATCAATTCGAAAAACCTTGGCTGGGGCTGTGTGTGTTTATTCCCTCCTGAGAATACTGGTCCCAAAATGTTTATAGGTACACATGGAAGACAGAACCAGAACTTGCTTTTATATTTTACATTTGTAAAACTAAGGGTGTGTGTGTGTGTGTGTGTGTGTGTGTGTGTGCGTGTGTGTGCACACTTTTCCCTTCTCTGTACAGAATCAACCAAGCTATCAGACCTCTCTGCTAGGAGAGCCACCCAAAGAGGTGAAGCTGCCCTCCAATCCCTACCTTAACCTGGCCAGTGTACTACCCGGGGTGGTACTGCAAGGTATTTACACACACTCTCTCTCTCTCTCTCTCTCTCTCTCTCTCTCGTTCATTCATTCATTCATTCACTCACTCACCAGCCCCCTCTCTCTCTCTCTCTCGTTCATTCATTCATTCATTCACTCACTCACCAGCCCACTCTCTCTCTCTCTCTCTCTCTCTCTCTCTCTCTCTCGTTCATTCATTCATTCACTCACTCACTCACCAGCCCACTCTCTCTCTCTCTCTCTCTCTCTCTTTTTCGCACATACACACACTGTGTATTCAACACAATACATTACTTTTGCTTTATGTTGTTGCTCATAGTAAATCTAAGGAACCTTTAAGGAATAATTTTACCCCAAATTAAATGTAAGCGTATTTCCCCATGTCCCAAAAGTGAACTGAATAGTGACACCGGCACTCCCCCGCGACCCCGTTTGGGACAAGCGGCAGATAATGGATGGATGGATGGATGGTTATGTTGTTTAATTACTTCTACTGAGTTTAAGTGTAAAACTATGCACATATAATGTTGGCTGAACTATTCTTTAAGATCAGTATTTATGGATAGTTTTTTTTTCATAAAAAAATTTAAAACAATAATCTCTCTTCAAGGGAAGCAGAACATTTTCCCAAAATGTTTACATGGGTGCCATTTTATTCGGTTTCCACTGAGTAAAAGACAGCAGTCACATAGTTTGACTGATGAATCCTCCGTTGGTGTTGCCGAGTCCCTCTGTGCGAGCTCAGTGTTTCACTCTCTTGTGTTTACAGTTCAGAACTGCCTTGTCTCAACTGTTCCCTGCTTCAGGCTACATTTACTGCCATGGTGCCAACAGCTGGCAGACGCAAGCAGCAAAGTGTGTGTGTGCCTGTGTTTATGTGAGTGGGTGTGTGTGAAAGGAATGTTGGAAAGCCCTTGGTTTATTTCTCTCTCTCTTATTCTCTCTCTCTCTCTCTAGCCCCCAGCAGTAGCAGTAGTAAAGGTCAGGCAGTCCAGGCAGGCAGTGGAAACTACAGCTCAGTCCTGCCTCCCACTTCGCTCTCAAACTCTCAGTACAGCACTGAGAGCAACACCTCAGAGTACACACACCAATACACTCAGCAATACTCACAGGTAACTCTCCCACTCTGATATTCACCCCTGTATGTTTTACACTAGAGGTTGATACGTAACCGAACCTGTCACGCGGGGAGAGGGGGTGTTATTAGAGCGTAATCGCGTAGCCAGGGATCTTGTGCTCAACTTTATTAGAAATTAACAAAAACTCAAGAACCACAGGAACCCAGGAAGTCCACAACATAAACACCAAAAGCCAAAAAGCCCCAAAAATCCAAACAAATGTCTGACGCTCTGCTCTGACTCATTGGGGCTTATAAAAACAGTACACCTGTAGCCCAAGTGCGCATGAAAGATGAACTTTCCAGCATCTTCTTTTTCTTTTTCTGGTCTGATATGGAGAGGGAAATCACAGACTTCTACTGTGTTATAAACAGGGGTTAAATTTAGTTTTAGGAAGCTTTGCTTACTTACTGTCCTGCTAATGGCTGCCTGCAATGTGATAGAAAAACTGTTTGGTTAATGATGTTTGTTCAGGTTTTTAGCACTGATATCATGGAAATGTGATCCAAGCTAGTTTTCAGAATCTTGGCTTAGAGGTTAGCGAAGAGGGGTTGCAACAGTAGGGCTGCAGGTTCAGTCCTCTGGACTAGCAGAAAAAATAGGGGCAAATGGGTAAGCAACGATTTCCCATTCTCACATCCACAGACAGGATACTTAAGCCCCCAGGCACGGGTATTGCAGCACACTTATGGTGTGTGTGTTCACTACTGGTGTGTACAGGATGGGTTAAACGCAGAGGACAGATCATCTGCTCAGTGTTCACTGTGTGTACGTGCAGGCAAAACCAAACAGGAATCCAGAACCATCTACAAAACAAAGCATGAATAAAACATAAGTATAGGGGTTTGCAATGCAAAGAACGTGCATGAACAAAAAATTAGATATGAACAAAACAGCTGAGATAAATAATTACAAGGTGAGATTACGGACACAACACAGGTCAGAGAACAAAGGGGCCAGAGCCTTAGTATGTCATTACCTCATCTGCTGAAAAAATGGCCAATATGGTAGTTATTTCTTGTGTCATTTCATAGTTTTGAGCTCTTAGTATTATTCTAAAGTGTGAAACCTGAAGCAGTTAACTGAAGCATACTGACAGATTTTTTCTTTGCTTTGCTGCCCAGTGAGCTGCTTTTCAGTGGATGACACTTAAGATGAGATGCCAGCCATGTAGACGCCATTGATTAGTTATTAATCTCTATAGTATTGCTTGGTAAACCAATAAGAAGACATTCAGAGTGAGGAAAGAAACAATATGTATATATGTACATATAAAGGCATCCTCATTCTCACACAGATGGGGTCAGGCATACGTTTCATTTGGATTTTTCCATTCTCAAGAATACAACTGTGGTCTGTGAGGAGGATAAAGTCATTTTCTGGTAGTAAGTGGTATGAATATGGGATTCATCTCCTTCATATTACTGCACCACTGAGAAAGCGAGAGAGTGAGTGTGAGAGAGGGAAAGAGATAGGAGGAGGTGGTTGGTGGGGGGGGTTGGCTGGGAGTACTTTTGTCCCATCTGGTCCCTCACTCCCCCGCACCCTACAGCTCCAGAGAAATGAGACAACGAGCTTTCACGCTGGATAAAGAGTGAGAGAGAGGGGGGAAAAGAGTGAGACAGAGAGCAGCGATTGTGGCAGGTCAGAAAGAGTGTTGAGCCAGTGGAGATGATGTATGATGAAGGAATAATCGAGAAAAAAGAAAGGAAAAGGAAAGGAAACAGCAAATTAATGAAAGAGGGAACAAATGTAGACTCATAAAGTCAGAGCACGCCAGCCAAGCAACAAACTCAGAGTGTATGCTATATAATCTTCTCCTCTATACAAACGGTTCTTGAACGCTCATCCCATTTCATGCTCCTCTAGAACATTCTTCCTAATTCATACTCTTCTTGAATGATTTCCCTAGTTCACGCTGCTCTTGAGTTCTTCTTAGCTGATACTGTTCTGGAATGCTCTTCCTAAGTCATGCTGTTCTTGAATGTTCTTCTCATTAACATTATTCTAGAGTGTTCTTGCCATTCACACTGTTCTAGAATGGTCTGGAATTCACATTGTTCCAGGATGTTCATCACTTCACACTGTTCTATTTTCCCCATTCACATTGTTTTGAAACATTCTTCCTCATTTACATTATTCAAGAATGTTCCTCCAATCCAAGCTGTTGTTTAGTCTATTCACATTGTTTTAGAACTTTTCAGTGTTTAGACTGCACTAAATGATTTTCTCCAATGTTCTCTACTTTATAATACTTTCCTTATATACTTTACTTTCCTTAATACTTTATAATACTTTCGGAAGGTTGTGGGTTCGATTCCCTCACCAGTAGGTTTCCCTGAGCAAGGTACTGTTCCCGTCACTGCTCCCCGGGCACTTTCAATAGCTGCCCCCTGCTACACGTGTGTGTATGGGTGAAACGCAGAGGTTGAATTTCATTGTGTTGTGCTGTGCTGCGTTTCACAATGACAAAAGTAGTCACTTTCACTTTCATCCGAATGGTTTTAGAGTGTTCTGTACATTGAAAATGTTTTTGTATATTGTTCCCAGTTATCAGTGTTCTAGGATGTGTTCACCCTCATGCAGTCTCTGCTTTTATGGTTCAGTTTGATTGTTCAGAGTCTGTGGTTACACAGCTTTAACTGGAAGTATCACCAATAAGATGGTTATGTTTGGAAAAGTGCCACCTACTGCAGGTTAGATGTGTGATTTCTTCTGAAAGGAGTGAAATGACTATCGATTCCAGCAGGACTGCCCATACTCACACAGATTTGATGAGTTCAGGCGGAGAAATAAATCTGTTGCCGGGAGTGTGTGATGTGCATGAAAGCTTCTGTTGGTCTGTGTGTGGTAGGAGGCCATGCAGCAGTGGTATCAACATTACCAGGCACAGAGCTATAGTGCCCAAGAGACTGCAACAGCCAGCGAATACAGCAAGGAACAATCTCAGGTGACCACACTCTCACTCTCACACACACACACACACACACACACACACACACACACACACACACACACACACACACGATGCTTAGACTGGTGAATGTCATTTTTTTATCCAATTTTATAATAGCTTGTTTTAGCAGATAAAAATTTTTATTTTAGATCTCAGAGCACAACTATTAATGCTAATAATTTAAATAATAAATTAACAGTCCTTTTAGCAGATAAACATTTTAATTTAAGAAGTCATACAGCGCAACTAATAATGCTTTTGGATTCAATTTATGTAACATTTTAAAGAACTTGACTTGGCCTAACATACACACACGCACATATTTAAAACTGATCTACTTCTACTTAATTCTGGTTTGTCCTTTGTGCACTGTTTAAATGTTGTTAAATGAAATGTGTAATAATATTTAGTGCACTCCACTGGATTCTATATCTACAATTTACATGTACAATATCTCACAAAAGTGAGTACACCCCTCGCATTTTTGTAAATATTTTATTTTATCTTTTCATGGGACAACACTGAAGATATGACACTTTGATACAATGTAAAGTAGTCAGTGTGTACAGCTTATATTAGTGTAAATATTCTGTCCCCTCAAAATAACTCAACACACAGCCATTAATGTCTAAACCACTGGTAACAAAAGTGAGAACACCCCTAAGTGGAAAATGTCCACATTGTGCCCAGTTAGCCATTTTTCCTCCCTGGTGTCATGTAACTTGTAAGTATTACAAGGTCTCGGGTGTGAATGGGGAGCAGGTGTGTTAAATTTGGTGTTATCGCTCTCACACTCTCTAGCACTGGTCACTGGAAGTTCAACATGGCACCTCATGGCAAAGAACTCTCTGAGGATCTGGAAAAAAAAGATTTGTTGCTCTACATAAAGGTGGCCTAGGCTATAAGAAGATTGCCAACACCCTGAAACTGAGCTGCAGTACGGAGGCAAAGACCATACAGCGATTTGACAGGACAGATTCCACTCAGAACCGGCCTCACCATGGTCGACCAAGGGAAGTTGAGTGCACATGCTTAGCATCATATCCAGAGGTTGTCTTTTGAAATTAGATGTATGAGTGCTGCCAGCATTGCTGCAGAGGTTGAAGGGGTGGGGGGGTCAGCCTGTCAGTGCTCAGACCATACGCCACACACTGCATCAAATTAGTCTGCATGGCTGTCATCCCAGAAGGAAGCCTCTTCTAAAGATGACGTACAAGAAAGCCTGCAAACAGTTTGCTGAAGACAAGCAGATTTAGGACATGGATTACTGGAACCACGTCCTGTGGTCTGATGAGACCAAGATGAACTTATTTGGTTTAGATGGTGTCAAGCGTGTGTGGCGGTAACCAGGTGAGGAGTACAAGTCAAGTGTATCATGCTTAGTCAAGCATGATGGTGGGAGTGTCATGGTTTGGGACTGCATGAGTGCAGTGGCAGTGGTCTAGTGGTAGGATACTTGCCTATGGACCTATGGCTCAAGAGATCCAAGGTCCCTGAGCAAGACCCTTAACCCTGAGCTGCTCCAGGGGGACTGTCCCTGTAATTAGGACATGGAAGTCACTGTGGATAAGAGCGTCTGCTAAATGCTGTAAATGTAATGTAAATGCTGCCGGCACTGGGAGCTACAGGTCATTGAGGGAACCATGAATGCCAACATGTACTTTGATGTACTGAAGCAGAGCATGCCTTTGGAAACTGGGCTGCAGGGCAGTATTCCAACATGATAACGACCCCAAACACACCTCCATAATGACCACTGCCTGCTAAAGAAACTGAGGGTGAAGGTGCTGGACTGGCCAAGCATGTCTCCAGACCTAAACCCTGTGGAGCATCTGTGGGGCATCCTGAAATGGAAGGTGGAGGAGTGGAAGGTCTCTAACATCCACCAGCTCTGTGATGTCATCATGGAAGAGTTGAAGAGGATTCCAGTGGCAACCTGTGAAGCTCTAGTGAACTCCATGCCCAAGAGAGTTAAGGCAGTGCTGGAAAATAATGGTGGCCACACAAAATATTGACACTTTGGGCAAATTGAGGACATTTTTCACTTTTGTTGTCAGTGGTTTAGACATTAATGGTTGTGTGTTGAGTTATTTTGAGGGGACAGCAAATTTGCACTGTTATACAAGCTGTACACTGACTACTTTAAATTGTATCACAGTGTCCTATCTTCAGTGTTGTCCCATCAAAAGATATAATAAATTATTTACAAAAATGTGAGGGGTGTACTCACTTTTGTGAGACACTGTATATATACATTTATGAAACTACACATGTATCTCTCTCTCTCTCTCTCTCTCTCTCTCTCTCTCTCTCTCTCTCTTTACCAGGCTGTAGTCACATCCTCATATGGAGACTACACTACCTATATGCAGGCTGTCAGTCAGTACTATTCTCAGACTCAGATGAGCCAAGCTGCTGCACAAGCCTACCAACAGAGAGACCTCAACAAGGTAGACATAAACATAAACTCAACCACCGATTTACTCATTTTGCTCCAGCTTTAATGCCAATAACCATTTTACTTACCGAAGCCAAACAATTTTCACACAAAAAAATATGTAATATTAAATTAATGCAAGCCATTATCCTCCATATCGCTTCCTTCAGAGCAAACCTGAAGTGCAAAATGGTTGATTTTACAAGTGAAAGTAAAAGCTTTCTTCACTTTTCATTCATGAAATTTAAGAATGCAAGCGGCAGCTGCCTTTTCCGATGGTTAACCAAAAGTTTTGAAATGACTATTATAACAATAATGATGATGATGAATAATGTACTGCAAGGACTTTCAAATCAACACCGTTTTTTAATTTTTTTTTTTACCAGTGACTGTTCACATTGTAGTGATTGTTGTACTTCTTTTCGCATTTTAATTTCCTCTTCCCATTCTTATTTCTCTCTCTCTCTCTCTCTCTCTCTCTCTCTCTCTCTCTAGGACCTGGAGGTAGTAAAGCCCCCCCTGGCCACCACTCTGTCTCTGAATGGCACTGCCCAAACAGTGCTGCCCGCCTACAGTGCCCTGCCAATCATGCCTGGCTTTATTACCCCCACACACACTCATGCACACACACCCAGCCCTGTCACACACTCACACAGTGCACACACAGTGACAGACTGGAACCAGTATTACTATGTAAGTTTGCGACTGAGTGTGCTCGGGCATGCTTTGCCAACACGAGTGTACAATTAATTTTCATGCCAATAAAGCCATTTCAATTGGATTAGAGAGAGGAGGAGAGGGAGAGGTGGTGCAGAGTGAACACGCTGTAGCCAGAAAGTGTCTGAACGCTTGGGCTGAAACGGACTCCTGATAGTTCTATACGTATTTAACTTTGTGTTGTTTAAATTAGACTCAGCTCTTTGTGGTCCTAAGCTTATAAGCTGTTTCATGTTTAATGACTTTGTAACAGAGGCAGATGCAGCTTATGAACTGTGAGACAAAGTGTCCTTAATGCAGCGCAGTCAGCTTTATAATCAGGAATGTTGTGTATGCAGGTGTTAATGTTTTTTTTTCTAGTCCTTTGAGTTTTGTATGCAGGCAGCCCAGTGGGAGCCTGGCATTTGTTAGTGTGAAGTGTATTTATCAGATGGAGCAACAGAAAAGAGAGAGGGAGAGAGAGAGAGAGAGAGAGAGAGAGAGAGGGAGGGAGAGAGAAGGAGAGAGAGTAAATATGCATATCTTTGAGTAGTGCTGCTTATGTAGTCCTGACAGCTCAGGCTTCAGTGAGTGACAAGCGTGTGTGTGTGTGTGTGTGTGTGTGTGTGTTGGGTGGGACAAATCTCTTTCAGACAGTTTTACTTTAACATTATCTTTTTATTACAGTCAGTATTAAATGGATTAAACTATAGTTAATTCTCTCTCTCTCTCTCTCTCTCGCAGAGTCAAGCTCGAGGACAGAAGCGAGAATACCCTTCACTGCCCGTACAGGAAGTGACATCAGAGGGGCCATACATTGGCCAACATTCTCAGGGCCTTGGTGGCCAGTATGCCGATTACTTCAAAAAGAAGAGAATTTAGAGAATACACACACACACACACACACACACACACACACACACACACACACACTATTTGACCACATTGTTGTTGTCTAAGCCTTAAGTCTAAACTCTGCCCTCAACAGCTAAGACTGATCCTGTTTAGTGTGTGAAAGTTTGCGTACTCTCTGAAAGGTCTGAATGTGCTCAGGCCTGTTTATTCCTGGCTTTTAAGCCTGGCTGTTTTCTTTCTGAATGTGGCTCAAACTATTCTGTGTAATGGAAGGCGCCTTGCTTTTGACATTTCTCTGTCTTCTCTTCTGCCATTTTCTTCTGATTGCCTCCGTGTCCTTTTTGTCACTCTCTGCCAGGCAGGGTACTTTTCCACTCCAGGGGAATGTGTGTGTGTGTGTGTGTGTGTGTGTGTGTGTGTGTGTGTGTGTGTGTGTACGTGTGCCCGTGCGTGTTGATGTGGTTTGTGTGCATTTCCTTTGTAAGTGGTCAAGGGCTGTATAAAGTGGAACTATACTCAGAGAAAAGTATTAACATTTTAAACCGGATGTTGCTTTAACAGATTGACACCTTTGGTATATTATAGAATATCTGTAAACATATTCTAATATTGTGTAAATATCTAAATATCTCTCATTAAACAACAAGTTTCGGCACATTTCAGTTAACTTATGTCAGATGCACCTCCATCAAATGGTCCATTAACATTCATTATTTGGAGGCGTCTTCCTGTCCTTAGAATATGATGGAATACTGTTGAAAAGCATCGTTTTAGCTTTTCTCTTCTTTCCTAATCACAACTAACTGACTAGATGCTGTAAGAAAATTGTAACATAGGGGCCAAATTGCCAACCCTGTGCACACACATAGAAAAGGCCCTACTAACACAGAGTAATCCTTACTTACAAAGATGTATAAATGTGCATTTTGTATGTATGTATTTATGTGTGTGTGTGAATGTGTGTATAAATCTGTACATAGTGCTGTAACTGTAGGAAAGATCAGCCATTCTACTGCAGGAGCCTTAAGGCAGAACGAGCTCAGTGTCTGTTAACTAATGCACTTAGCCACTTAGACGGGCCATGGAAAAGGCTAAAGGCAATAATACGTTGTAATATGGGTCCTCTTTTCTCTGCTAATGGACACACTCTTCAGTTACTCTTTTCAGGCATGCGTGGATTTATTCGCCAGACATCTCTGCAGCTTGTTTTTCAAGGGTAGATCTCATTTTTCCTCCTTGAGATGAAAATCTAGAAATCTTTTTTTCTGGCTTTTTCTCTCAGCGCATCTTATCTACTGTTTTCTTACACAGTGTTAGTAATATTACTCATCTGACCTGCTGACCTGCCTATGCTCCACACACAAATACCTTCCAGCTGCCATTTCAAACCTAGTGTCACACACCAGACTCTTAACGTGGCCACGTCCTGCTGCCTGTAAAAGGACAAAAACTACTGATAAAAGCCAGACCTATACAGCAAAGCAACCACGAAAAAAATAAAGCTTCTGTGTAGGAAGTCAGGAAATGATGCCTTACTTATTATACTTAATACTTTCATTTAAACGTTACTTTTAAAAGTGATATGCTATGTAGTTTTATCCCTAAACGTAGGACTTACTCTGAAAGGCTGTTTTCCCTGCTAGTTTATCTTCTTCTTTCGGCTGCTCCCGTTTAGGGATCGCCACAGCGGAGAATTTCCATTTCTTCCGGTCCTCTGCATCTTCCTCCTTCAAACCAACCACCTGCATGTCCTCTCTCTTCACGTCCATAAACCTCCTCTTTGGTCTTCCTCGTTTCTTCTTTCCCGGTAGCTCCATCTTCCACATCCTCCTTCCTCCTTTCCCTGTTAGTTAATGCCAGTTCAAGTTTAGCTCTCATGTCAAAACAACACAAACTTTTATCTAGAAGTTTGGCAGCCAATCAGATTGCACACAGCAAAAACCTGACAGTAAATGCCAGCTTAACTTGCTGCAAGTATCCAACCTCTGCGACACTGCGTGTTTGGGAGTTAAACGGAAGGACGGATTTCATTGTGCTATACTGTGTGCTGTGCTGTGTGCTCACAATGACAAATAGTCACGTTCACTTTACCTGTGCATCTGAGGCTGAGACTAGGTCCAACCTAATTCCATTTGATAAGCTTAAGAACATAGTCCAGCTGGGTGGATGGGTAGCATGGGTAGTCAACAATGTTTAACCTTTCTTAATGGTTACTTCTTTTCATCATTTTTTCATAAGATTCAAAAAATGCAAAGCTAACATTTTATTTGGTCTCCAATGCCAAATTTTCACAGCCGCCACATCTTTCTCTGTCCCTCAGACACGCGTGCAAAACTCAAGCGGAAGGTCTTAGGAGTCCGCTCTGCTCCTGCAGTCATACAACGTATGTTTCAGTCATAACATCTGAACTCACAGAAGCAAAGAAATCCTTCACTGCTCTTTAAAGCTCTTATAAGAAAGTATTTGCGAGTGGAGCACAGACAGGGCCCATTTTAGAACACTCTGATGTTGCTGAAAGAATCACGTCGGTCATTGTGGTTAAATTGTCGAAACCAAATGCTGGAAAGCAGTTCCCATGTGAACACCCAGCCAGTGATAATCCCAGCACAAAGCCACTACATAGATATTAACATGGCTGTTAGTGCTCTGTTATTGTGTACTTTCCTCGCTCTGCTGTAACCCCTGACTGGCCTGAGTAAGGCAGTATTTGTGTGGCATTACTGTATCATATGACTGTACTAATAATACACAGAATGGGACGAAGTGCTTATTATATTTACCTTTGCTCCTTCAGAGGGAGCAGTCTAATCAAAGTGTTTTTTTATGTAAAAGATATTTAACCATGTGTTTGAACGGCTCAAAGCCATAGCTCCTTTTTTTTGGTGTGTAAAGCTTACCGGCTGGACATAGTCCACCACTAGACCAGTAGATTGTCTCCAAAAGGCGAAGCACAGAAACAGCTACAGCTTCTGTTTCTGAGGCAGGTGTGTGTCTTTGTCGTTGTACAGTGTGTACAGACTGCTTTTCTGGCTTTTTTTAGCCATCTTATAATAATGCTGTGTTTGTGTGTGTGTGTGAGAGAGAGGGTGTGTGATTTACTTTCTCCTCTACTCGGTGATTGTATCAGCCTGTCTCTACTTCCTTGCCCTCTCTGAAAGCCATTCTCTGGTGTGTGAGAGGCAGTGCGGCTCAGATCACTGTAATCTTGCACCGTTCCAAGTTCTCAGAGCGAGGCTGAAGGATTAGAGCTGTGCTAAAGGCCTGCTAGAGACAACGACACACATAATTTAAATCTGATGGCCTTTAAAGAGCCCATATCTGTTCACCAAAACATTTTTTTTCATGAAGATACTCCAGCTTCTTTTTATCTCTTAGATTTGAACAGACTTTTTTTTTTTACTCTGCCTTTAGGAATAATAAGTAAAATTTAAAAAAATGAACTATTTATTCTGATTGGTTCCCTTGTACCATGCATGGGCTAAACACTATAACTCCTGTGTCAGTGGGCGGGGCTAAACTGCTCTAGGCTGAGTAAGGAATATACACTGATCAGCCACAACATTAAAACCACCAACAGGTGACATGAATAACAGTGCAGTGGCACCTGTCAAACCGTGGGATGCCTGAAACAGTATATGGACACTCAGTTTATCACACCGATGGGTTGGAAACAGGAAAATGGGCAAGGGTAAGGATCCAAAAGGCCAAATTATTAGACCACTGGGTCAGATCATCTCCAAAACAGCAGGTCTTATAGGTTAATCCTGGTATGCAATGGTTAATAACTACAAAAAGGAGGAGGCAAGGAAGGAGTGTGAACTGACAACAGGCACATGGGCTTGCTCGCTGATGCAAACGGGGAGCAAAAGCCTGCCTGTTTGGTTGGATCCCACAGTTAATGTTGGCTCTGATCACAGTGCAGCTTATCTTGCTGAGTTTGCTGCTGCATGGGTGCACACCGGTCAGAAAGCCTATACCTTCTGCTCTCCACTCAAGAGCACCTCGATGTTCATCACCCGAATGGACCATAGAAGAAAGGAGGATGGTGGCCTGGTCTGAAGCATCAGGTTTTAGATTATCTGAACAGACAGGTTCGTCTCCATCACTTACACTGGGGAAGAGACGGCACCGAGATGCACTATGGGAAGAAGGCAAGTTGGCTAAGGCAGTGTGATGCTCTGGGCAGTGTTCTGCTGGGAAAACATTGGGCCCTGTCATTCATGTAAATGTGGACACCATGTCCACCCCACCTACAAAATATTAGACAGGTGGTGTAGATGTCCTGGCTGATGAGTGTCAATTCAATTAGCTTTTAAAAACAATTAGCTCATAAAACAGTCCTTTTAAACAGGATGTTCTTGTAGCTTTGTTTTCACCAATGCACTGGGGAGTGGACCGGACACTTTCAGTGTTGAAGTGTTCACATCAGACTCTTATTTTAAACCTAAGCTTGTGTGTGTACTAGTAAGCTAAAGCAAACCTGTTTGGTCTTCAGTGCTCAGAGGATGAACACCCTGTTTAGTAGGGCTGCACACCATTGCAGTTACAGTTGTGTGCAGATGTTTGGACACTTCAAATGATGTAGAATAAAAAATATGCGCACATCCTATACAGGGAACTGCAATATGACATTTGTCTGATATTTCTTGGCCAAATTTCTTCTTCACTGAGTTTAACTCTTTGGAGAAATGAACCAGATCAAATATAAAATGTGCGATAGATTTTGCACGGGTACATTTTATCATTTAACATTTTTAGGTTACGTGATGTAAATGAACTGTCAATTGTAGATTTCAAAGGTGGCTTCTCTGTATAGGATGCATAATTTTTTGGTTAAACGGGTGGCAGATGTTTGCATACAGCTGTTTATTCCATTTAGGATTTACTTTAGGACAGTTTAAACACTGCTGACCTGGCCTGGCGTGAGGTCCTTATTGTTTTGACCAAATTATAAGCTTTGGACTTGTGGATGCCTTAATGAATCCAAACCACAAACAAAAAGTCATCTGAGCTTTAAGGTTGAATCATCCGATCAGAAAGAGCTCAATAAGAGCTTCATTTGAACCCTTTTGGGTTCAAACGTTTTACTTCTAAAGTGTCTTTTGCAAAAGCTAATATTGGTGTAACCATAGCCAAGCCGTTTTTCGGCAGACATACGAAAAGAAGTCCATTCTGATGTCCCGTGTGAGAACAGAGAGCTTTTCACTGCTCTGTTCTGCTTCCCCGTGTTCACCTCTGTGTTTTCTGTCTCTCCAGTGAACAGATCAGACAAGTCTGTCTCCGACACTGCTGATCCCCCTCGGCAGGGTTACTAAAGCACAGTTACCGTTACCTCTGTCCAGCCTTGCCACAACACTTGCCGTTAAGACAGGGGCACTATAATCAGCACAAGAGTGAGTTTTTTACATTTTTGTCTGCCAGCTTAATTATTCCAGGTGTGTGATGTCACTTTGTTGCTTATTGGGTGATGGGAGTACTGTTGTGCCTCTTTTCTTCGATGTTGTCATGGTAATCTGTGTTGATTGTAAACATCCTCCCCTCATCATTTTGAAAAAGTGTGTCCGAGTAGCGGTAGTACCCCATCATAGCCTAACTCAGCTGGTTGCCCAGGTCATTCGGACGAGCAGCACAGGTTTGAAACTGACCGTCTTAACCTCTAAATGCTGTTGTGACGTGTAAATGCTGACTTGTATCGCAGAGCTTTGCAATACTGAAGTGTTTCTTCATGATGTGGCAAGTACGTGTTCACCTTTCAGAAGGTGCAGGGGAATCTGCTTTTTTTGCTCTGTAGACATTTTTGCAACTTGTTTTTCATTTTAAAGTTTGTACATTTTTTTCTGACCTGGAATTCAGATTTTGCAATATTTTATATCCAAACTATACTGATATTGCTTTTTGTGAATAAGCTATTTTTAGGTACGGTGGAATTTAAGCATGCATTTACTGTGTATAATAGTAAAAAAAAAAATCCTTTTTTTTTTTCTTCTTCTTTAGTAAGTCTTGTTTCAGAGCGCCAGGCTTCTTGAGTTTTAAACTGTAGTAAAGAAAAGAAGTAATTGTATTTATTTGTCTATTTATGTACATTTTACTTGGATACAATTTCTGTCTTATTCTTCAGAGGATAAAAAAATAGTTTGGAGTTTTCCTTTTGAGCAGAAAGAAATGGTTTTACATTCCGCAATAAAGAAAGGGAGGTGTGTTGCCCGAGTGTCTTCTCTCTGTTCTCCTCCTCTTTGTGCCATTTTATTGAAGTTAGCTTCTCATTTCTACTCCAATCTTCCTTAAAAAGTCCAAGAAAGTCTTCAAATATAGTTTTAAAAATGTAAGGTTGTACAACGTCCGAAAATGCCTTTTCGTTGCTGAAGAGAGATTGCATTTAAGGGGACGGCTGATCCCATCAAAGTTTGAATTTTGTGGAAACAATCCAGCTCCAGTCCTGTTTTTCTTTTTTTGCTCTGTGGACCCAACTATCATACAGGTGCTGACACCCCAGTGACCAGGTACCAAACACACCCCTGCAGTATTTAAAAATTTTGTGTTCGAAAGTGTTCGAAAACAAAACTATCGCTGAAAAGCTCTTCATTACAGGCACTGCAGAACAGCCAACACTAACAGAGGGAGCAGCTGCTGTGCACCAGTGAGAGCAAAGTGAAACCATAACACATTCCTAGCCCTGAAAGTGCCCATTAAACAACAGCTACCCGTTCAGTGTGTACCAAAACTTTTCGTGGCCAAAAGTTTAGAGAAAGACACTTTTTAGAGAAAGAGTACTGGTTTTCACAAAGTTTGCTGCTTCAGTGTTTTGAAATATTTTTGTCAGATGTCTTTTGTGTTGTACTATAATTACAAGCATTTCCAAAGTTTTCCAGCAAGTTCCAAAGGCTTTTACTGACAATTACAGTAAGTTTATGCAAAGACTATTTGTAGAGTTGGCCCTACTTTTTCCAAGACCTCTACAATTCAACCTGCCATGCAAGCCAATCATTAAGGCAGTTCTCAATGGGATTACGGTCTGGGGAGTTTCCTGACCATGGACCCAAAGTTTTGATGTTCCACGAGTCACAGAATGAACTTTAGGACATGGTCCTGTCACTTGCTGGACTTACTTGGAGTCATCTCCAGCCTTGGAGTAGGCCAACATTAGTTCAGAATAAATGATGCTCGTTAACGCTGTGCAATAATATTTGTGATATTCTCGTGATCGTGATACTCGCCTATGGACCAATTGGTCGCACGTTCAAGTCCCACCTCTAGCACACCCACCATTAAGGGTCTAAGATGTGCAAGACCCTTAACCCCAAGTTGCTAGAGGGAGATTGTCACTCACTTATTTTCTTAGTTGCTTGTCCTGAGTAGGATGGTGGGTGTTGCTGGAGTCTATCCCAGCTCTTGCAGGGCGAAAGGCAGGAAGACATCTTGGATGGGTCACCAGTCCATCATAGGGCAGACACAATCACATTCACACACACACTCGCACCCAGGGGTCAAGTTAGTGTCTCCAACCCACCAGACTTTAGATGGTAGGAGGAAACACACACAGACACACAGAGAACATAGGGGCTCGTCCCACCTGGGAATCATTTCCAGGACCTTCTCGCTGTGAGGGGACAGTGCTACCCACTGTATATTTTCAAGCTCATTTAAAAGAAAAAAAATTAAGATATTGCATATCTGACATTTTTCCCAGCCCTAATACACATATTAAAATGCACTAATTTTACAGAACTATTAATGGAGGCATCACCTAAACTGCAGCTATGCTGTCTGAAAACAGATGGGACCGGCGGCTGATACCTAATTTTACAGGACCAGGGCGAAAAACGGAATTGGGAGAAGCCCAAGTAAATAGCAAGAAGAAGCTTAAAGTGTATGTTAAAGAAAATCATTGTTTATTAAATTTTACCCAGTCAGCACTGGGGTTAAAACTGACCCCTGATGAGTCATTACTGGCATATTCCACAAGGTTTAGTTATGCACTGGAAACGGTGATATATTTGCTTGCTTGAGGCCTACATAGTATAAAAAGCACTGAATTTGAAAAGCGTGTACTGTAGCATTACAGCAGTTCAGCACTCAGAAACAGAATTTTGATGCACTACATCTAGTGCCCACGCTTACCATTCTGGTCATGTGAAATGGAATCAGCTGTCAAAGAGAAAACAAACACCCTGTAATTGCATCCAGGGAATAAAAATAGATCAGTCATGATCATACATAATAAAGCCATTATTGTAACAGTACATACCATCCCCAGTGTGATACATTGCTTTAATTTTAATTTGAAGATAAAAATGATAAAATATTCAGGCTCAGCTATTGCCAGACATACAATGGTTTTTCAGTTTTATGTGAGACTTGAGCAAGAACGTCTTTTTAGATATTAGATATAAGCTCATTTCTTAACCTCTACTGTCCTCTAGTGCCTATTTTAGGCATTTAACGTCTCTCACGATGCATCTCAACAGCAGTCCCTTCTACATTTCAAAATCCATGTCCATTTCAGTCTTTCATGGCCACTGGCTTTGGAGCAAAGTGTATGAGGAGTAAAACAAGAGTGCAGCCACGTCGAGAGAAAGAACAAGTGCCGTCCTTGAAGGGGCGTTAAAGTCTGTAATTCAGCAAATCTGCAATCGTCCACATTCTTCACTGTTCCATGCAGACAGAGGCCCCCCGATAGCTCAAGGTCCATTTCACTCAGACAGCATGTCCCACTGCTGCATAAACACACTCAGTGCAGAGGAGTTGTCCATTCATTCACACAACCACAGTGAGGTTTCTGCTCCACAAGCCAATCTGTCGTCTGGAACGTCATATGCAAACATGTCTTTCTTCAACCGACTGCACTGAAATAAGTGATCCACCTTGAGCATCATTTACACGTCAATAAAAAAGGATCAGTACTCCGTTGACATATTTTGGCAATAAATGTCAATATCGATGTTATATCTTTATAAGTGGAAATGATGTGCAATACTTTTTTTACAGCGTGAACAGTCACGTCGTATGAATAGCAACAGTATACTAGCACACGCGGTGCTGCTCTTTACTACAGGTGAAACAAAAGACCAGTTACTCAGACTAGTGTCCCCTTGACAGCTCTGTGATCAAACACAAGGAAAAAACATTATGTGCACATGCACAGCCTTTCTCTTTGACCACAAGTACAGTAAAATCAGTACACATCAAGAGTATTCACTATATCTTGTTTAACAGAGCAAATGTAAGGCTTAACAGGAACAGATTAATTGAGGCTTTAAACGAAGTAGTATTTCTCAGCTTGCATACCTGGAAAGAAACTGGACTCGGTGTGGCCTGTTGCAGAGCGGCTGAGTGTACTATTCAGCCATTCAGCTGCTGGCTGTCTGTTAACCAGCATCAGGACTGAGGTCTCTATATAGTTATAATGTGAAATACAAAGGGTGGTTACAGGACTAAAAGAAGACCATTCTGGTTGACCCAAGCGGTGGAAACTGTTTCATGAATTCTCTTCCTCTTCTTCTTTTGATTGTGTTGACCTCTGGCATTGTCTAGTAAGGCGGGAGGAGTCTGCGGCACAGTGTATTTCCATGGTTACAGGCTGTCGCTAAGCATCTGCTGAAAGGTGGCGATGAGGCTTTTGAAGTCTATCCTTTTGTCAGGTGTGCTCTCCCAGCACTTCCTCATTAAAGTGTACACCTGACAGAACAGAGCGAGAGAGTGGTCACACACAGCTCAAGGGGAATTCCCAACACAGTGATTTAGCATGTTTTATATATATGTATATATATTAAACATTAGTGTTTGGTGAATTTTACCCTCTCTGGGCAGTTCTCTGGCTTGGGCAACCTTTTCCCCTCCTCCAAAACTCTGACCAAACGGGTGACAGTCATCTGGCCATGAGTTGGGCCAATCATCTTCAGGAACACCTGATGGGGTGGAGCAGAGTGTCAGCTATGTGCTTAACAAGGCCTCAGTACCAAAGTCCTTCTCTTTTCTGCTGCTTTGCAGTATCTACATTTAATACTGAGAAATATGTGCATGTCAGGGATGCATGCATTCATTCAAGTAAATTAATGCTGAGTACAGTTGAATTAAAAGTGTTCACTCAGATATTTCATGTATGAAAACTGACTTTTTTTGAGTGCATACACCATATCCACAACTGGGACAAAATACAAAAACAATCCTTGTCAAAAGTACAAAAACTTATTATTCTCAACAAATTATTGTTGAGGTTTGTGTGCATTGTGGAAAATATTTACAAATTTAAAACACTCCCTTCATTCAACAGTGCTCAATATTCATTTGAGCAACCCCTTAATACCCTCAATAGTCCCTCCAGTTGGGCCTGTGTGGGACTAGTGTATACTGATCTGGCACCAGTGCCCACAGCCTTTGGGCAAGGCATCTGCCACCATGGGCACAGACTGGCACCATCTGCCAGAGAGAGAGACTGAGCCTGTATCACAGCCCGTCTGAACAAAGAGCTCTTTCATTAGTGGAGTAGAGCAAAGCACTGTTCTGCAAAATGAAAGGTCAGTTTCAATCCGAGCTGCACAGAACCCTCACACCTAGCATTCAAGCAAACAGATCATTTACAGAACATTTCACTACCGAGAAGAGGAATTCCAGTATGGGTCGGCTTTACACTTAAATCTGCTAATGTTGCAGCAAAGGCAATGTGTCTTACAGGACTGAGCTGAGGTTTTGTTCTTACAGACATTTAAGGGTGATATGTTTGAAAAAAAAGGTTTGTTAGGCTACTCACCGTCATGGGACTACACACGGTGTCACAGTAGGTCAGGAGTTCATACATGGTTACTCCAAACGACCAGACGTCCGAGGCTTTGTAAAACTTACAATGGACCAAGCATTCCGGAGCATACCTGAGCCATGCAAAGAGAAAAAGGCAAAACTTTCTAGTATGAAACACATAGACACACTGCTACTGCTACTCTAACTACTTAGTTAGTCAGTTAATGAAGTATTCCTTAATAAATAAATCTATAACAGTAAACAATACATTTGACTTCATACAAAAGACATTTTCAACACAAACATAAACACTGCAGTGAGATCCCACTAGTGTGGGTCTCAGTGTTGCTCAGAAAATGTCATTATTTGAGTGCTTGATCAGACAGCTTTATAATAACCAGTGGATAATCATTCATGCTGCAAACTAACCAAACGATTAATCTGAATTACAATTTTAATTGCTATCTGTCTATACAAGAATGGTGGTCAGTGCCCTTATAATACGAGAGCATAAAAATAAAATACAATATAAATATGTTTATATATGAATATAAAACTATTCTAGTACTGTATTAATTATTTAATTAATAATTGTCTTAAGTGTCTTTTTTGTACTGTTTTTCTTCTCCAAAGCGGTGTTAAGGTTATTGAGTAGGGTCCCTGAAAGAAGAAAAGAAACCATCTAAAAGAAACCATTTAAAATGTGATGTGGAGCTTTGTGACCTTTGTAACCTGCCTGAACTGCTACTGTAGGTTAGCTTTGCTGTTTACAACACTTAACCACTGAGGGTGGGACCAAAGTGGTTACACGTCATCTCTGAAAGTCTGCAGATCACAGTGTGTGTGTGTGTGTGTCTGAGATCCGTCAGCAGCACTACTGACCAGCTGCAGAAAATGGCAATGTGCACATGTTCAAGATAATTATCAGTGATTTGATCAAAAAAAGTTCAGTTTTGCTTTTGCAGATTTAGTTTAGATGTACAGATTGTTGCAAAGCAGTGAAATTCGATGTAAATGTGCTCTTTCAGCCATAGAGTGGTTTCATAAGTGGAGAAGTTCTTTCAGATTCAGAGGCCGCCCTGATCACCCAAGCTTACTGTTTCTCTTTCATTCAAATTAACTTATTTGATTCTGTACTGCTGTTTGTTAATGCCACTCAACTGACCCTTCATTGTTTAACCCTGAATTATGTATATGGTTCAGACAGAGTCAACAATGTTATCTTCACAGAATGCTTAATATTTCCCGGATGCTATTCTTTTACTACTCAGTTTTACTTTCCTATTACAGTATAATAATAATTAAATGTTTGTGTATCTCTATCCAGTAATAACCCTGCATTTATCTTACACTGGATAAAGCATTACTGCTCAACCTCAACAACAATGCTAAAATATTTAGAGCTAAATAAATACATTTTATATTTCAGTTATTTCAGTTGTTCTGCGCTTGTGTCCCTGGTTCAAGAAAGCTTATTTTATATTATCCATGGTTTAAACTTATATTCAGGGGACGAGAAGCCTGATTTTTTGCATGTGTCCATGTATCCTGCTTAGCGTCAGAGATGCCTACCAAAAGACAGGGCTGTCCAGGTCATCCTTTACTGTATAGTAGCCTTCATTATCTTTAATGCTTTTAGTCAAGCCAAAGTCTCCAATCTTCACTGTGCTCTCATTCTCCACCAGAACGTTCCGGGCAGCGAGGTCTCGGTGGATGTAATTACGAGAGCCCAGGTAATCCATACCCTGGAGAGAAAAAGAACAAAAAAGAAGATGTTACTTTACACTTCTAAACTAATTAAAGCAGTAATGTAAATTATGATGTATAATAAATACAAAATCACAACAGACCACAGTGGTTAAGTGTGAATTTAAGTCCAGAGGGTTTTAGGATCATCCTGCGCAAGACAGGCAGGGGATTACCTGGCAGATCTGTACAGCATAGTTGAGTAGGGTCTTTAGATCTGTCTGGGTTTTGTTTCTGGGGAGATATTCCTTCAGGCTGCCTGCAGGCAAATACTCCATGATGAGTTTGATAGACCTGCCACCTGAAACAGAGATAAAAAGAGACTTCATGAACTCCTTATATATTAATCTTTTAGGCTGATTTGACTAAAGGTCACTATTTTGGTGGGGCTTTTTACATAACTGACCTGTAACTGAAGGTTTAAATTAAAATATATACCAGAGACTGTTACGGAGGAGTATAAAAATATACAGGATGAAGTTATATTGAGTGAATTAAGAGATGAGGAACTCACAGGATACTCAAAACAGCAGCTTAAATTTCAAACAACCTTTTTCAAAAATGTATTAATATTGTTTAATATCACTATCAGTTGACATGAGGCAGGATGTGGGTGTGTATGTGGAATATATTCATTACCCTCTTCCTGACAGATTCCCTTGTATTTGACAATGTTCTCATGGTAGAGCTCTCTCAGGATGTCAATTTCACACCACAGATTATTGCTCTGCTCCTCTCGGTTCTCTGGTTTCAGGGACTTCACTGCAACCAGCTCTCCTGTCCGGTCTCCCCGTGGGTCATACCGGCACAGCTCCACCTTTCCAAAATGTCCCTGTCACACAAACATACATTGAGTTATCAATCAAAAATCTAAGTGCCTGCCAGTCTACCAAAACAAAACTTTGTGTGAATAAAACTTCTCCATCACAGGTAGAGAAGAGGAAATTACCTCTCCCAGGTCTCTGATCTTCTTGAGAAATCTCTTTTCAAACACTGTGGGATCCACCTCTAGAGTAGGCACAGGCTTTATAGAAGGGTCTGTGACAAAAACAAACTTTCTTAATAATCTAAATCACACAAAACTCATCAGTTACAAACTTAACCAACTGTACATAACAGAGGTACATAACACAAGCAAGAAGTGATTTCAACATTTATAAAAGACTGTGCAGGAAACTACTTCACCCAGCCTGCAAGTCTTTATTCAGGCCACAAGGGGTCAGAATGTTAAGCAACACAATAAAGTAAAGAGGGCCTTAGGGATACCATGCTCTCCTCAGTTGTTTCCAAGATTTTTCAAACATGGCCTTTGCTGTGATTAACGGAAGTCATATTAAACTTAAAATACATTATTTAACACCTTAAACTCAAAGACCCATTTGTGGGCCCACACACCTTTTCAATATACTTACTTTTATAATCATTACAACATTGCAGATGTCTTAAAAATCAAACAACAAGCCCAAAGTTTTACAAGTTAGTAGAAACAGGTAAAGCCCTATTTAAATGACTGCCAGTAGACAAACAGTTGCTCAATTCTTCTATTAGGAATGTACACCTATCAATGTTTGAATGTTTGCAAAACATACTCAGCCTGTCTAGAAATTTTTGGCTGGCATGGCAGCCCTAACAGGCATAGTTCCTGAAGTTAACTATTTGTCATAACAAATATTTGAACTGCTGGTACATGCTCATGGCACCATTCTTCAGTCTGGCTGAGAGACCTGGCTCAGTTAATCCTACATTACCAATCCTACCTCAAATCATAACGTAATAATGGATGATACATATTAAAAACAAGCATTAAAACTGTCAGAAAAATTTCTTATGACAGCACAAGATTTATCTAGGCTACCTACAATTCTTAGCTTGAATAATATATACTTAGCTAAAGTAATAAATTTAACACAACAAAATATAAAATCTACACAAAAATATAGGTTCAACATTAACACTCATACTTCTGAACTGAAATGCTCTGATAAAGAAACTGCTTCACTGCTCAAAACCACTAAACTGCATGAGGCCACCAGGGGTCAGTCTTTTAAGATTTTGTGCGACACAGTATTCTGGAACAGCCTTGAACAACAGGTTTTTCTCAGTGACAAGGAATTTCTTAAGCACTCCACCTCCTGTACTGACCTAATTTAGCACCTAAAAGAGCCACGTGTGAGTTCAGCAGTTACACTTTACTGCATTTCACTTACTTTTATTTCTGAATCATTTTAATAACTAAAAAAAGATATTTCAGTTATGTTGTAATCTGAAAAGAAAGTCTGCTGTTCTAAAGTAAACAAAGAGAATTATTATTTCTCTTCTTTGGCATGTTTTGAATTGTACCAAATCTTTGTTTTTTCCTTACTCTGTTTTTCCACCATGTCAATGTCTCGGACAATGGCCCTGAAGAATGGTCTCTGGTGAGGATCGTAGGTCATACAGTGGGTCATGAGCTTAGCTAGTTCATCACAGTCTGGTGTGGCCAACTGACACTGAGCTGCGTAAAATCTGGGGGGAAGGGGGGGTGAGGAAGGGGGAGAGAGGGAGAGAGCGAGAGAGAGAGAGAGAGAGAGAGAGAGAGAGAGAGAGAGAGAGAGAGTTAAAGAATAAAACAAATGGAAATATTAGTGTATATGTGGTGTGTGTGTGTGTGTGTGTGTGTGTGTATCTATACCTCTGTGAGTTTCTTCTCTTTGAGAGGGATTTCTCCATTATAGCATATCTCCCACAGAGTTGTCCCAAAGCCCCACTTATCAGCTGCTACGCTCAGGTTAGTGGAGTCCTGAACACATTCAGGAGCAATCCATGGAATTCGGTCGACACATTCTGTTTTAACACAATCATATTCATTTTGTTAGAGACGTTATATTTAGGTGCATATTCTGGCTCATAGCTAGAGCATGTGTGTGATTAAAGCACAGGTTCAAGCCAAAAATCTATTTTGCAATTTGTATCTATTTACTATAATGATGGCTTTGATTCAGTCAGGAAATGTAATAGGTGCCAAGCCTAACTTCAATACATACTAGACTACATTCTTCCCAAAATGTTTATGAAAGGTAAGGTTCTCTTGGGGGAGAGGTCAAGCTGTTATATATGTAACATGATCTCATGGTGACAGTCCAAAACACTGCCTTTTCTGTGTCTCTAAAGCTCTCAAACATCCATTCATACAGGAAGACACATGTAAAACCATTCTTCTCTTTAAAAGCCCTGACAAACAGTAAATAAAGGGAAACTCCTGCTCAGTGTAGCAAAGCTGAGCTGGATGATGGCCCGCAGAATTCCAGTCAGTTACATTATCTAACCAAAAGACGTGCTTTATCTCAAATGCCACAGGAAGCACAGCACATGAGAGTGCTTTAGGATCCATGAACACTTGCACCAAACCAGAAACTGGCATCATATTTGGTCTTTTCTACTGCAAGAGAGGTATCAAATATAGCCTGTCAGTATTACGTGAATCTGCATTTTTTTATAATAGTATACAAGTGTAGTACATACATAGTCGTATTTGTGATAAGACAATGTGACATGAATGCTTGTGCATAGTTATACTTGTGAAATGTAATACTATATGTATGACATATCACTTGTCCTCACTGCCTTTAAATTAAAAAAAAAAAAAAATTATATATAATTTTTATCTCTATACTCATCAGTATGCTTTTACTAAAATACCCAGCATGCATTCAGCTGATATGTCACACAACCACTTGGAATCCTTGTAATGTCAGCCAGTAATGCTTCATAGTCCAGCCAGAGCTATAGGCTTTTAAATAAAACCAACATTTTTTTTTTTTTATAAACTTAAGGCATTCACCAGTTTTTTTTTTTAAAAAGGCCAACTCAAAGAACTTCTTGTTGCTCTGAGTTTCCAGATAAAAGTGACTGAGGTTAGTGTCTAAAAAATTGGGTTTTCAGAATTTGTCTGAAATCGCACTGGTTTGTTCTCATCTTTTCATTTTGTGCACAGGCTGCAGATGATTGTCAACTACACACAGTTAGGTGGCTGTAATGATAATGTTAGCAAGATGAGGCTCCTACCCTCTCTGGTGAGGACTGTGATGGGGATGCCAGGATCACTCAGCTTGATGAAGGGACCACCCTCAGTGTCCAAACCGTCTCGGGCCAAGAGAATGTTCTTAGCACATACATAACCATGCACAAGCTTCTTATCCTCCTACAGGACAGTGACACACACACAAAAATTGAATTTACTGAGCTAAGACAGAACACAAACACTGAGTTATAGATCATTAGTCAATTAAAGGGACTCCAGAGATGCCAGAAAACTAGTATTGAGGAAGGTGGGATATAAAGAATAAAAGCTAGCAAGTTAAGTCGCAAAAAGTTGACTTTTTAAGACAACGAAAGAGAACCACTGAGCTGTTCCAATTGGCCACTTATATTAGGCCCTTGGTGTTAATATATAGTTAGGTACTTCTGGTACTTTCTCTCTCTCTGTTATCTCTTTGCCTAAAACCGTGATAGGGTCAAGTTATCTCTTACTCAGTTCTATCACAATACAAATTTATTCAAATTTTAGCAACAGTAAAAGCTGCCACTGCAGGAAGTCTTGTAGCCAAGAAGCTCTTTCATCTGGCTTTTACTTAAAGTCCACTGAACTTCTACTGCTACTGCTGTAACCCTTGCAACACTAACTTCAGACTCTAATGTTCCACTATCATGTCTGTGCTAAATACCACACATATTTACTACAATACTATTACTATTAATATTAAACAAATAGGCCACCTTTATGGTAAGAGGAGCTAATAAAATGCACAATGAGTGAAGATACCAGGTAGGTGAACAAAATGAAGTGGCTCATCAGCCTATACTATAGATAATTCAGTGTGTATGTATTTACCAGGTAACTTAGTGCGCTTGCCAGCTGTTTGGCCACCTGGAACTTCCATGAAGTGCTGAGCGGATTTGTCTGTATGCGCATGAACAGATCAAGAGGACCAAACTGCACAAACTCCTCCACCATGATGTCTAGAAACATAAGAGACCAAAACTCACCAATTTAATATGGCATCTCTTACATTAAACCCTGAAACTCTGAGCTTGTATGTATATATATCCAAAATAAGTTTGATATGCAAGTTTCATAAGGTATATACATGTTTCACTGTAACTGCCAAAAAATAGATATGCAGCGTGTATAGTACAAAATGATGAGTCTTAACTGAACTTTAATTTAATAACTGAATAAAGAGTCTGCATTTTGCAGCGGTAAAGCTCAACTAAACAAAAGCACCAACATATTTTCCATTAATAAAATAAACATGCAAACGCACGCACAGATACACACATGCACACATACACTTGTTTTGTCTGCCCGTGTTTTTCAGACACTGAAGCTTGTACTATGTTGATTGCTGGGTTTCTGCCAAAGGGCTAATCAAATGTATTTCCACTGGCCTCTGTTAAAGGCACAATGGATATACCTGTCAGCTTACACAAAAACAAAAACCACAGCTGTCAACTATGAAAATGAATCAGCACATTTACCATTTAGTAACTGCACCTAAGATTAAAACAACTGAAAAGAACCAATGGATATACATTTTAATTTATTTCTTAAATAAGTGCCCAGTCAAACCCCACTACCACAAACACTAATAAACACACATACACCCTCAGGGAAAACTTACTCTCCTGGTGACGCACACACACTCCGTACAGCAGGGCAATGTGTTTGTGAGACACCTGTCGCATCATGCTGGCTGTCTCAAAGAAGGCCTGGACAAAAAAAAAGAAAATAAAAAATGTAGTGCAACAAAAAATACTAGAATTATATAACACAATTAAAAAAACCCTTCCTCTCTTTACCTTTAAATTAATTAATTACACCACCAAGAACTACTATTTTGCTCTGTCTTTGGTTTAAGGAGAGCTGAGGAGTTCAAATAATTGAGAGAGAGACAAAGAAAAGTGAGAACATGAGAATGAAAGGGGGAGTCTCACCAGAGATATGTCCCGGTGTCCAGATCCCAGCACTTTCAGTACCACCTTCACCTCCTGAGAAGTTCCATAGCCTCCGAAATCATCATCATCCTCGCTCCTCATCTTCAGCACACCTGCATAGATGTTGGTCCTGGTGCCCAAACCCAAGTGTTCCCCCTAAACCCCAGCAGAGAAAAAAACCTCTATTCCTTGTGCACAGAAACAAATAAAAGGCAGAGTTTTGAACTCTGCAGCAGAAAATCTACATACATGCATACATTTTTTTGCATTACATACTAATTTATTAACACATTATTTACTTTATTTAGTTTTACTTTGGGATATGATAAAGACAAATAGCACTGTACACATCTCTGTAATGTATGGCGGAGGATTTTACCTGGGCAATCTCCTCTTTAAGGATGCGATGGAAACTCAGCTGGCTGACTTGGGGTTGTCTCTGGGGGACAGGCTCTCTATTGGTGGTCATGACCAATAGATTGGAAATCTCTGAAAGACAGAGGAGGATGGCCACTATTTAAAAGATATGGAGCTGAACAACCTCTGCTTCGTAAAAATGTAAGAAGCATTAAGTACAAAACTGAGAGGATGCGCAAAGTAGTTATAAACTGTATGTTATATATAATCTAGCTTGATGTATACTAGATTATAGCGTACTTGATCTAGAATATTTACAAAAAATGTATGTAAACAAGACAAGTGAATGTATTTATAAAATGTGTCTGCTTGTGGTTAACTTGGTGATTGTGTGGGTGCCTAAACTCTTTGCTGCTGTCGTGTGTGTTTTTCAGATCTTGTCTGAGAAAGGAGGAAGTTGCCTGGTGTCACATTGAATCCTGTGGTAAAAACATGTAAAGTTGCTCTGACATAAGCGATGGCTTTCTAAAGTAGAGACATCTTTCTCACATACGAGTGTTTTGCAGTTTCTTGATTTGGTCTCACTTTACCTAACGTATAAGAAACACATCCCACACACGCCCATGTTTTAGTACATGAAGGTAGGGCAAAGTGCTTTCTCAACATGACCTGCTGTGATCTTGTACAGCAACGGAAAACCGCATTTACTACACTTCCTGCTTGACACCAATGCCTCAGCATGTACTTACAAAGCATAAGGATGTAAACAAAACAGTGTGACTGCCAGCTATGCAGGAAAGTGAGCTACATTTGTTTTCCAGGATTCTCAAATGGCCTTCATAGTTATCATATTGCTTGTTTTTCAGTTTTATTCTCTTATGAACAAATGCTTTATCTGCACTCTCTAGTGAATTTACTTAGCTTACATAGCTTTGCATAGCTTAATCAGCTAAATATTGAAATAATCAATACACTGCAAGCAACTTGGCAAGAAATCTACAAGAAAGGAAATGTTTGTTAGAAATCTGTTTTCACCCCAGGTCTAATCCAACCAGCCAATGTTTAGTGTCTAAATTTGGAGCCAATAAAGGAGGAGCTAAAAGACATTGCAATAAAACACTAGAAGTTAATAGTCACCTAAATCTTTGCCACAAATTTGTCATCTCTATCACTGGTATTGTCTGAAATTTACTATCTACATTCATTAGTAGTTTTAATAAATGAAGAGATATTTTTATGGAAAAGCTTTGGGGAATTATTACATTTTATTTTCTGATTTGTGTTTACCTTCAAAAATTAAAGTTTATGTCTCTTTTACTTCCATACACACAAACAACATTTCAGTACTTTTAAAACCTGAGGCGGATGCTGGAGCAACAGTATCAGTTTGCCTTCACCACAAGGAAGTTTGCCCAAATTAAGTAAAAAAAAAACACTGATTAAGGTAATTTGTGAGGTTTGGTTTAATATACTGGTAACTTTTGAACCAAGTTTTGGCAAGGATTCTAATTTGTGAAATTTGAACTTGTCCCAGCACTTATATTTTTCTCTAGATGCCCAAGGTCAAGTTACATTCTGCTTGTGTGAGTACACATGGGAACAAAGTGACATTATGAGACAGAAACTCCTCAAAAGGAACTGGTTTTATATAAGACCTAAAGTTCCTCATTCAACAACAACAACAACTGTACATTATGAGATCCTCTCAGCTGGCCATTTGCAAATGAAAATGACAATGTTAATGGAACAAGCAAATGAAGGATGAACACTTGCAAAGATGACACAGATAAGTTACAGCTACCTAAGAGAGTCATATTTATACTAAGATCGTAAGAAGTCTAAGGTTTTGTCATCACTGGTGAAAATTCTGACTACAAATGACTACAAATGCTAAAAGGAATACAATAGAATAGAATAGAAGGCCTCTTTGTGCCTTGAGAGATGTTTCAGTTAAGCTGACCTTCTCAGGGACTGAATAACATTGTGAAATAAAGGCTAAGTTGAGTCTCAAGTGAGATACATTTCACCATACGATCATTATCTTACGGTTGTGCCAAAAGCAACAGACCTTATCCAGAGCGACTTCCATGTCCTAATTACAGGGACAGTCCCCCTGGAGCAACTCAGGGTTAAGGGTCTTGCTCAGGGACCCAGTGGTAGTGTTAGAGGTGGGATTCAAACCTGGGACCTCTTGAGCCATAGGTCCATAGGCAAGTATCCTACCACTGGACCACCACCACCCTGCTAATATGACCTCCACCATTAAGCAATGTCGTAACTGTTCCTCCAATAAGCCACCAGGTTTAACATGTATCACAAATTACGTGTACAAATTAGGGACAATGTTTGTTTCAATGCTTCTGCACTTTCAGAGTAATTACAAAGTGGATCAGAAGCAGGCTTAGCATACCCCTGGGCTGTGGTGGACAACAGCGCCGCAGTTGGAAACGTAGGTTCTCTGTCCGCAGGCTCTGACCCTGCAAGTGATCAAGCAGCTCCTTTAAACTTGGCCTGAATGTTTCAGTGCCAAAGAGCCTGTAGCCCTGCGTCCCAACTTCAATCTGAAAGTTCTTATATTGAGGAATAGGTTTGGTCTCACACAGGTCCACCTAAAAAAGACAGAGAGACAGAACATATGCCAATTTATCTGAGGATATATACAACAGAAATGTACACCTATGCACTACAGCTGGAATTCATTGTGTAGTCCACCATGTTGTTTTAAACAATTAAGGCATTTGGGTTGTGCCCAAAATATAGTATTGACTCAAATGTATGTGAGCACCTGCAAGCTTCAGGGATATTATAATACCATGGACATTAATATCAAGTTAAGAGCCCCATTTGCAACTACTAGGAATCACCTTCTTCTGAGAATGGTTCTCACAAAACTTTAGAACATTTCTTTGAGAATTTGTGCCCATTAATTCAGGTGAACATCTGCAGAAATGACAAAGAATCTGCTGGATGAGAATGCCTGGTTCACGTTCCTTAAAAACTTTCAGTTGGTTTGAGGTCTGAGCTCTATGCAAGCCGCTAGTTCCTCTTTCTAATCATGAGTTTATCCATTTTTTTTCCAAATTCTTGAAGAAGATAATTGAATATCTTTGTCTTTTTCTAAAATGCCTTTGTGATGACTAGCAGTAACATTACACCACACCTGCTAAGCGCTAAGCATTGTGCCTAGTGATCTTGGGTTTTTGTGCAGATGCTCAGCCAAGGTAACTTGTTATAAGAAGCTTCCTATGCTTTTTTTATACACTGTACTATGAGCTTTCTTATGCTGTTCTATGAGCTTTCTCAGGATGTACTATGAGCTTCAGCACTCACTAAAACCTTTGTTTAAGTTGGTGTAGTCAAACACTTTTGTCAGTAAGGGGGTTTTGATGAGGTGATTAGTTGGATAAGTTGTGTTGGGAGAAGGACATTTACAGAGTATTGTTGAACACTGGTTTAAGGGCTTAAAAGCATGACTATTAAGAAAGCCTGACTATTATCAGACATTTTTTCTCCAAACTAAAAAATCAGCAATTGCTCATACCGTTTTATTATTCCCTAATGGTTGTACAATGTGGGTTTAATGAGTACCTCCATGCAGACAACAGTCATAATGATATAGTCATATTCTGTACAGCTCCAGCGTAGGACATAGGAACCCTCTTCATTGCCTTCCTGTCGGAGTTTGTGAATTGCATACTCGGTGCTGTGGAAAATACACATAGGAGGTTAAGACTCAAGGGATATAAAACAACAAACTCACACAATGCATTTTAGGTATTTAGTTAAAAAAAAAAAAAAGCAGTGAGCAGAGAGAGAAAAGGTGTTCCTGTACCAGATGGGTCCGTGGCAACCATTTTGCAGATTCTGGACTACGGAAGAGGGAGCTACCTCAGTGCAGAGGTAGTGATGAGCATCTACTGTCAGTCTAAAATATCCGTCCACCAGAGCAGCGAAGGCCAGAGCCTCTCCACGATATGCCATCTCCAGCTCCTGCATAAGAAAGGAAAAACAGATGTAGATCATAGATTGCAAGCAAAGAAACACATTTCATTATTCAATTCAACAAGCAATCTACAAACATGATCTCAAAGCATATGAAAACATTTTCATTGCATTAAAAATAACACAAACATGATTGTCAATAGACTGCAAAGCTCAGTGCAGCCATTAGCCATTATTAACATAATTATTGTCATGTTACAGACAACACTTTTTTTTAACATTAAACCTAATCCTACTTGGAAAAAAAATCCTTGCAGAACTATTACTGAGATAAGTATGGCTATGTACCATAGTCTTGTTGTCCTGTCTGTAAATGGTGATACAGGACTCTTTTGTGACAATGTGGGTAATTTCATAAAAGTCTGCAAACTGCATCCATCCATTGCTGGCATCTTTCTTTTTGTCATTCTTCAGTTTGTTCTCTGTCTTGTTCTTCCGTGATTTACTTTTGTCTTTGACAGCCAGGTGGTTCTGTTCAAGAAACAACAAAAAGCGAGATCAAACTTTGGAATGAAAAGAAAATCTATTTTTGGTTATTTCAGAATAAACAAGGAAAAATTATACTACAAGTACAGAAAGCAAAAGTTAAGTGTAAATGAACTAATTTTGTTTAGCGTTTAATATTACAAAATACTGCAGGACTATATGGGTAGTAGTAACACATCAAACTTCCAACTAAAGTGAAGGAGACATGATTAAAAGTATTTACATGGTGATCCCAGGATTGGATATAAACTGTACAGTAATCCCATGGGAACAGTAATAAAATAAACTTTTTAATCATTTTAACCACAGCTAAAATTTTGAGAGACAGGCCATAACCCCACTTTAATTTAAATAATTGTTTAGCAAAACTTGCTGTCTGCAATTTCTTTGATCAAGCTTTCAGTAGCTCTGCCATGTTTTCCATTCCTAATATTTTGCACCGTGTTGTATTTTGGCAGCAAGGTTTCAGATGTGGTGGGGTGAACCCAACATGTCCAGCTTGTTTTAAAGACAAGTAACAGTTTAAGATTGGTCTGTGTGGTGAAGCTTACCATTAGCTAAATGCAAATATAAACAATGACACTTTTCTTTGTTCAAATAAGAGAATCATTCACAGTATAACTGGTAAAACAAGTTAGATTTAAAATATGCTGTGACATGAGAGTGGGTTTCTTGTTGGGCATTAATGTCATTATTGCTTTTACGGTGTTAGCTTTGCAGTAACTGCAACTATTTAATATATAAATAAAGGAAGAGAATCCATTTCAACCTAGCAGGGGACAACCACTCCACTAACGGTTCTTTTCCGTGCCTCTCATTTTACACTGGATGCAAGAGTATTTGTTGTTATTTCATAATCTGAGTATTGACATGAAGTAATCCACAACAAGATAACATTCTACTCAAACCGTTCCATGAAAAAAAAGATCTATTAACTGCCAACATTCTTGATTGACAGGAGTATAGGGTGGGGAAGGTGTTGAAACATTTGGCGGTGGCTGCTACAAGGTTTGGGTGGGGACAGAATTTTATCCCCATGCAGGTCTATTTTACAATAATTCCACGCAAACCAGACTAAGTAAACTGACTTTTGCTTCCCTTGAAATGATCTAATCTCTGCTGAGTTCAACCTCCCAGCTATGTCCTACAGCTGGGAATACAACTGGCTGTGTTCTAGAGAAGCAGCAAATTTCCTCTCTCTTCTGCACTGCTATATGTAACTGTGTGTGGGACATATCATAAAACAGTAAGTCTTACAAAGAATGTTGTGTTCATTTAAAAAGGATTAAAATTTAAATGCACGAGATTCTCCCATAATTTTAATGTCTGTGTCTGAAGTTTCTAAGACATTGGATGTGGCAAGAAAAAAAAAATAGTGTAAAATTTAAGGGAACATTCTGCAAGCTTTAATATGCCATATCTAGCATATAGTGAATTGCCTCATTCACCTGTTGAGGTTTCTTCCTCCAGGTTATTCCAGTTGTACCAGAAACCTGAACCTCATAGACCATTCCCTCCTCTCCCGTGCTGGATGTGTGGCCAGGTGAGCCCTCTCCCTCTCCGTACACACGCAGGTTTCTGGGCTCCACAAACTCTCTGCCCAGACCCAATGTCAGTGTCTCTAAGGTGGAGAGGTATTTCACCTTCAGGTCATATAGAGAAATGTTGCTGTCCTTGATGGTCTTGCTGTTGAATTCATTGAGGAAGTTCTTAAAAACATTGCTGATGCGCATGCGGGTCAGGAAGTTGCGCTGTTTGATGGTGCGGTTGAGGCTTTCGGGGATGAAACGCTTGTAACTGTGAGTAAAGAAAAAGTACTAAGTAATCTGAATATCTTTAAAAAAGTATCTTTGCAAATAATCATCAATATAAGTGCAGATACAGAAATATATTGCTGATGGAAACTGTCAACAAATGCCAACAACAACTCTGCAACTCTGGCAGAGACTAAGGCTGCACTGCAAGGTGCAATTTCAACAACATCAAAGACAAAGATCTTTCCTTCAGGTCACATTACAGTGCACTAAAGTCCATTGGACTCAGGTTTTGTTGACAGACAGATGAAAAAATAGGTTGCAAAAAAATTTAATCATTCACTACTTTTTATAAGTACAAGAATATCTAATTTATGAAACAATGCAATGTTAGTATGATGATTTGGAAATGACATGCATAATCCTTTTTATTCGTTACTTGAAATATTAAAGTGACTTCATAAAAATGCAGTCCATCACTTTTCAGAAAAGACTGATGAAAAAAACAATGACACAAAACACACCCTTAAAACCAAAGAAGTACAGTTCACTACAACTCAAAAGGAAGTGAAAAAAGATATCAGTCAATCAAGGCATAAACAACAAAATATAGAAGTAGAAGTCTTATACTACTTTCATTTCCTCTACTGAAAACTGTAAAAAAAAAAAAAAAAACTTTTCGGAACATTCTAAAAAAACCAATCCATACATACCTTTAATCGGTATAGAACCTTTTTAAATCATGTGGAGCGTCTTCAAACTTTCACTAAAATATTCTTAAAATAGTCAAAGTGGTTATTCAATGACCCTGCCTAAAAGATCCTTTATAGCATCTTTATTGAGCGTATGTTTTCATATACCCATAAATAAAGCCTTACAATTCATCCCTCATTTTCTCCACTCTCTGAGTTAGCTGCTCTCCTTGTAAGATGGCTCACCTGGTTTCAGCACCAGCTCCAGCCAGGGGAAGGTTGTTGCTTTTGGCATGGTGAGTTATGGCTAGGACCGCCATTCCTAGACACTCATTTTCTATCTCATGCAGCTCTGCCTCACACTGGGGGCTGCGCACTGATGCCAGACCTCTCAGGAAGTCATACTGGCCCTAAAGTGTGGAAACACAAAAGCCATGTCTTTATACTTTTAATATTCTAATATAAAAAAATGTTTAAAAATCCGTAGCCTAAATATTTCGAAGAACATTTTAATTAAATACCTAGTTTGTTACAATATTTATATACAATATATATTTTAATACAAGCCGTTTCAGTCCAAAGTATAAAATATTCTTTATTTTCTTTAAATTCTTTCTTTATATTCTTTGATTACCTGAGCAAACAGGTAGTCGAGCGAGGCAGCATCCAACAGAGGTGTTCCCTCGGGACCTTTCTGAGGGCCTAAACCCCCTTTCTGTTTGCCCAGAGAATGCCGCCACACTGGAGACTCACTTTCAGATGTGCCGTGCCAGTTTGTGAAATAGAACCTGTGGGAAGAGGGAGCATGTTTTAGTAATGCATGTGTGCACTTGTGAGGAAGTGTCCACGCTGAACAAGAAGACAACAGTGGGAGAAGGACGCTGCATTCTATATGCACTTATGAACATCTGCATATACTACGCATAGCTATGACAGAATTTAGAACATATTATAATTTTGGGGTGATAAGGAATACTTAACTTCATAAACCCTGCAGTAAAAGAAGCTTAAATAGTTATAAAAAGGTTGTTATGAACTCTTACATATGTGTACATTTTATTGCAGTGCATTTGGCTTCCATTAGTAAACAGGGTGACTTCAGTTCTGTATTGTATGTAAATACTCAGGGTGTTTGCACCACAGAGGTGCCACATGAGCACAGAATCAATGTAAACAGGAAGTAACACAGGTAAGAAAAAAAAGAGAGCTGAGAGAAAGAGAGAGGCGGAAGAGAGTGAGTGCAAAGGTTGACCATAACCTGTTTATATGCACCACAGGTATACTATACACATCCAAGCCCACTCCATAACCCTGATACTCCAGCTGACTCTTATCTTAGTTTCAATGGTTAAAAAGAGAAGGAAGGGCGGATTTAAGGTCTACGCATCAAACTTCTTCATCATCACGCATCATACTTCTACCTTCTTTACGTTACTTCTGTGATCTGAGACAGCGTGATAATCTGCCTTCATAAACAGTTTTCCAGCAAAGTTAATTTTGGGGCTATAAGCAGTACTCTTTCAGTTCAAGAAAAATATAATAATTAAGTGCAGACATGGTCTTTGTTCTGCACAAAATGGAATAGCTCTGATGAAGAAGACAGGAAATAGTGGGCAGAAAGCATGTGAATTTAGTTATTTTCTGCAAACAAACACAAATAAAAGTATAAATATCTCCTTTTATGAGCTATATGATCAGGTCAATATTAAGGAGATGGACACCTTTTTTATACTGAAAACAGCTTCAGTTACGAAATTTATTGTGAAAGTATCTTTTCTTTGGCTCGTCCCGTTTAGGGGTCACCACAGTGGATCATCCGTTTCCATTCCTTCCCACCTGCATGTCCTCTCACCACATCCATAAACCTCCTCTTTGGTCTCTTTGGTCCATTTTTCCTCTTTCCTGGCAGCTCCATCTTTAACATCCTCCCAATATAATCCTCATCTCTCCCCTGGACATGTCCAAACCAACGCAACCCTGCTTCTCTAACTTTGTCTCCAAAACGTCTAATCTGGGCTGTCCCTCGAATCTACTCAATTATAATCCTGTCCATCCTCGTCACATCCATCAAAAATCTCAGCATCTTTAACTCTGACACCTTCAGCACTGTCTCCAACCTGTACAACGTAGCTGGTCTCACTACCGCCCTGTAAACCTTCCCTTTTACTCTAGCTGGTACCTGTCTGTCACAAATCACTCTAGCCACTCTTCTCCACCCATTCCAACCTGCCTGCACTCTCGTCTTCCCCTCTCTTCCACACTCGCCTGAACTGTTCTTCCACACGACTGAAATGTTGATCCCAAGTATTTAAACTCTTCTACCTTTGTCACCTCTACTCCCTGCATCCTAACCACTCCACTTTCCTCCCTTTTGTTCACACTCATGTATTGTGTCTTTGTCCTTTGTCTCACTTTCATTCATCTCCTCTCTAGAGCATATTTCTCTCACAGCTGTACAATGGATTAAAAAAGCATATGTTGCTTTTTTTAATGGTTCATGGCTGATAAGGATTTAACAAAACTGTCCAAAAGTAGTAGCAAATATTTTTCCTCACAATTACACCCAATCAAGCCCAATTCCATTGAATCTGATGATCATGACATGAATAATTCATTACTGCACATGGGGACCAGGGTTAAGAGGCAAACAGTTCTTGATTGTGTGTATATTCTTCTACTGAACACAGGTACTGGTTTATAATGTTGGGCAATATGTTGCACAACCCTCAAAGGCATGTTAGCTCCAGTTAGGCTGGCACTTCAGGTATGTCACATGCAGCAGGTAACTTTTAGTATCTGTAGCTGTTAGAAAGGAACACTTCTGAGTCACATTACAGTTTTTTTATGTTAACGTATCTTTATGTAGATTTCAATTCAAATGGATCCTGTGCTTTTCAGTATTCCTAACGTTATCAACTGTTAAACACCCTCTGCTCAAGCTGAATTAGTTTTATCGAAGGAGGTGCTGTTATTTAAGTGGCTGCTGATGGGATCTATAACTTTTTACAATATACATTTGATGTATAGTTTTGTCTGACAGATAATAAATATCACTGGTGCCCACATTCAATATTCAGCTTTGTTTGATACCCTTCATATGTCAGATAAATACAATGACAGCTTTAATAATAACATTATTAATTGCAAATAGTAGTTCATCAGAAAAGGCTGCTATTTAATTTTGATCTTAAAGAGTTAGGACTAAAACACGTTACATGATGAACAGAACTATAAAAAAGCCTACATAAAATAGTCTGCACGCAACATACAAAAGTGCAAAATTACACATCTGAGAAAGAATTTTCACACTAAGACATTGCCTTACCTCATGCGATAATGAAGCTTAATACTGGTGTCCTCAGTGACCTTGAATACATGGTTTGGTGCATACCAAAGGTTCTGACTCTCTTCATACAGAGCAAACAGATTGTGGCACAGGGGTGAAATACCTGAAAAAATTACGTACATGACAATTTACGAGGCGGTATCACATTTCCCCTATCGCACAAAAGCATACAGTGAGAGGTTTGTCATGATTCCTAGCAATCTACTTCTGAACATTAACTGGCAAAGCAGCATAGAAGTCATATGGAGCATAATTGTGTGGTTTTCTGAAAATAACAGCTATAAAAATGCAAATGAACAAAGCAGCTAGTATTTTGGAAATAATGAGGGTTCTAAATCTCACCCAGCGTATTAATGGAAATCCCTTATTAAATTATAAAAGAGTTTGTAATGTATAAAAATCATAATTTTGAGCAAAAATCATAAAGCTTGTCTGTGTCAAGTCTAACAACGACAAAAGTTATACACAATATTAAAGGACATCTTTTATTATGACCAATGGTTACAGCACAGTCATCCCTGCTGGATGATTAAAGCCTTTAGAGCCTCCACACTGCCCATTTAGTTCTGGTATTACTAGAGAACATGACCTCATGAAATTACAAAGTGATTCACTGCCTCTGCATCGAATGCCGTTTTCTAAATTCTAGTCTTGTATAAACTTCCCTTTCCTCTCTCACTACCCAGACCAATTTGTTGTCTTGGCCACTGCAGAGCTCAGAGGAAACTCTGGGCCTGACTTGACAACACAGCAGCCATTTTGTGTCTAAGAATTGATCAGGAGCCAAAAGTCCAAACATTCCTTTCCAGTTGGAGACTGGGGGTGAGGGGGTTGGGCGGTGCACAGTTCAACATGCAACACAGAGAGCAGGACGTGCTTTTCCACCATCTAATTTGTATGCAATTATTCAGTTTTTTACATAAATAGCACAAGTGTGGTTCATTGCACGGTATTGTGATCATAATTTGCATCACACCATTTTCATGTGCAAAACTGCATCTTCTATAAGACAGTGTGGCCTGTTGTCAGCTGCCAGACATTCAATAAAAGACAGGTAAGTCAGCAGTGAAAAAAGGATTAAGAATTATCCATTTAAACAATGCATAAACAGTTGCACACTAAACCAGAATAGTACAGACTACTAGTCACCTTATACAAAGAGAATAAAATCTCAAGAGCTCAACATGCAGTAACAACAGCCTGCATTCTTTAAACACAGATAAAGCAGAAGGGCTGCCATGCACAACTAAAAGCACTAGAGAACTTAAGGACTAAAACATTTGAAAAGTACACCAAAACTTTAACAGCAAAGCACACTTTTCTTGATTTCTCCTCTTTATTAATTTTTTTCTTTGTAGAATAAACATATTAATAGTTTTGACAGGATGTGTCAGAATTCTTTCTTCCTTCTCTTCCACGTTTCCAGTGTCCTTGGCTACCACACATTCCAAAAGCATAAAAACCCCTCCCATCCCACTGGTGAATTTTACGCTTCCTTTTTTGGCATCTTCTATAAAAATCAAATTGTACAAACTAAACTTTATTTTGTTTAATACTTTTCTTTTTATCCATGACAACTGTAATTATTACATCCTCTTTTCAACAAAACTGTAGTGGAATCCTCACGATTTATTTCTCCTTTCTAGCTTCTGGAAACAAGCGAAGAAATACAGCTAAAAGTGTGAATGATAAACTTTTGGTCAACCCTATGTCTATGCCTGTACGCAGCTATTCTATTATCTTACGTTTACATTTAAGGCATTTAGCAGATGCTCTTATCCAGAGCGACTTCCAATTACAGGGACAGTCCCCCTGGAGCAACTCAGGGTTAAGGGACTTGCTCAGGGACCCAGTGGTGCTAGTGCCAGAGGTGGGATTCGAACCTGGGACCTCTTGAGCCATAGGTCCATAGACAAGTATCCTACCTCTAGACCACCGCCACCCCACTAATATGATTATTATTTATTTAGTATATTATTATTTAGTCAAATAAACTCGTAGATACTACAGAAAAGTAACAAAATACAGTGGAACGCTGAAAAGTGCCCACATCTGTGCACATTTCATTTGAGGCTTTTAAATATTTATTATGTTATATTTATTACATTATATTTATTAAGTAGCACATTATAAGCAATTGTCCATTTAGATTTGCAGAGATGCATCACATCTAGATTTGTTTTACTAAAAATTTTATAAAAATGTAAAAATACAGAACTCTGCTTAAAAATAAGCAATGAAGACAATATGCTAGTCAATATATTAATGACAAGTGTTTGTTATTTAAAACTAAGCTTATAATTTGTGTGAATATCGACAATTATTGGACAAAATGAAACCCATGGACCCAAAAAACAAAAGTAAATTGAATCAAGATCACAGTTTTACTCAGGTCTAAAGTAGTGTTCATGTATGTCTTGTCACTGACAGTTTCTAAGCGACAATAAGAGAACTTTCACTGCACGGGTTTAGGATTTCTTTGGCATTTAGGTCATATCCTGTACACACTCAGATATGGCTGACATACATATGAGCGTGTCTGAGTGTGTGTGCGTGCAAGCATTTAAGAGTGTACATACGACATTTTTTGGCAGCCTCTATACACAAGTCCTCAGCAGTGTGGCAGTCTTTAAAGTACTCGAGCTGATTGGTGTGGGGCAGGTAAAAGTGAATCTCCAGGCCTCTCATGACAGCAGGCACTGTCAGCTCCACCTTCTTCTGCTTCTTCATCTTCCCACACAGTTGCCTGCCCAGCTCCATGACTGCTAGCTTTGGCATCCAGACACTGCAGCAGAGAGGGGAGGGGGAGGGGGA
>CM029366.1:18144013-18242685 GCA_017165825.1 Hepsetus odoe | reverse complement strand
TTGTCCAGCATCTCAAGCTCCAATCCTCTGGTGAAGGTGAAGGATGGGACCAGCTCAGACAGGATCAGATGCCCATCCTTTGGCTCACTGAGCTGTCATTCTCCCTGGGTAACATTTTGGGGAGGGTATGGGTGTCAGGTTTGGGTCTGGAGGCTGCGGACGGGCAACAGAGTGGTGGAGGGGCTGAAGATGGACATGCATCCAAGGCAGGCACATGGAGAACGTGGAATTACAAACTTCATGAGGAGGCTTCTGTTGTGGACATTAGACGCCTGAGCTCCCTCAACCCAGTGCTTCTGGATGTTCCCATCCTGGTCACTTCCTTATCAAGGTTCCTGTCATAGTCTCTCCTTGTTCCTGTCTTGTCTCACCTTAGTTCGCAATCCAGTCCCCCATCAGTCCAGTTAAGCCCCAGTAATCTGTTATGTCTCCTATCCAGGCCTAGTCCAGACCCCTGTCTAGGCCTGTATTTAGCATCCATTCATGCCCCAGTCTCCTGTTATGCCCTAATATTCTGTCTGGTCCTTGTCAGGTGTTTTGTATCATTATATTCACCCAAGTCTTGCATGGTCCTGTCTGCTTGTCTGCAATTTGCCTCCCCTCTGGGTCAACATGTGTGTGCCAAGGAAGTTTTGACCTTTTTTTGGAGGGTTCTGTCATGCCCTCATCTTGTTTATCATCTGTTAGCCATTTTTCTTTTGTCATTTGCTTCTGTTTGTTTAATACTCTGCCTTTGTCCTTTCCATGACCAGCTGTGTCTTGTTTTTGTCTCCTCCCCTGCCTAGATGAGCTGTTAAGTGTCATAATATACCCCTGTGTTCCAATTAGTCTTTGTCTGGTCTCTGTAAATACATCCATGTTTATTCTCCCCCATCTATTCCTGGATTAATGCTTTATGTGTGTTTGTTTTTTGATTTAATGTATGGACTCAGCCCCTACATCCTGCTTAATGGCCTCCTGCATTACGGTAGGGATGCACACTGATCATGAAACCAATCAGTATCAGAAGATAATTATTGTAAAGTGATCAGGCTGCTATTTATATTGACCATGTGGATCTACAGCAGTGATTTTAGGAATCATTTCATGAAATTACATATTGTTTTATTTTAAACTGACAATGCATATTGACCATGCATAGTAGCTGAGATTGTGTGACAGTGGCAGAAAGCTGAGAGAGCTGACATCAGTTGAAAACTCTGAATGGACTGACTGAGTCTGTATTTGTATTATAACAGGACTATCTGTGTCTGAGTTCAAGGTTGATTAAGGTAAAAGGTCAGACAGCAGGCACTTTTCATGGAGAAGCAAATTCCCACAATAGATATTACTCCTGCAGTTATAATCAGTGTTGTCATGTTATTTTGTGTTTTGCTTCTTTACTGCAGTCTTCTTTCTGTCATAAACTCAGTTAAAATGTACGGAAATAGAAAAAGCAACTTTATTCACTCAATGTAATAATCAGATCACTTGCAATAACCTTCATTAGTCTATTTATTAGTTGCGTTTGCTTTCCCACCACAATGTGGCAAAGCATTATGCAGTGATAAGGCCTAAAATATATGTTATATATCAGCACAAATGCAGTCATATGTTTGAAAGCAGAAGTTCCTTCAGCTGCTATCCTATCAGACTCCATTTATGGTTGGACATGCATCGCTGCTGGGGTTTTCAGGCCTTGTAAATCAGCAAAGTTTCAATTTACCCTCTGATTTGCCATGAGATTCAACGTTTCAGAAACACTATAGCTGGCCGGAATGGACTTGCTCGGTCGACATGCCTTGCCCCTTGTTTTTTTATAGATTCTACAGTCAGGCTTGTCTCTGCTAATGATTGCGGCACTGTGGAACAAACTGTCTTCCTGTATGCAATCGAACAGCTTTACTGTTAGGAGGCTGATTGTAAATTCCGTTTACTGACCAGGAAGACAGGACTCTTTTGATGTGGCAGGATGTTGGGTAAGGTTCTGGAGAACAACGTGGATGTCCATTTGAAGTCAAAGTGAAAACTTTAGAAGTGTCAACAGATACAGCAGCAGTGGAAAGTGGAGCATCATGGTTTGTTTTCTGCTAGATAATTTTTAAAAATGTGTACCTTCACTGAACTGAACAATTATGCTAATTTGTACTTCTGGTTGGATGCCAACTGCTTTTCATTGTTTAAGTACTTGTGCAAAGACAATACAGCTGCACCTATTTAAATCTAATAAAATTCAGATTTTTTTATAAAAACATTCTACTTGGGCTTCAAATATTCAATATCTTTGATCCCTTGGACCTCAACAGAATTCTACAGCAATTTTCATAACAGTTAAAGGCTTATTAATCACTGTTTAGTCAAGTAATTTTATTATTAAAATCAAGAGAAAGGGCCTTTTAGTTAATAAAAAGAAAAATAAATAGTAGTTAGTAAAAAAAGTCACATGATACCATGGTAGCATTAATTAACTGAATTAACGATTAACTAATTTAATGACTGAACACCAAAATCCAGAATCTTCTTTCTTTTTTTGAAAGACTGAAGCAAGAAAGGATGGTGCAGTGGGTAGAGCTGTCACCTCACAGTGAGAAGGTCCTGGGTTTGATTCCTAGGTGGGGCGGTCCAGGTCCTCTCTATGTGGAGTTCGCATCTTTTCCCCATGTCTGTGTGTGTTTCCTCCAAGAGCTCTGGTTTCCTCCCACCATCAAAAGACCTCCACATCAGGTGGGTTGGAGGTGTGAGTGTGTTTTTCTTGCGAACTGGCGACCTGTCCAGGGTGTTTCCCTGTGAGAGCTGGGAGAGACTCCAGCACTCCCTGCTACCCTAATTAGAACAAGCGGCTAAGAAGATAAGAGAGTGAGTGATGCAAGTTAAATAAGTAGAAATACATTAAAACAACAAGCTTCAGTAACGATTACACTGTAGCCTGAGCTTATCTGTTCACTTTATGAATAAAGTTATGGCATTGCTACTGGCATAAACCTTTCTGTGGTTGTAGCAACACACTGGGAGAGACTCATTTCCCTCAACAAACCGGCTAGGCTTGACCATCTCAAACACAGGTGAAATTAGGCAGCTTGTAGAATGACTCACTGAATACTGGAGTACTGTCTAGTTTAATTTAGCAACCACTAAAAGAACATATAGACCCCTATTCTTACTAGAGCATGTTTCTCTGAATATTTGAATAGAGAATAAAGACTGATTTAGATTATATTTGGGGGTTAATTGTATCATTAAAAAAAACAAAAACAAAAATTAATTGAGAGATGATACTTTTAGCATCCCTTGCTCTCATTGTTCAATATATACTTTAAGACATATTACAGATACAGAAATTGGGAAGTGAAAGTGACTATTCTTGTCATTGTGAAAAGCAGGGAGCAGCTATTGAAGGTCTTTTCCGATCTCAAGAAATATCTCAACAATTATATAAATATATAACATCTGATAGTGAGTGCACACTTGCACTCTTACAAAATCGATGCATACATTATGATATAACAAAGTAGAGAAGAAACACACAACAGGGAGGTAAGTGTTGGTGAAGGACAAACCTGTTAGCAGCAGTCTATTTATGTGCGTTTTGGTAATAATGTTTCTTTTTTTTTTTTGAAGAAAGGTAAACAGAATAAATTGATTCTCCTAATCAAACAGTACGATGCAAAATTGTGAGTAAAACCTTTGTGTTATTAAAACTGAAATTGGATTTTTTTTTTCCATACTTCTTTGGCAGGTTGTTATTTTAGTGTTCATATCATGTTTCGGTGAGATGAGGGGTAATGTTTTAATTGGAATTTTTCTGGGTTTCATTTTAATTTCTTTTAAACAAGCAATTAAAAAGAAACAAAGTGGAAGCACTCGTTGCACTGGATGTATTTTTCTTTCTTCTGGTTTTATTTAGCGAAATCATAGAATAATGGCACATGATTAGGCTACAGAGTTCATTCCAGGACACACAGAGATTATTGTTGTTCTTAATGCTTTTTGCTCTGGAGAGAAGTCAGGAAAGAATAGTGCCATGTGAGGATATTTATGGCTCACTGATATCACTCTGGACAGGTTGTGGGAAAAGAACTCTGGTAGAAAGGAAGGGGTTATTAGGATGATGTGTTTGGGGCTGGGATCTTTATTATACCTGTCCATCTTTTGTGGGTTCTGATGTGACTCAAACTCCTGTTGCCAGTCCTCAAAGTATAGTCAGATCAATATCTCGCTCCATCTTGCTGATAGATACCACTTTCTCTCTCTCCCTCTCTGCCTGTCATAGTCATAGCCATTTTAGTATATGGTGGAAAAAGTGTATCCCTGTAGAAACCCTTCCACCTTGTTATCAATAAGAGACTTGTATTCAAAGAAGCCCAAAATAGAATTTAAAGCCACTTGTGATTCAGGTAAGCAGGATGAAGAGAATATTCTAATGGAGAAATGTGGCAGGACCTCCAAGAGAGACATTACCTCCACTAAGTACAATGTTCTCACTGTAAAATTGTGAGGGTAATGGAGCTGTAGAGCTTTGTTTCAGCTCTACCTGCATATCCCAGACAGAGAGGAGGCTACTCTGGTCACTGTCCTCACTCCACATCTCAAACTATTGTGTTATTATTTGAAAGAAGATAGCATATGTCTTATATGTGCAGTGCAAAGAATCCTTTTGCTTTGGGAGATTTTTCATTCCTTAAACTTGCAGTCATTGTATTCCTGCATAACGGCCAATTTCTCCACAAGGCATAAAAGTGCCTCCTCAAATGGGAAATCAATACCATCAATAAGGTTGCATTAAGATGGGCAGCAAGTCTTGACCATTTACTCTCAGCGATTGTCAGCTACTGTTACCCGTTTCCTTCAAAAGTTTAATTTAACTTCTTCATCCATACAGTCCATAAACGGAAGCAAAGCTGAAAAAAAAGCTTGATATCAAAGCATACTTTACATGATGTCACAAAACCAGCACATGTACATAGATCTCTTTATTCAGTCTTCAGGTTTAGCCACACCCAGTCATACTGAAAGAGTTTCAGCCCTGTGATCCCTTGAATGTGCTGCAGTAGAGCAGAAGAGAGATCATTTACAAAAACATGTCACAAATGCACCAGAGGTTTGAACATGGTTGTGTATAAATGACTTAAGAGTAATTATTTATCTGGTACACAAACAAGGCAAACAAATATCAGTAGAAATCAAAGGCATGTGTAGAATATGGGTCATCTGAGCAGATCAGTGTCTCTCCCAAAATTATAATTACATTAATGCCTTGATTCTTCACCCTTTCAAAAAGGCTGTGATTTGTTAGAAACTCATTTAGATACTTGTGATGTCACTATTTATTTATTTATTTATTATTATTATTATTACACTTACACTTATATTTTGCTACTTGTTTATTTATATATATTTATAATTTATTTGAAACTTATTTATTATCGTGTATTATTACTGTGTACTGTATATATGGTCACCTAATTCTCCTTGTAGATATGTATATATATATATATATACATAGATAGATAGGTAGATTATTTATTATTTATAGCTGTACTTGTTCCTCTTTGTTCCTCTTTCTTATATCTCTATTTTTATATATCTTTTTTCTATTCTTTTCTATTCTATTCTTTTTCTGTACATCTGTTACTTTTTATAAGAGCCCTGTAACGCCCAAATTTCCCATTCGTGGGATAATAAAAGATTACTCTACTCTACTCTACTCTACTCTAAAACTGGAATTATTGCAGGGCAGTTTTTGGAATTTTATTTTTGTATTTTTAATACAAATTACTTTACTCAAAGTTTGTGGCACTGTTATAAAATGTGATACTACTGGCTCATTTTCTCTCTAACCAATTCAGCAGATAACGGCCATGATATATGGAGTATAATAATTTATATAAATAAAAGTTTTCTTTTTGAAGTATATTTAATTTTTGTCTCATCACTCATACCGGTAATGGCACAATAAAAAAAAAACTATTATGCTTTTAATTGCCTATTTTTAATAGCACTTTACTTAGGATAAACTAAAAATTAGGCCATCATCTTTAAACTACTCAAATACTGTCCTGCTCAACAGGAAGAGAAACACAGGTAACAACATGAGGCCATACAATGAAAGTGCGTGCTATTTCAGGCCCCATTTGTTAAAGGAATGGTTTGGATTCATTCTTTGTTTTCTCTCTGATATCTGACCCATCTTTTTCAGAGCAAATTAGCTTTTGATACCAGTACCTGGTAAAAATTTGGCGCCATCTCTAGTTGGAAAGGATGTCAGTTAAATTTGCACTTTAAATTCACTCCACTCATTTAATGGTGTGGGATTCACCTGTGATTACTTCATTTGTTGTTAAAAAAGGAAGGGGTGGAGGTATCACAATCCATTCTTTGAAGAAGGCTTCAAGAGACAAAATAAGGAGGCCATACCACCAGATGCAAATCACTCATCAGCACATACTCCACACCTCATATACTCTAAAAAAGGACTGGAAAAACAAAAGGAAAGAAAGAATGTACTGAAGACCAAAACATGCCCACATTCTCCACAGCAGTGATGACCTAGTGGTAACAGACTAGGCCCCAGAACCGAAAGGTCAAGGGTTCGAGTAACGGACCTTCATGTTGCCCTACAGAACCCCTGAGCAAGGTCCGGTCCCCAACACTATTCCCTGGGTGCATGCATTCCAACCCACTGCACCTGATCTGGTTTTAACTACTGGTGTATTTAAATGGGTCAAATGCAGAGAACAAATGAACTAATTCATTAATTAGCTCACTGTCCGCAATGCCAGCATTCATTCATATCATTTCAGCACAGTGGAGGTAGTATCATTCCTTGAGCTTGGCTGCTTCTGGAACTGGTTCAGTAAACTTTATTAAGAATGTAACTAATGATGGTAGAATCAGAATGAATTGTGAAGTATACAATTTACAGGGAAATAAATACAGCCAAACCAGAAAATACAGTCTGATGCAAAACACAATGTTAAGTTAATAAAGGACTTCATCATTAAGAAAGGTTTTGCACTGGCCAAGTCAATCAAACGATTTTAACGCAACTGAACATGCATTTTATCTCCTGAAGAGGAGACTGATGAGAGAAACCCCCAGATCAAGCAGCAACTGAAAGATGTTGTGGTAAAAGCCTGGAAAACCATAACCAAGTCAGGTAAAACCAGTGAGTCACAGTCTTGACTCAGTTACTGCTTTCTGCTCCATTACTTCTGCTCACTTGAAAGACTGGGTGTTCAGACAGATGCTACGGTGCAAATTAAAATATCTAGATGTCCATACAGGACAACTAAACACCCAAAAATATGACCCCTCATCTCATATTCATTGTTCAAGCCCAAATGTCTTCAAATATTTTTTGAGGGGACTGTATTTGGTTTTGATTGTTGCATAAACAGTGTTGCCCTATTGATGGAGCGTCCAATTGCAGGATAACGGTGAAAAGCCATGACACTAGAGACTGCTGACAGGTGAATGCATTATGAGCGCCTGATGAATAGAATAGAATGGAATAGAGTAGAATAGAGTAATCTTTTATTATCCCACGAATGGGAAATTGGGGTGTTACAGGGCTCTTTATCAAGGAGACAGAAGGAATATAGAAAGATATATGCAAAGAAAAGGTATTAAGGGTCCAGCGATCATGCACATATGCTCCTTCTGTTTGAAATTGCATCATTACAAGAACATTAATAAGTGTCCAGATGATCCTGTGAGAGCTAAAGTGTGATACCTGAGTGCTTGAAATCCAGAACAGCCTCTAGAGTCTTTCTACTCCAACAGGTGGGGTGATAACTGTTGTTAGAGAATAGTTTAATATGCAGTTGGATGGTCTAAAAATAGTTCTTACTTCATTATGCAGTGAAAAATCCTGTTTGGGATCATATGTAATGTCAGTACTCTGCACTCAGCCATTTTTAAACTGCAAAAAAGCATAGTCCTTTTTTATGACATTTGAAAAACATCCTTATAGGCCAGATTTTTTTATATTTAAGGGCTTTTTACTACATTTTTCTCATTTTCATTTTTCATTTTTTCATTTTTCTCAGTTTCATTTTTTCCCTGAAGTTCACTTTCAATCTCTTCGTATCCCTTAAATGACATCTGATGAACGGCTGCCCTGAATGGTGTTTTGTTAAAAAAGCAGCCTGGACTGAAACACTCCTTATAACTTTAGCGTGATAAAGCTTAGCTAAACTGCTTTAGGCTGAAGAAGGACAAATATAAACAATTTCTTGGAACATAAAAAATAAAACAGGCTGTATGAAATGAGGAAAGACTGATAAGTTCAAAACTGTCAGAGTTTTTAAAACCTTGATCATGTTCTATTATTCCAAAAACTAATAAAATTAGTTTTAGTTTCTCATGATATGGGCCCTTTATATTTGTCCTTTTTTTTTACAAAAATTTTTTACAAAATTTTGCCTGAACTTTAGGTTTGAGATACTTAAACCTCATAATTTACTTCCTATACAGCGTGTATATCACAGTATTGACAATTCTCATACACTAGAAACATAATCATTCACATAATTTTCCAAATGTCTGCTTTCCACATCTATACTACCACAGTATTGTTTAATACTTTTTCTTTTTATCCTTGACAACTGTAGTTATTACATCCTCTTTTCAGCATAACTGTAGTGGAATCCTCATTTATTTCTCCTTTCTAGTTTCTGAAAACAAGTGAAGAAATACAGCTGAAAGTGTGAATGATAAACTTTCGGTCAACCCCATGTCTATGCCTGTACGCAGCTATTCTATTATACCTTAAACCTAAGTTTAGGCTGCACATAAATACATTTTTTTTTGGCAAAAAGAAAATCTGTATTTCACATTTGACATTCCTGAACATTGAAACTAATGGAACGGTTACATTTAGGTTCAAACTGTCAAAATGTAACTAAATATGTAACTTGCTGTATAACATATCTACTTATATACATTGTTCACCAAGTAAATTACAGGTTTAATTAAATGTAATTAATCATGTAACTGCAATTATATAGCTAAATTGTTCCAAACTAACCAATCTTACAATATCATGTATTAATCTTTATCCTGATAACCTATATTACAAAGTAATTTTTTTTTACATTTTATGACATCTTTATACATATTCACCTTTCTTAAAGCAGAAAATGCTGAGATCACTGACAAGCTGATCAGACGGGCAGGATCTGTGGTCGGCACAGAACTGGACTCTCTGGTGGCAGAGAGGACACTATGCAAGCTACTTTCTAATACGGACGATGAACTTCACCCACTGCACACCACTAGAACGAAGCACAGGAGTGTGTTCAGTGGTCAGCTACTGTCACACATATGCCATACGGACAGATATAAAAGATCTTTTGTCCCCAGAGCAACCAGGCTCTTTAAGGCTTCCCATCAGAGGAGGGAGGTCAAATTCTGTTCCTGATGCAGCTTCTTTGCTTAATAATATTATCTTACATGTAAAGTATCTAGTCTATAGTGTAAAGTATCTCACATGTCACTTATCACTTTAATATTACAGTCTTTCTTTGCCAAATTTCCCATTCTCCACTGGCAAATTTATCATAATTTATCCATATTTGTGTATTTTGTAAAGTATTTTTTGTAAAGCAGTTGTTATTTGTATATTATTGTGTACTTATTGCTATCCGTTGATATATCTATTTATATATCGATCTATTTTAATATCTATCTAAACTCTTTTATATGTGCACTTGTTCTCTTTATTCGTTGTATTCTCAATGTTTAGCTAATGTCTTGTTCACGTGTTGGCATCTTTGTACATGTCTAATCTACTATATGCCTTACATGTCCTACATATCTGAACCCACAAGGTAAAATCCTTGCATGTGTAGTCTTTCGCAAGGGAAAGAGACTGTGAAAGCACGGACTTCAGCAAAATCCTGAAGGCTTTGCCAAAGATTTTAGCTACACTGAAAAACAAAACAAGGAGTCTTTTACTTCTGCTGCTACTGGCAAGATACTCCTCTGAAGTCCACAGAGCCAACTCGAGCACCATTTATGTCACCATTGTTCTACACAGCCTCATTTCCTGTGTTGAAACACAGACCGCTGCGATCATCCTCTCAGTGCTGTAACTCTTCTTCTGGTTGACAAGTACAACCCAAGTGATTCACACATGTGTGCGTGCATGTCAAAAAAATTCAGAAAAGGTTGTGCTTTTTTCAGGGGATTGATATTTCTTCAGATCTTGCAGTAGTTCATATGCCAAAAGGACTGTGAACAGCTAAGCACTTAATTGACTGCTTTCTTTGTTTTGTCTTTCTTGCCTACACAAATAAGGGTTTCTAAATATGACCCAGTCTAGAGGTGAAGAGATGAGTTAGTCTCAACACTGAATACATCAGTTTTAATTAAACTCACCGGCTAGAACCAACTGTTAGGTCCTTTTCAAGTTTCTAGAAGATCATCAAGAATATTCACTTTTATTCACTCTCTCCAGCCTGCAGTTAAGATGTTACTGTTTCTGCCACAGACCCAACTCGGTTCAAGCCGTCTGACTTTTCCTTTTGAAAGATGAGTAATTCATAAAAGTAAAACAATCTGACGAATGATGACAAATCCTCAGTTCAAAAATGAATAATATCAGCCTTTTTCAATCACTATTTTAGACATTTACCAAATTGTGCAACAGAACAAAGTAAAAGCTGGGAAAGGAAGAAAGAAGGCCATTTGCTAAAGTCCACTGACGGACATGAACAGGCAGCCATCTGAGAGCCAAACAGGACCAAAGTCAACATTTCAAACCCAGTGTCCATTTTACTGAGACAGCCTTTCATTAAAGGGGGGTTTTCACTTCTCCTCCTCCTCACATCTGTACGGACCCTTCTTCACCTCCAGTCAGAACATTCTGTTCACATCCTCTTCAGGATAAAAGATAAAAAGAGCCTGCAGTAAAACCCCTGACACCGAAACACAGCTGCTGTGAGGCTGAACAGCAGCCCGGTGTTACAGATGTGGATCAGGGACGTGCCTCGCGCTCCTCTGATGAAGACCAGCACCGACCGCTTATGAATTACATCAGTAATAAATACTTCATTACACAAGTGCACCTCTGAGGGTCGTGGCGAGCGTTGCGACGTTTTAAAGATGATTTGGTTACTTTGCTGAGCTCGTTGGAGTTGTTGTTGTTGAGCTTTAGGGTAAAGGGGTTTTTTAGGCTGCCACCAAAGCTGAGCACGGAGTCATTTCAAAACAAAAAGTAACCCGGGGAGCTAGCGGGCAGGCTAAAGGTAACCCCGCAACAACACCAAAACGTCGAAACACTGCGGAAAAGCTAGTCGGCACTTGGTTCTTGAGTCTGAACGAGCCCAGGCTGCTCTGCGGGCCGGAGAGGAGCGAGTCCGGCGGCTGAGCGCTAACAGCGAGCTCTCCCAGAAACCCGCCGCCGTCCCAAAAACCGCCTCCAACACGTTCAGCGTCGCCATGACGCGGCTTACAGATACTAATATTAACGCCCGGTCCGCTACCTGTTAACCAAGAGGAGCGAAAGCGCTGTTTCTTACCTCGCCTGACAAGCCGAGTTACTTCCGCTGCTTCACAACCATCACAGAGGTAAAAGAAAAACTCCTCCTCGACTTTTCTACCGGGCTCCCTTTAGCTCCGAGGTCGCGTGCGGAGTTGGCTAGGATGTCTATATTTTTTCTAAGCGGATGGGATCATAAGAGAGCTCGTCGTTGGCTACAGGTTTCGAAGCTCACCGTCAGCGGCTGCTAACCTTTCCTGTCAAGAGTCTGAAGATTCCCGAAAACAGGGGGGTTACAGGCGGACTGTAGACACTCGGCCTCATTGGCTAATCGTGCTGTCGATCAGCCACGCGGCCAATCGCGTTAACTTATAGGTGGGCGATCTCACAGCTGCAGTATCTCTTTCGCATTCAGTCCATTTTAAAGCGACCAGACAGTTTATCACGACTGGACATCAGCCTAGACCCGCTCTGTTGTTTCATGATGTTGTGATTATATAATCGCTTTTTAAAGCGTGTTCCTGGATAAGACAGGTGGAGATGATCATATTCTGACCGTAGGTTCATTAGAAAATGACACCGGTCAGGCTGATCTGATTAATCTCAGCTTAATGAGTAGCCTTCAACCAGAACTGTGTTTAAATGATTTTGGTGATTGTTTATCATATCAATAAGTGCTTTTAAATATTAATAAAACCTTTAACCAAGTAGAATAACATAAAGCAATGAAGCAAACTAAGTCAAGGGAGTGTTTTCTAATCAGTTATTCAATCTTTGATTGATTGATTGATTGATTGACTGATTGATTGATTGGAGCTTGAAATGAACAGGCTGCAAAACAAAGCATCTCCCATACCGAGTCCGATGGACCATCGAAATGCTGATGGCCTTTAAGACCAAGTGAGTTTAGTCTGCCTTGAAAGGGAGGGACTTCCCGTCCTCGCAATCAGAGGAGTTGCCAGAAACTGTGGGCTGCAGTTTCACAAGAAGACTGGTGCACCAGAGCACTTAGGAGCTGTGGCGGAGATCAATAATGTATTGATCCGAGCATGTACAGACGGCAGCTATTCCCATCAAAAGCATTTTAAAACACTGTGGCTAGCCTGAGAAAGTGACTGTGCCTGCCTCCTCATGAGTTAATATTATATAATCTTATTTCCTCTCTACTGCATGAGAGCAAACAAGTATCAAGAGATGCATAATATGGCGGTGTTACATAAATGCAGCAGTATACTGTACCCGTGTAATGTAACACTATAATGCACAGTGACACAACAACTGAAAGATCAAGTCCAAATGGAAACTCCTAACGTTAGATGAGTCACTGACTAAATATAGGCAGCGAGTGAGTGTGGAGCCTGAAGGTCCCCCAAAAGCAATATCACCTCACTACAGGATGGAAAAAACAAACATCAAAACATAATACCTGAAACCTTCCATCCTACTGAAGTGTGCCAACATCAACAGGAAGACCAACATGTAAGTGTTAAGAGCAGGAAAACAGACCCAGGGAGAGGAACTAAATGTCCAAGTGTTTGATAGTTTTATGCAGAATGCTGTAGATTCAACTCCCAGTAAACAGAAATGATAATAAAACTTTAGTTTGTAGCAGTTAACACACAGTAACGTACAGATGAGTCAGTCTAGGGCAGGTCTGAGAGTTGTGGTAAAAAAAAAAGAGAAAGGAATGCTACAACCTGCATGTTAACATGCCGACAGCACGGGGACTTCCAGCCCATCTGTACAATGGACGAAACACAGATGGGCAGTTTTCTGTCATTTGCATAGGAGTCTACATCTGAAACTTTTTTGTGCATTTTTATGAACATAACATCATATGAATAATGTGGGCCAACAGGTGATGAAGGTTTCTGACCCGTTTCATTTAAGAATGATAGCCAGAAAAGATTTTTTTTTAACACATGCATAAATGTGACTAAAGTTTTTCAATTCATCTTTAATTTAAAGAAGCTACATAAGAAACTATCTGTGCAATGTTGGAAAATGCTAAACTAATTTGCAATTTCATTTGTAATTTCATTCTGAATATCTGAAAACTTTTTATAGTAAATTATATTTGTAAATGTGGAAAATGCAAGAAAAGTGCAGATCTGGCAACAGAAATGTCATTTATGCATATTTAATATGCATTTATTGAACGTTTATTTAAAGATGCCTCATGAAAAAAATCTGGAAAAGATAAACTCATTTGTTATTAAGTTTAAGATGAATTCAAGCCTCACACATGAAAGTAACTCTAAATAATGCACCGTTTTATATGATGTGTATTTCATATGCTAAACGGGTGGAAGGTGGTATAAAGGTGAAAAGTGCAAGAAAAAGTACACTTCTAGCAACAGAAATATCATTTATATTCATTTAATGTGAATCTCTTATTTCTTCTTTAGTACCTGCTGTCAAGATGGCTGCCATCCTTCAGTTATCACAGTACTGTACCTTGAGGATGGACAGCATCAGCACTGTGATAACTGAACCAGGGCAGCCTGTCACATCAAGCAGAGCCGAGAAATTGGATCCAACCACGCGCGCAGGTGCCTCACCTTCAGTCAGCTTCAGGAGAAATTAGTCTTGAACAGAGGCATTACTTCAGAGGAAGAATATTTATAGCAAAAAAGAAAGTCGAAAAGGAAACAGAGTAAGGATATCCCCAAAAACAGGATGTGGAGACATTAGAATCATATAGAAACAGCAGGATTCCAGATAAGAATTAGAATATTTAAATCATTCAGAACATTTTAGTGCGACAGTCTCATACAAATACTGCCATTTTACAGCACACAGAAAAAATATCCCTAGAAAAACAGCAACTGGAGCCACTATTTTAACAAAGTGTCGTACCTTCTGTTATGGTTTAATCTGGTATAAACTTACACTGGTAATCATTTTTTATTGCAAAATAATACAACGAAAATATTGCTTAAGCACAGCAACCAATTAAAGTTACATTTTTCAATCAACAAATAGTATTTTAGAAAATTTACATGATAAACCCAAAACACATGATTTCTTAATTATAATGAATGAAATAAAGCAACATGTAACATAACCTTATAATATGTGTACATATATTTTTCTAATAAGAATTTATATACAAGGGCATTATTATTATTATTAGACATAAAGTACTTTAAAAAAGACATTCTTTTTACATTTTATGGAATTCATCTTTATTTGAAATTATTGTAATGATCTAATATGCCATTGTACATAGTACAGTGTGTGTGTGTGTGTGTGTGTGTGTGTGTGTGTGCATATTAATAGTGGTCTACTTATAATGTGTATATGACAATAACACATCTTATGCATGTTCAGCACATTAATGCAAATCTATAGGACGTAATGCTCAGATGATCAGATTCTCAGATGAAGATTTTCAGCACATAAATGGTACATCTTAAATAGGGGCATTTATAAAAGATTTATTAAAAATACAAAAAAACAATGTAATCATTAAAAGACTGACAAAAAATGAACTATAAAGTTATTTTTTTCAGTATACTCCACACCCAGACTGATTCCTAAACAGTTAAACACCCCATTCCCCCAGCAGGCCCCTCAATAATTAATACAAACCATCCTCCTTACGTCAGACTTGTTATTATCCCGTAGACTCCGCCCACTGTGCGCGACACTCCTCCGGCTGTCCAGTAGCTCGTCAGGCTCGGAGAGGCCCCGCCCACACGCGCCCCGCCCTCCTCGCAAATCTCATCTTGTAAACAACTCGATCAGCTCGTCGTGTTGAGCCTCCGGAGCGCCTGCCAAAGCGATCTAACACAACAATCTGCGCAACGGGCATAAAAACCAACAAAGACAGAAAAGAACAACATATTAACACACAACTCATGTTACAAAAACACCGTGCTGCACACCACGCATTAACTTACCGCACTCCAGTGTGATTTAAAACAGAACGACGCAGTGGCAGAACTCAGACATCAACAAGTGAAAATATAAAAGCTCTTCGTTTGGGGAAAAAAATGCATTTGTAAAATTCTGATCTGTAACCTGTTATGCTGCTCTATTCGCCAAACACAGTGGACGGTAATAAAAGATCAACACTACGTACTTTTTACAGCTTTCCACATTTCGAGGAAGCCCCACATTTCCAGTCGTCTGCAAAGCAAAAGCATTAGCGGTGTAAGTTGCAGAAGTGTTTTTAATGCATGTGCAGCATGTGCTAACGCCCAGCAGCGCGCGCGCACACGCACGCACGCGCACGCACGCACGCACACACACCCTCTCACGTCCAAAACAAACACACCTCGGATCTAAAGAACGAACCTATACCGCCCGATCTCCCTCCGGCAGGATCATCTTCATCGTTTCCAAAAGGCAGACTCACTCACCCGCGTGTTTGCACGTTTCCAGCCCGTGTTTACGTGAATGTGTTTTAATGACGCAGCAAGCCCACAGCGAGCAACGTGACTGTCGCCATTTTTGTGTTGTTATTGAAATCTCCGAGCCATGTGACAAAAATAAAATCACACGCTTCCGGCTCCTCGCCCTGCAGAGCGCGAGGGAGGCTGAACAGGAGAGAGGCTGGGGTTTGGTTTGTAACAAAGAGGAAAGTTAAAACGATCACCTGACAAACGCTGTCAACGGGAGCCCCGTCTCCTCCTGCAGGGAGCAGCTGTCACTCAGACAACAGCTGGAAACATCTGTCCGCATCCACGCTGCTCCATCAACAAGTGTGCCCCGACCTGCAGCTCCGACTTGCCCCCGATGAGATGCTGCGATGAACCCTGTGGCTCTGATGAGCAGCACTGAGCTGTGTGCACACATGAGCACATGTGCTGCTGCAATAACAGGAAAACAAGACCCTCTTGAGGAAGAGTGCAGGATCCATCCTACAATCCTCACCAGCCGTTGCCCTAGAAACCCACAGTGGGACAGTGACACATGTCCAACATCCAGGATCTGTCTTTTATACATCATTTCTTTCTCTCTCTCTCTCTCTCTCTCTCTCTCTCTCTCTCTCTCGCTCTCTCTCTCTCTGTGTGATCATGAAGATGTAACTCAGCCCACAAAACCGACTTTACACTATCACACAAAAAAATGTTCCTATTTATATCTTCACAAAAAAATAAACTAGTAAAAAATAATAATATAGGTTATTTTGATTAATGTGGATGCTAACATTAACACAACTCAGTTCCAATAATAATATAATGATAATAATGACAATAATGAAAGTAATAAAATAAATCATCACAATGTGTTTGTATTTCTGACCACAGCTCACATTTTGTGTTCAGTAGCTGTAAATGGTTTAAGAAGGTCCGGGAGCTGCCATGATTCGTCACTTTCGTGCACATAAGGCATTTGCACGGTTCCTATTATTATTATTTTATTTTTGTACTGATCTCCTTATTTTTGAAGTCTTATTTAGTATGAAAGACTATTTGTGATAAAAGGATTCTACATTTCCTCTTATCTGTTTTTAGAGATTAGGATTTAGTTCCTAATTCTTCTCTGTTCTGCTGGCTCAGTGCCTGAAGCTTCTCTCGCTGCTCACTTTGCTGAAGCTTTTGATTTCATGCTGAAAGTTTTGTAAAAAAACAAATTTCTCTCTCTCTCTCTCTCTCTCTCTCTCTCTCTCTCTCTCTCTCTCTCTCAGTACAGTGGTATTTATTCTATCCACTGTTAATGGATTGGTCTGCTTGTAAGGTTTAAAATGAATAATGCGTAATTGGGTGATATTTGTGCACAGTTTTATTTTACTTCATTTATGTGGTGGCTGGTATATAAAAGTGACCATCTTCATCCAGCACATAAACAACAACAACAACAACAACGTTTCACAAACACTCCTCCCAGCATCTAGCAAGTGTCTGCTCGGCCTGGAAATATACCCTTCATTTAACTTCAGATTATAATGCGCACATTTTCCTGCAATACCTTCTCTTCACTTTTCAATCCCTTAAAAAAAATTAACACGTTTTTTTTTGTCTGATATATTGATGCGAGCTCCTGAACTGAAGTTCATTCTGTGGATCAAGTTTATGCACCAAGAGCGCTACTTCTCAAAGCAGGATTTCTGTCTGATCCAGACAAATTAATTAATCTTACATTGAAGAATGTCCGATAACAAATACTATTCTGCTCTTTTCTATTGTACAAGCTTGATTCAGGGCTTAAGTTTTCTAGCTAAGTTGAAAAATGTTGCTTCATCAAAAGAACTACAAGTCCCATGATCCTGTGCGCGACTCGCGTTTTCATCTTCTCTTGTGTTCCTGCGGTGGGAGGAGTTCACAAAAGAGGGCGTTGGAATTTCTCGCTCTTTCATTCGCAGAGAGAGAGTGAGAGAGAGTGAGAGAGTGAGAGCGAGAGAGAGAGAGTGAGAGACTCCTCTTCTCAGTACATAAGAGGGAGGAGTGTTTGTGAAACCTTCTAACGACCACACTAACACAGTAAAAACAGGAGTGTGACATTAGGTGGGCTTTTCACTTTTTAACTGAATTATTTATATATTTTCACCTTTTAACGTGATCATTTTTTAAATGCTGTAACTTTATCCCTCTTTAACCTCATTTGCCCCTCTGTCTGGACTTGCTAACCCCGCGCTGTTTGGGGCTCTTGAACGCACCGCGGCGCTGTTCAGTTTTATAACGGTTTCCCCCAAAAAACCGCAGACAGGCCATTTTGGATCGAGGACATGTCCAGGTTGTTCCGAGCCGTGATCATGGGTCCGCCCGGCTCGGGAAAGGGCACCATCTCGGAGCGGATCGCCCGAATGTTCGGCCTCCAACATCTGTCCAGCGGTGACTTCCTGCGTGAGAACATCGCCGCCAACACAGGTGAGCCTCCTCCACTCCTCCATCCAGCCTGCAGCCCCTCCTGGAGAAGAGGAGGTGAAGGATTTGAATGAACAAGAGATTCACTTCTGAGCCTTGAGTGAAAATACAACTTTCAGTGTTTTTGGTGTCTGAGTGTAATGAGCCCCCTGCTACTCTAAACCCACAATTCCTGCAGCTGAAGCTTTGTGTTCAAGCTCTCATTCAGATCCACAAAGCTCAAAGAAGTGCGATCACATCAGTGTCCTCACATCCATACACTCCAGAGGGGCAATATTGATCAAAATGTAGTTTTGGGGGCTTCATCGACGAATACTTTTATTTCTTCTTTATATTTGGGAAGAATAAGCCTCTACTTTTTCCTCAGTGGCATTTAAATCCCTGACATCTCCTCAGTTCCTATTTTTGTGGGCTGATTTCATTCTGTTGGTTGAGATGCAGTTTGCAGTTGATCATGCCTCTTTTCAGCTGCAACTGTTCACTTCACGCAAGACGAGGTGCACAAAAGTGAGCCTTACAAACTAATATGCTGACAATGTGTGGTCGAGGAAGAAGTTTTACTGCAGTCCTGTTAACTGTTCCTGTTCACACCGATCTGTTGGTTTAACTTTGTATAGTTACTAATCAGACGGGATTTAAGTTAATGTCACGTGTTATAGTGTGTAAAAGCAACACAATCCGTCTTACAGTCAGGAGACTTCCAGTTAAGGACCACTTACTTAAGTTCAGTTCACTTCGATTACCAAGGATCTGACTTTTCAAGTTAATATGCAAAGTACTTTTGTGCTAATACATTTGTCCTTAAAGTGTTTTTTTTGTTCTTTTTTTTTACTCAAAGTTATTTATTTGTATATTTTTTGTATATACGGTGCAACAATGCTTTAACTTGATATTAGACTGCTTTACCCACTCCAGCAAAATCTCATTTCACCACAGGAACAGTTAAAAAAAACCCTACTCAGGACCACAATGCCAGCATTGTGTACTGGCTTTTCCCAGAGCTTCAAATAACCCATTAACCGCACTGCATTTACACTGAAATTCACACTACATCCAATCCACAAGTATGAAATGGCATGGCTTCGTCAAGTTTTTCCAGCTTTCGTGATTTCAAGGAGATTTCTTAACCTGGGTTTCAGGCTGACATGGGTGCCAAATGATTTTGTCCTTAGATTTTGTTCTCAGGAAGTTCATCATTTGCAGCAGCTTTGGATGAATGCAGTGCATATCTCATGTGGATCATGACTCACATCTCTAAAGAGGAAACGACCACTAACACAGAAAAAAAGTGATATCAGTCGATTTCTCTCTTTTTAGAGGCTGGAATCTTGGCAAAAGCATACATAGAGAAAAGCCTGCTGGTGCCAGACCATGTCATGACTCGCCTGCTGCTTCCCCGACTGGAGGAGATGACCCGTCACAGCTGGCTGATGGACGGTACAGTAGATAACCCCTCCTCATGATTTGTCAGTGAACTCTCCACCCACCTTCTGGTTGGCCACCAGTGTCCATGGAAAACCGTGGAAGAATTAGCGGCTCTACATGTGTTGTGGGATGTTGTGACTTTAAATGAATTATTTCTCCCTTGTACCTCTTACACAGAAGTAGTTCTGTCCAAAGTGCAGATTCTAAACTTTCCATCTGAACAACATGCGTAATTATAAGAGAAAGAATTAGATTATTTTGTCAGAAAAAAAAACTTTTTTTATTAATTAATTTTTTAAAATCATAATTAGAAAATGTATTTATAAGTGACCTGACCTGTATGTGATATATATAATGTTAATAGTTTCTGTATTTAATAATAACATTAATAATAATAATTGGCAACATCACCCCAACAACCAACCAGCAACATCCAAAGACGTCGTTTGTAGAGCTCAGGAAAAACATCAAAACTTTAGTATGTAAACATAACGTTTCAAATACTTCCAGACAGGTTCCCAGTCAATCTGGTTCATCTTTGGAAATGAAGCTGCAAAAATATCCCATTTTGCATGCATGATTTTTATGATGCAATACATTTGAATGTGTTTTAAAAGCAATACATTTAAAAATGTCCACCTCTTCAGCAATTTTAGGCCACCCTTTCACCCAGAGCTTTCACGGAGTGTTATCAGCCTTGAGGCTTTTTTTTTTTTTTTTCAGAAAAGCACTTTGCAGGTCAGAAGAGAATCAGAAGAGAACTCATTTTCATATATTAGTTGTGGAGGATTGTTGAAATCTATTGGAAGAGGAACAAGAGTAATGTTGAAATTCATATTGAATAGGACTGTTTTGGATAGATAACCTCACCAAAATGTCACTGATAGAAGATTACTGCAAGCTGCAGCAGCCTTTACTGAGGGCAGAACAACAACAACAGCAAATAGAGGAAAGGGGAAGTTAATATTTTTGTTGCCCACCCTAGAATCGACACATATTTTCCAGCAGCACATGCTGAGTCATTGCTGAACAGCAAGTCTGAAACTTTCACATGTTCTGACAATATATCTTGCAGCACAATTGCAAAGATATCGCATGTCGCTACAAGGGAAGTTGTCATGTATTCTAAAAAGTCTATGCATGCTGTCATGATGTAAATTGATGACAATGCACAAACAGGGGTGTTTTGCCATGGAAGCAGAACAATATTAGATAAATAAAAATATTAGAATCATGGAGGACTATGAAGGTAGTAGATAAATAACTGAATTATTAGCTGAGGGTTTTGTGGTGTTAACATAGGGATGTACGGCATCACAAAAGTAATTGTACCTGAATTACAAATTAGGAAGTTAAAGAGTACTTTAACTTTGTACCTACTTAACCTACTTTGTAGGTTTTGAAGTTGCTTTGGACTGTTGATTATCCAGAGGCTCTGAATGCTTTGAGGAGTCGTTCAGAGCTGCTGCAGTGTACTCGAACATTCGCAAACAAACTTCAGCACACTTGCAAAAAGCACTTCATGTAATTTACAAAAGATGTTAAAAAGATTAAAGGTGGATATCCTGCTAAGCAACCACTCTTTCCTACTTCTCTCCTGCTCAACATTTCAAACTACATTTCATATTTTAGTTGGGCTGTTATCCCTGGAGTTAAATCTCTCTTAGAACGCCGTATTTTTACAACGAAGGTGTTCTGTGTTCCTCCTGCATAATGTAAAGGTGATTGGCTGTGACTAGTCTGATCATCTTGAAATTAAATTGCCTTGAACACGTCGAACAGGTTGGATCCTCTGAAATGAGTGATTCTGATTGTTTTGTTTGCGGGTGTGTTATGCCAGGAGAACTATTCCTCCCAAATACTTTAAAAAATACAAGGAGGTCTGGCTCTTTGGAAGCAAACTATGGAGAATCGTGGGGTTCTTTTGCACATTTGCACTGTATATGGCCTGTGATAGAATAGTGACCCCTCCAGGACGTTTCTCTGCCTCCCTACAAACAGTGGGTTAAACTTCAGCACACATCCCCTCGCCCCTAAGAACACGAGTTCTGCTAACGTTTTTGTGGGTTTTAAGTGTGGCCTCTCCAGTTAAATGGCTCCACCCAGTAAAAGAGCAAGGGTGATGTTTTGGCCTGCAAACAAGATGAAACAATTTTGACTTTGCTTTGCGGTTTGTTAACAGTGAAGCAGGAAATGGCCAATAGCTTCTACTTCTTGTTCAAAGTGTTAAAAAACACATCATAATGCATCGGTGCTAGGGCATAATACTGCCATAATACATAATACATTTTTAAATATGTTTGTGTTTTAAATCGTCTACAGTTAAATTTGATTTTGGTAAAAATATTTAAGGACTAAATGATTGCATGATTTATCTTTTGATGAAGTTTAAGGTGTTTCCTCCGACCCTAGGCTTCCCCCGAACTTTAGCACAGGCTGAAGCCCTGAACAGTGCTTGTGAGCTGGACGTGGTCATTAGCCTTAACATCCCCCTGGAGACGCTGAAGGAAAGACTGAGTCATCGCTGGATCCACCCGGCCAGCGGGAGGGTATACAACATGTGCTTCAATCCTCCCCGTGTGCAGGTTGGCACTTTTTCTCTCATGCCTTTAGGTGGTCCGCTATAGAGTAAAGAAGAATATCACACTGTGGTTCATGAAGGTAAATCTAGAGCTGCAGTTTCTCAAATATGGTATGGTTAATGTTATGAATTTATATGAATAAAAATACATTGCTAGAGAAATTGATGGTAAGTGCGTAGTGGTTTCTTTGAAACTGAATAAATCTGGAACTATCCTTAAGGGTTTTTTCTGTTTTGTTTTTCAGGGAGTTGATGATATCAGCGGAGAGCCACTGATTCAACATGAAGACGACAAACCTGAGGCCCTGGTTGCCAGGCTGAGGCACTACAAAGATGTGGCAAAGCCAGTTATAGACTTATACAAGTAAGCAGTAGAAGTTGACTGAGCGGCAGATGCTTGTTGACATTGATCTAAATAACATCCCAGTTATGAACTGATTATTGGGCAGCTTAGAGCTTTTACTAAGCAGTTTAGCCAAAGAAATGAGCATTCAAACGGTTGCTTTCTAGAGTAACTTGTTCTCTTCTGAACATGCGGAGGTGCTCTAATACAGTGCTATTAAACATGGCGTGAAAAGTTGCAGTGGCTGTAAGCAGAACTGAACAAAGCATTTTACCAATAAAAATAGCAATGCATGGAAATGTTTTATAAACCGCTAATGGTCACATGGAATCTGATTTATCAGTTCTGAATAAATTGGAATCAGAGTGCGTTCCACACTCATGCAGCATCTGAGTGTGCTTAAATACATGGTTACCAAAGTGAAAGTGACTATTGGTCATTCTGAAACACAGCACAGTGAACCAAAGTGAAATACAACCTCTGTTTTTAACCCGTACACAGTGTTTAGCAGGGGGCAGCTATAAACAGCACCCAGGGTACAGTGATGGGGACAGTTCCTTGATCAAGGGTACTTCAGGGCAGCCTACTGGTCACACCCTGCTGCATTATAGTTATAATTATTGATGTTGCTTATTACAGACTTGTGCCTATGATTTTCAGGCTGGCACTTTGAGCCTTAAACTCCTAGTGTTCAGCTACACAGTAAGCAACAAGTGTCTGATTAACTTTTTGGTTTGCAGCATAAAATAAATACACGATGAGTTACAACACCTCTCAGGGTAACTAGTCTGTTAAGCATTGATGGTTAGAGCCTGCAAGGTCAGCACCAGCCCCGCCACTCTTGGTTAAAGGGACAACGTGTTACATTCTAGGAAGAAATGTGGCCAGGATGAAATGTGCAGTACACTTTAAAAGACCCTGCACAGCAGTACAAACTCAAATGCTCTTATGTACTCTTGGGATCTTTTGGGATCCTTGGGATCTAGAAGCAATTTTATTCAAGTAGGCCTATTTATTAAAATATACTAAATGAAATGCAAAACATGACATTTTAAATAAAAAATATTGATACTTGATACCCCTGTATCAGTATAATAATGTGCTGACAAATATAGCAATACTACATTTTCTCCCACCTTTATATTAAGTGTATTATCTTCAAGCATTAATCGCATTTAAAGTGATAAACATGAACTTTCTTTCAGCACTGTTTGAATGATTGAATGGGTTGTCAGTTAGAATGAAGCATGTCAGTTCGCTAATGGATGGCCAAAAAAGACGCTGTGATGCAACTGCCAAAATCAATATTGCTTTGCGTTTTATTGCTTGTCAGTCCTTATTAGTGAAGCTGTTAAATGTTGAAAATGTTTCAGTTAATGAAAGGTTTAAATGTTGAATCAGGCAGATCAAGAAAAGACAGAACAGTGCTGCCAGAAAAAGAGAGTGCATGCTCCACTGTTGAATTCCCTAGTCACACATTGAATGGCACACATTGAATTCAGCTAAAAAAAGTTGGATTGCTCCACACAAAACAAAGTAGATGTGTAATTGATCTTAGAGGGAGCTGCAGTCGCTACAAGTTGTCATTGTCTTAGAGTTCTATAGTTTCTGCCTTTATTAAATATATGTGAGAGAAAGACCTGGATTGAAGCTATTCTGAGTTTAAAGCAATGTAGCTACCAACCAGCTAAATGAAATAAAAATGATAATGACTGGTGCATATTAGTTAACAGCTTTGTGATGTGATTACTGTAATTGATTGTAGCTTCTATATATTAATTACATATCCATTTGCAGGGCTAAAGGAATTCTGCACACATTCTCGGACACTGACACCGATCGGATCTGGCCTTACATCAGCTCCTTCCTGAGTACCAAGATTCCCGCAGATCTATTGGACGCACAGAGAGCCTGAACCAAATGAAAGGAATGACATTTTGCACAAAAAGTAAAGCACTGCTTCATCTCACAACTCACATTTCATTCTGCAGTAATTCTGTCATTTTTTCTTTTTATGATATTAAATCCACAATACCAAAGCCAACCATCTAAAACACCATTTATTCGTAAAGAGGTTACCAAAGGAGGGCAAGTTAGGAGTTACTTTTGTCAGTCACTAATATTTATAAGAAACTTTCAATGGAAAATGGAAAATCACTTTCAGAGATCTGGTTATTAATTACCTTTTTGCTTCTTTACAGGAAACACAGCCATAAATGGTTCTAATTAAAGCTGGGTATACACTACTTTAAAAATAGATTTCCAAAATATATCACGGGATACAAATGAAGCTAAACTGAAGCAGACGTGTACACAAGACATGCAGCAAAGGTCTTGACAAATGCAGGTTTCTCAGTGAGAGCTTGAGCACAGTAGGAATTGGCGGTTCATACACCTGTCAGTTGTTACATTAAAACCATCACAGGTTACGTCTCCCTCTTGCTGCCAGAACAGCTCTGATTCATCATGTCTTGCACTATTCAGTACCTACAGGTGCTGTGGAATCTGCCACCAGGACAATAGCAGCAGATCTGTCCTTAACGTGGGAGGGGAGGCCTCCATGTGTGGGACCAGCTTGTCCCACAGCTGCTTGATCGGATTGAAATCTATGAAATGTACAGTACTGTGCAAAGGTTTTAGGCAGGTGTGAAAAAATGCTGTTAAAGAACGCTTTCAGAAATGGAAGTGTTAATCATTTATTTTCATCAATCAACAAAATGCAGTGAATGAACAAAAGAGAAATCTAAATCAAATCAATATTTGGTGTGACCACCCTTTGCCTTCAAAACAGCATCAATTCTTCCAGGTACACTTGCACACAGTTTTTGAAGGAACTCGGCTGGTCGGTTGTTCCAAACATGACTGTGTTTCAACCTCCGTGTGACATTGATGATCATCAGCACCTGTTTGGTAAAACTGGTTGATCAAACACCGACTATAATCCTACAGAATCCCTGACTTTGTGCAAGTGTACCTAGAAGAACTGATGCTGGTTTGAAGGCAAAAGGTAGTTACACCAAATATTGATTTGATTTGATTTTTCTTTTGTTCGCTCACTTTGCATTTTGTAAATTGATAAAAATAAACAATCATTATTTATATTTCTGAAAGCATTCTTTGTTTACAGCATTTTTTCACACCTGCCTAAAACTTTTGCACAGTGCTGTATATTTAGAATGCGGTTCTTGGGGTCAGCTGCACACATACACCACATACACCACATACACCTCTTTTTGCCTTATTTCTTTCTTTTAACTCAGATGTTATGCAAAACACTTTAATATATATCACTAACCATCTCGCACTACTGCGCTTGGGAACACTAGGAGTGAAAGCAAATAGTGGTTGCTGCTGTGCAGTAGTAATGCTTCTGCTCCACATAGGAAGAACCATGCTACGTCCATTCGGCAAGCCTTCTAAAGTCACATTTACTTTTGTAAATAATTAGGAACTGTAAATGTTTCTTTTGGATAAAAGCACCTGTCAGATTTGTAAATGCATTTGTCCAGTGTAAAAATTAGAAGATGGTGCCTGGAAATCATCCTCTACCAGATCATTCTGTCGATAGTTTCTAAAGTTCCTGACATCAGAAACCTTCCATGAGAATCCGTCCAAAAGGACGAATCTGGGTTAAAATTCGGCTAAAAATCATGTAGTGTATGCACAGCTATAGAGCAAATGGATTTTTCCATTGAAATTGAAATTAGGGAAAATATTTAAGTAATTGCATATGAATCTTATGTGAATTATGAATATATCTTAAGAGGAATGTGTCGTAGTCTAACCTAGCGCTCAGTTCAACATTACATCACATTCCATTACAAGTGATTTTGAACCTTTCCCTTAAACTTAAGCTAAGTTTAAGAATTGTTTTGTTGTTGTTACACTGGGATGATCCCAAACAATGTGCCTCTGATTTCTATAGTTACTGAGTGCTTGTGCAGACCTGAATTATTCTTATGTGTGTTTTTCTCGGGAGAGTGGGATCATAATGTGAGAAGTGATGAAGGATGGTCTTTTGGAGTGTGACACTCATCACACTTAGATCACCAGACTTCGTGAAATGTTACATGTAAAGAATGCCTTGAAGTGCTAAGTCTATGCTGGGCTGCCAAATGGGAGCAATTAATTATAAGCACCACACATAGAGAGTGATAAATCATGTCCTTGTCCATATTTTGATGTTCAATAGGATTTAAAAGGGAAGCTCTGATGATAAATGTCAAAGGATAGAGCTTTTCTATATGTAGTATTGCAAACACAGTTCATTATAGGACTCACCAAATATCCCTACCCTAGGCTCTACATTGCACCCTTGGTAATAAGCAAGTTATCCTCATAATGGATGGTGTCAAATATACAGATAGAAGGAGAGAGAGAACTGCTCATGTAACTCACAATGAGAAAAATACTGTCATACCTCTGAAGATTGTAACAGTTTTAGCTCCCTCCTTCTGTTAAAATACGCTATTTAATAGCCAAAGATTGTAAAACTTTGAGGGCTGGAGGCAATATTTTCCACACCCCCATATCCTTATGTTGTGCATTAACATGTACAATGCATCTGATTAATATTGATTCAGAATCTTCCATTTCCACAAAATAAACGTATTTTTTCAACAATATATAGTGTGCTGTTTGGTTTATTTCAGCATTTCAGCCACTGATTGCCAGCTTTTTACACTTTACTACACAATGCCTCTACAATATGCTGTCGTAGCTGGCATCAAAGCAGGATACTTTTGGTAGGTTCTTACCTCTGAGTACTGAGAATATCCTATAAGAGCTGCTGTCTTAACTGGGTTGCATAGTTGCCATAAACTGGCCCTTAAGATTCATATGCTTTTCTGTTTATGAATAATTTTAATGCTGCTGCTAAATGGTGCATACTGTGAACAATTATCAAAAAAACAATGTTCATTAGCATTAAATGAGCACATTCTCTAATTGTTGGTCACTACAGCCACAACTACAGCTAACGTGCATAAAATCAAGCATAGAGCCAAGCGATTTCAGTAAATAGACATTAACAGTAGAGCTGTACAAAAAGAAGAATGACTTTCAACACTGCACTGTCATGGCATGTCACCTTTACAAAAACCAGTTCCATTTTTTGCCCTGCTAGAGCTGCCCTGGTGATCAGTTGAAAATATTTTGCAACTCAGACATGAAGCAGTGGCCCACAGAAGTTTAAAGAATGAGACCACACTGCTGAAACAAGTAGCACATAAATTTTGCAGGACACATAACAAGGGTCCAAACTGTGTCTAGAAGGAACATGAGCACTAGAATGATTCATGGAATGGGTTTCCATGGTGACCATGGAAACCAAGAAGCTGCACACATTGTGTGAAATCTGATGTAAAACACACTCCATTTGACTCAGAAGCAGTAAAAACACATCCTCTTGAGCAATGAATCATGAAACACCATCTGGTCTTCTAACGGACAGCTCAGGGTTTCGTAGATACAAGAGAGCACAACCTTCCCAATATAAAGCCTCTAAACTAGATTTCGGGAGAGCAGGAAAAGCATTTTTCTAGGTTTTGGCTGAGCACTTTAGTTAAAGTGAAAGAAGCTTTTAGATCATTCAGCATACAATGATATTATAGAGACACACACACACAAATATAAATATGTATGTAGGCCAGGTAATAACCAGAGAAAACGTAATTTAGTTTAAATTGTAGGTGATTCAACTCTGAAAATGTTCCTCTACTTTCAAATCCATCTTTGTGATGATTGGGTACTTAAACTAAAGGCTGCACTGCCACCTTCAGTGGTTCACCAAAATTAACCGTGAGTGCATTAATTGTTTTATGAGCCGTAATTTAAGAAATTATGAGGAGGAATCTATGTTTTTTTCTGATTCTCATTCTGATTACTGAAAATACAAATAAATATGAAGAAAGCTGAACACTAAGTGATTTTTAAGCTGTCCATATACTATTGACCATATGAAAGTGACCATTGTGAAACAGCACAGCACAGCACACAGTGAGACGCAATGAAAATAAACCTCTGCATTTAACCCATACACACACTCGCACAGCAAGGGGCAGCTGTTGAAAGTTACCGGGGTGAAGTGATGGGGACGGTACCTTGCTCAAAGGTACCTCAGGGCAACCTACTGGTCTGGGATTTGAACCCATGACCTTCTGATCCTGGATCCTTAAGTTGGCACAGAGGTTGTTTTAAAGTAGTTTTAAAAGCTTAATAACTATAGGATGTAACCAATTCCTGCAATTGTCCACCTATTTTCCGTTAAGAAAGTTGTGGTTCATGTTTGTCCTCCTTACTGTTACTGAAATGACCTAATACACTTTCATGTGTATTAAGTATTATGATGTGAGGAGAGTGAACCAGGAAGTGCAGCAAATAAACCAGATGGAAGTAAGGGCAGCAATGAAGAGGATGAAGAATGGAAAGGCTGTGGGTCTGGATGATATGCCAGTGGAAACATGGAGGTGTTTAGGGGAGAAGACAGTTGAGTTTCTGACCAGATTGTTTAACACAATCTTGGAAAGTGAGAGGATGCTTGAGGAGTGGAGACGAAGTGTACAGGTACCGATTTTCTAGAATAAGGCTGATGCACAAAGCTGTAGTAACTATAGAGGGAAGATGTTGATCAGCAACAGCATGAAGTTATGGGAAAGAGTAATGGAAGCTAGGTTAAGAAAAGAGGTGAGGATTAGTGAGCAGCAGTATGGTTTCATGCCGAGAAAGAGCACCACAGATGTGAAAAGTGAAAGTGAAAGTGACAACCCTTGTCATTGCGAGGTCACAGCACAGCACACAGTGAACCACAACAAAATTGGACCTCTGCATTTAACCCATGCACACAAACACCGTACAGCAGTGGGCAGCTATTGAAAGCACCCGGGGAGCAGTGACGGGGATGGTACCTTGCACAAGGGTACCTCAGGGCAACCTACTGGTGAGGGAATTGAACCCACAATCTTCTGATGCAGGGGAACCTCTAATCACTAGGCCACTGCTGCTCAGATGCAATGTTTGCTCTGAGGGTGTTGATGGAGAAGTACAGAGAAGGTCAGAAGGAGCTGCATTGTGCATTGGTGGATTTGGAGAAAGCATATGACAGGGTGCCTAGAGAGGAGTTGTGTTTTTGTATGAGGAATTCAGGTGTTATAGAGAAGTATGTGAGAATAGTTCAGGATATATTTGATGGCAGTGTAACAGTGGTGAGATCTGCAGTGTGAGTGATGGATACATTTAAGATAGATGTTGGATTACATCAAGGATCAGCGCTGAGGTTGCATTGGTTTGGACATGTTCAGAGGAGAGATGAGGATTATAAGGTAAGGAGGACGTTGAAGATGGAGCTGCCAGGATAGAGGAAAAGAGGAAGACCAAAGAGGAGGTTTAGGGACGTGGTGAGAGAGGACATGCAGGTGGTCGGTTTGAAGGAGGAAGATGCAGCTGAAAGAAAAAGATAATTTAATATATTTCTTATAAAATATATATATATATATATATATATATATATATATATATATATAATAATTTATACATATATATGTGTAATGTATAATGCTTTATATAAATATAAATAATGTAATATATTTGGAATAATGATTGTTTATTTTTATCAATTTACAAAATGCAAAGTGAGTTTAACAATAGAAAATCTAAATCACCAATATTTGCGTTACTACCTTTGCCTTCAAACCAGCACTGTCTCTTCTAGTACACTTGCACAAAGTCAGGGATTCTGTAGGATTATAGTCGGTGTCTGATCAACCAGTTTTACTAAACAGGTGCTGATGATCATCAATGTCACACGGAGGTTGAAACACAGTCATGTTTGGAACAACCGACCAGCCGAGTTCCTTCAGGAACTGTGTGCAAGTGTACCTAGAAGAACTGATGCTGTTTTGAAGGCAAAGGGTGGTCACACCAAATATTGATTTGATTGATTGATTTGATTTAGATGAAAGCATTCTTTGTTTACAGCATTTTTTCACACCTGCCTAAAACTTTTGCATGGTACTGTATATATATATATATATATATATATATGTGTGTGTGTGTGTGTGTGTGTATTTAATTAAAATAAATATATTTATATAATATTTAATTAAAATTGTAATTGCTGGGCTCTGTTGTGCACTGGGTGTTGATGATGCTGTGACATCAGGGAAAGCAGCGCAGCGGGATTAGGCGTTAAGGCGCTTGTAGATGATGAGAGATGATGTGAGGGATGAAGATGATGCTGTGTGTGATGAAGAGCAGCCTGCTGACCCGCTGATGCGGCTCGGTCTGCTGTGCATCTCTGTCACGACTTGATGGGGGAGCAGTGACTGATCTGACCCTTGACAGGCGCTGAAAGACAAACCAAAGGTCAGCCCTTCTGCAGAGAGCGGAGGGGGAGAGGAGCGTTTCGTGGAGAGGAGAGGAGGATGAGCGCGCTGAGAGGTAGGATATGATAGTGATGAATTAGCCGATACCCTGTCCGTCTCACTGAGCGTGATTACATAAGGAGCGGTGTCGGTCGCGCTGCGTTTATCATCAGACACCTGTCTGTCCCTCTCACCCCATCTGCGTTTCTCTGACGGACAGCGGCTGAATAAATAGGAGCGGGCTGTCTGTAGTGGAGAAGCCCTCCATCAGTGGGGGTGAGCTGTGTGTGTGTTTGGACCGCAGCAGGCTGATAGCGGGTGTTTTCCAGACTTTGCCGACATTTTCGGCGCCCTCGGCCTGTTAGTGTTTCGAGGGGACCGCGGAATCGGATGGAAAGGGATTGCTGTGTGTTTTGCGACAGGAATCGTGTGTGAATCTATTTTTCTGCAGCAGCCAGCGCGAGCGGAAAAGAAAGCGGAAGTGTACAGCTGACGTCACTTGCTTAGGTTCCCAGGGACCAAAACATTCTCCCAACATTATCAGCCATGACATACAACTTCCTTCTTTAACAATCTGAGAAAAAGACCCAAAACGAGGCAGAATAAATAAAAAAAAATAGGAGAAAACGGGGGGGAAATCCTCCCGTCGTCTTTGACGTCACTTCCTCTTTGACTGATGCTCTGCAGATAGAAATTGATTCAGATGTCCAAAAGTACTGTCTAAATACTGAACTCAGATTCACCCTCACTGTCACTCATTTCTCCACGTCTCTGTTAAGACCTCTGGAGCGGAAGACTGTCTTCACGTTGGGCGGCGGTGGCCTAGTGTTTAGGGCGTTAGTCACATGATCGGAGGATCAGGGGTTCAAACTCCTTCCCAAAAGGTTGCCCTGAGGTACCCTTGAGCAAGGTACTGTCCCCATCACTGCTCCCCGGGCAGCTTTCAATAGCTGCCCACTGCTGCACGCTGTTTGAGTGTGCATGGGTTAAAAGCAGAGGTCCAAGTTCGTTGTGGTTCACTGTCTGCTGTGCTGTGACCTCGCAATGACAAGGGCTGTCACTTTCACTTTTCACTTTCAAAGTGCTGACTCCATTTTTGGAGCAAATCAATGTTTAGAACAGGAACTAAACATGAACTATGATCTGCCATCCTCCTTAGGAGTCGCTGTACAGTGGAGCTATATCTTCAGCCTTTGAACATCTAATGTGTAGTCTGATATGGCTTTTTATGAATCATGAAACAACTTCTTTTTGGTTGTCCGCAAATTGATTTAGCAAAGTTTTACCCTGGATGCCCTTCCTGACGTAACATTCCCCATTCATCCAGCCTGGGACCGACACAGAGAAATACTGGCTTGTGCATCCCTAGTGGCTGGGTTATTTTATGAATCAATAAACAATCCCCAAAATATGACACTTTTAGAAAGCACACACACACACACACACACACACACACACACACACACACACATATATATATATATATATACACATACATACAGTACTGTGCAAAAGTTTTAGGCAGGTGTGGAAAAAATGTTTATTTTTTTTAAAAGTTTATTTTTTATCAATTTACAAAATGCAAAGTGAGCGAACAAAAGAAAAATCTAAATCAGATCAATATTTGGTGTTACTACCTTTTGCCTTCAAACCAGCATCAGTTCTTCTGGCCCCCACAGAGCCCTGATCTCAGCATCATCCAGTGTGTCTGGATTACATGAAGAGACAGAAGGATGTGAGGAAGCTACATCCACAGAAGATCTGTGGTTAGTTCTCCAAGATGTTTGGAACAACCTACCAGCCGAGTTCCTTCAAAAACTGTGTGCAAGTGTACCTAAAAGAATTGATGCTGTTTTGAAGGCAAAGGGTGGTCATTCACTGCATTTTGTTATGTATATATATATATAGGGGCAGCAGTGGCCTAGTGGTTAGGGAGTTGGCCCCGGACTGGAAGATTGTGGGTTCAATGAGGTTCCTGAGGTACCCTTGAGCAAGGTACCGTCCCCGTCACTGCTCCCCGGCGCCTTCAATAGCTGCCCCCTGCTGCACGTGTGTGTATGGGTGAAATGCAGAGGTTGAATTTCATTGTGTTGTGTTGTGCTGTGCTGTGTTGAGTTTCACAATGGTTTTGTGGTAGTTTGATTTATTTTTAGATAGTTTTAGGTAGTTTATATTTACTTTATTATGTTCTTGCACATTAATACTCAGTGTCTCAAACCTGAAATAGACACCAGTGGCAGATCAGGAGATGCCGCTGTGCAGTAAAATGTCAGTGACTGTACTTAGTTTACATTTGTTGGACTATACTATTTGATTCAAATCATTTGAACACTGAAATCAATAGAAAGCTCTCTGTATGGGTATCAGCATGTTATCAGTGAGTAAAGCTGAACTTCTATAAACTGCAGGGGCATTCAGCTCTGCATGCAGTCAGAGATTTGGCACATTAAAAACCCTGAGCAGATTAGATGATATAGCACAAAGAGGAGAACGGATCACCTAATGAGACCCACTGCATTTAATTATTTCCAGATAGACTCATAAAAGAACTTACTACATGCCTTGGTTGGCCATTTACATTTTAGTTATTGGCTCTGAAATACAGCTCCTGCAGGAGATGTTTTAAAATAAGGAACAGGTTTTTTTTTTTATATAACAATTGCCACTGCAATGCAGTTCACACTACAGGCCTCTTGAGATTATATGTGAAAATAATTCTAATTTGCATTATTTTCTAAATACATCAATATATAAAAAAAGAGTAACAACTACAAGTATTTAATTTTAAGAATTTCAAAACATTTTATATTTCCCCTTTTGACTACATGGCAATGTACACTCAAGCTGACATGTTCTCCCCAAGGACATGAACAAACACCTCTGATTGGAAGAGCTGATCCACCTGATAGTCATATGAAGGTACGCTTCAATTAAATCTTTTTGTGAAAGTCACAATTATGTCATTGTGAAACAAGGCACAGCGCACAGTGAAACACAGCAAAATGCAGCCTCTGCTTTTCAACCCATGCACACCATGCAGCAGGGGACAGCTATTAAAAGCGCCGAGGGAGCAATGATGGGGACGGTACCTTTCTCAAGGGTAACTTACTGGTCTGGGATTTGTTTTTTGTGTAAAAGCCTTAAAATGGTCAGTTACTTAAATCTGAATACAGTTCTTTATTTGAATTCTCATAACTTTTTAAAAATTTTTTTGATAATTAAATTTTTTTTGTTACCAGGTTAAAACTTTTTTTTTCTCCTTTTAATTTTTCTCATGTTTAATGTGCTGCAATTTCTTAAATGAGAGGAAATCTCAAAGGCATTGGCACATTACCCTACTGTGTCAATAAAGTAATCATAGATCACTGTTTGGGGACTTTGTTCGATGAGATGAACGGTTTCATCCAATCCTGGCCAAGACAGAGACTATGTGACTTTTATAAGTTAAGTTTCCACAAAAGATCACAAGATCTGTGTTAAACATACACTGTGTAGTGGTGTTACATTAACCACATCAACCAATACATTGCACTCTAACCACATCCATATCTTCATTGATGTGGTCAGACATGTTGATGTGGACAAGGTTAAGGCACTAATGTTGGATAACTCACAGTAGCTAAATGTTTCACAGACAGCAGGGTCTCTCTGCACAGATCTGTGAGATCTGATGATTTAGAATACCTTTTGTAAAAAAATAAAAATCACAGAAACAAGAATCTGATCCAAGATCAGTCCTGTTGCCTTAAATGGTGGCCTGTAGCTGTTCAATTTTATAGCCCAAAGTAAGTCAAAATGTGTCCAAGATCATATTATTTAATTTGTAGCACCTTAAAGAGTGGGTTGAGAGGCTTTTTGATGATGTATTTTTGCAAAAGCTATTTGGTTGGCTATTGACATGTAGTGTCTGTCAGTTACATTAGCATTCACAGCATTGGAGCTCTAGTACTAAACTAAAGCAGCAAAATTGACTCCAATTGGTCTTGGGTAGGGCGGGTGGTGGCCTATTGGGTAGGGTGTTGGCCACATGTTCGGAGGATCGGGGGTTCGAACCCCTTCCCAGTGGGTTGCCCTGAGGTACCCTTGAGCAAGGTGCCGTCCCCGTCCCGCTCCTCCCTGCGATGGGCTGGCGACCTGTCCAGGGTGCGTCCCCCGTCCTCGCCCTGTGTGCGCTGGGTTGGACACCAGCACTCCCCCGCAACCCCGTTTGGGACAAGCGGCAGATAATGGATGGATGGATGGATGGATGGATGGTCTTGGGTAATAGACTGCATTTTTTTTGTGGGTTCACCAAACCATTATTTAGTGCTTGCTTACAAAGACAATAGCCCATACAACACTGTCTGATGGCAATGGGCAATGGTCAAAACTGAATCCTTTAAGGGCCCTTCAAGCTCCAAGCATAGCTTGGATTGATCCAAGGAGTTTAAAACCAACAAGGGCCTTCTCTGGCCTGGCATCCATTAAGGAACTTTCAGCGACTGTCTGAATAGCAGTCACTTTATTCAAGCACTGACTGGTCACCTATATATTTGGGAAGCATCTGACATATCTAAAAATGTCTTATATTGTACTTGTTTTTTCTTACTATTTGAACATATTTGATGGCTACCATTTCAAAGGGCCTGACTCTTTCTGTATTTTCTTTTGGGAAGAGTATTGATGAAGTATATTTTACTCATGTAGAAATGATTCAAATGGAGCATTTGAATTCAGTCCATATCAAGAGGGGCTTTTCAGTTCTATTGCTTACACCAGCTTATAAATATGGCATTCAATGTGCTTTTTCACAACAGATCAGCTTCATCTCAGTTATTGTCCCGTTGGACAAAAAAAAAATATAAGGACTTTGCATTCAGTGTAGTCTTACCGCTCACTTTGAAATGGTGAGAATGACATGAAGAAAACAACATTAATTTACTAATTAATGACACACAAGATCCAGAGGCTTTCTTCAGCGACACTTCCAACACACTCTGTTCCCATTCTTTCCTTTGTCAGTCTCCCAGGCTCACTCATTCTTAAGAGAAAGCATGCTGTCCCATGGTTGCCAAGAAATGAAGCCAAAGACGGAAGCGTTTAACACCAAGTTGCTGATTTGGAGCTCACCCATTCTCCTTGAGAAATAGTATTGAGCGGAAGAGCCTCCACTGACAAAGTGCTAAATAGTTTATCAACATTAACGTAATGTGCTGCATCATCAGGGAAACGGAACTAGGTCATTATTTATTTTGCAGGCCTTAGATGAGTATCAAAGTGAAGTTGATTCTTTGATTAAATCGAGGTCAGAGCAAATAAATATGAGTTGAAGGGCAAGAATATTTTCTGGGAAGGCATGGCTTAATAGCTAGGAACTTAATCAGAAGGTTGTTGGTTTGAGTCCCAGACCAGTAGGTTACCCTGAGGTACCCTTGAGTAAGGTACTGTCTCCCAACACTACTCCCCCGGGTCATGGATGTACGGCTGCCCCGTGCTGCATGATGTCTATGGGTTAAATGTAGAGTAGCATTTCATTGTTCACTTTGTGCTGTGCTGTGTGTTCACAATGACTCACAGTCACTTTCATTTCACTTTCACTTCACTGAAATGAATAACTGAATGAATGATCGACATGAATTTAGAGCTGTTAATGGAAGTCTTTTAACAGTTGTTATGGGCTTACCTACAAAGGAAAAGGATTGAACATACACCTGCATTATTGCATGCTGATTGGACAGTGTTTATTTACATCCAGGCAGACTTATAAAAGGTTCACAATGTACATTCAGATGGTGCTTTCACAATCAGGTATTCACAATCAGGAAATACCACCCTAATCCAGAGGTGGAGCCAGATGGCTAACATAGCTAACAAGTAGTGAAAGTTTATATCTGCAAATTAAGGACCGTGGTACAACTCTATGTCATCCCATACTGGCACTGTAAACTGTGTGAAGTTGTTACATTTGACCTGAATTTTGCATTTTCTTTTGAATTAATGTATTGGTTACTGGTTACTGCTTTCAAAAATGGAAGTGTTAATCATTTATTTTCATCAACAAAATGCAGTGAATGAAGAAAAGAGAAATCTAAATCAAATCAATATTTGATGTGACCGCCCTTTGCCTTCAAAACAGCATCAATTCTTCTAGGTACACTTGCACACAGTTTTTGAAGGAACTCGGCCGGTAGGTTGTTCCAAACATCTTGGAGAACTAGTCTGACTGTCACAGATCACTCCTGCAGCTCTCCTCCACCCATTCAAACCTGCCTTGACTTTCTTCTTCACTGTTTTCTGCACTCACCGTTACTCTGATCTGTTGAGGACAAGTATTAAAACTCCTCCACCTTCATCACCTCTATTTTCCTGCATGCTAACCATTATACTGTCCTCCCTTTAATTTACACTCATGTATACCTTACACAAAGCCTACACAGGTTTTAAATTTCTCACTAAGGATAATCAGTAATCATTAAACATGTTTATCATAAGATAAACAAACATTATACACAAAACACAGCATAGATTTACTGGAGGTTTTGAGTAGTAAATAAAATGTCAAATGTTTTTTAAAATGTTTATATGTAATTGTACGAATCTAATCTTATGGTTGGCCAGTTTCTTGTCAAAAAACTATAGGGGATTTATGCATGGATACACACAAATAAAATATGTAAGTTCAATGCAGTTATTCTTTTGTTTACAACTGATATGACACATTCATTGTAGAAGGGATTTAATAAGTTTTTCATGAATATTCCAGCTCTGGTGGTTTAAGGCTATGTGATGATGCGTTTACATAGATGTGATGGTTTGGTTGCAAACCAATAAAATATATAACTTTATATTTTTTATACTTAAAATATATAACACAATTAACCATTCTTTTGTTGACGTACATAGTTGCATTTACATTTGCGGCATTTATCAGATGCTCTTATCCACAGTGACTTCCATGTCCTAATTACAGGGACAGTCCCCCTGGAGCAGCTCAGGGTTAAGGGTCTTGTTCAGGGTCCCAGTGGTGGAAGTGCCAGAGATGTTATTCAAACCTGGGACCTCTTGAGCCATAGGTCCGTAGGCAAGTACCCTACCACTAGACCACCGCCACCCATTTAGTGGTCTGGGACTTGAACGATGGTGTCTGGACATGAATCTAATGGTGGTCTAAACAGGTCTAACTGTGTGGTTGCACACAGGTAAAATAAGTGACTTCTTCAACACAGATTCTTTTGTCACTCACAGAAAGACAGGAGGCCGAGCTGCATTTTCGTTGTGTGTGACGAGGATGGACAGGATTAGAAATGAGTATATTAGAGGGACAGCTCAGGTTAGACGTCTTGGAGACAAAGTTAGAGAAGCAAGGTTGTGTTGGTTTGGACATGTCCAGAGGAGAGATGAGAATTATATTGGGAGGAGGATGTTGAAGATGGAGCTGGAGGAAAGAGGAAGACCAAAGATGAGGTTTATGGACGTGGTGAGAGAGGACATGCAGGTGGTTGGTTTAAAGGAGGAAGATGCAGAGCACCGTAAGAAATGGAGACGGTTGATCCGCTGTGGTGACCCATAAACAGGAGCAGCCGAAAGAAAAAGAAGACAGATTCTTTCGAGAACTGACATGACATATTAAATACAGAATTATTAGGATTATTCCAGCTCTGATGTCTAGATGGTGTCTGAACACAGTGTCGTTCCACACCAAGGTCTAACGGACTGCTTGTGCACGGTGTAATGTGACTTTAACAGAGATATCGTTTTTGGGTGAGAGTTAATGTGACATTAATTCCAGAAGTGATTCAGCAGTAAGGACGATTCTTTGAGAGCAGTGGGATTATTCCAGATCTGATGTCTTTGGTGGGGTTGGTGTCACGTGGTCAGGCGCGTGGTGGGCTCCTGTAGTGTCGTCAGCGGGGATGTGGGGGGCGCCAGAGCGCGAGGACCCGCCAGCCCCCGGTTAGCGCAGCGCGGGGACAGACAGGGGGGCTCCCCGGCGGTTCACACCCCCTACACGGGCCATGTAGAGACGCACACACCCTCCTCAGTTTACCGTCTCAACCGGGGCTCATGAGCCTACTGGGCGGCTACAAGAAGAAGCCCGGTTATGATGGCTACGAATGTTTGCAGCTGGTCGATAGCGGCGGAGACTTCAGCAGCGGGGGAGGAAGAGGAGGAGGAGGAAGAGGGGGTGGAGGAGGCTCGACTGGAACCAGTTTCGGTGCCAAACCCCGAGCGGACGAATTCAGCACCATGGATAGCTCAGGTAAGCCTATAGACGCCGTTATTTCCTTCTTTTTTCCCCATCCACTTGTATTTCCTCAATCCCCGCCCCTTTTATCTGTGATTGGCCGTCAGGGTCTCTCCTCTTGCTCTGCGATTGGTTAGAAGGGCACACTGTTTCTTGTAGCGTAAATGACTGGCCAATCGCAGCGCAGGAGGCGGGGCTTGACGGATAACGCATGATTGCCATTAGAATCAGCATGAAGTGTCTTGCATGGAGTGTGTGCTTGCATTGCTGTGTATTTTAGCTTTAGGTGTGCATGTGCATTCCAGGACTTTGCAGCCTCTTTGCAGTCTGCAGTGCATCCTGTGCTTTGTCATGATTGGTCTACACATTTAAGGTTGATCCACACAAGCATGTATAGACATGGATCAAGGTGAAGGGCTTTGTTATTAGTGGGCCTCTGCTAGGCGGGGTTGGGCTGGTGCTACTGAATTAGGCTGCAGGTAGCTAAGCTGTAAAGAGAGGACACTAGAAAAGACAGTTGGTCTAATGTGTGAGGGCTATAGAATACTGCAGTGGTGTAGATTTAGGGCGGATTTCTTCCTTAAATACATCCTGGCAGGCACTCTCATGTCAGTGTCTGCCACTGTCTGTTTCTGCAGTGTGTGTCTGTCTGTGCCACAAAGACAAGCTAGGTGTTAAAGGCGGCAGTGTGCTGTGAAAAAGAGGCCGTTGTAGAGCTGTCCTCGGCTCTGTCACACATCTGAAAACACTGCTGCAGAGTCACCTTTTAAAAGGCTTCACATAAAAAATCCAAAAGGAAGGGAAAATCAGATTCGACATAACAAGCTTTGGTTTTTTTTGTTTGTTGTTGTTGTCATATTTACTCAAGCAGAAAGTCCATATTGGTCCCCACATTGATTTAGAGCTTCACAAGCACAAATATCGGAGGTGAATCAAGGATATCTAAACTGTTCCTGTTTTCTTAAAGGGCCCAAATCTTACATTTTTCACTCTTTTGAATTATAGGAAAAGTTTAAACCATGTAGTTCTTCCCAGTGCATGTGATCCATAAGCTGTGAAACCAGCCCGTTTGAAGCCATTGTTTTTGAGATGTCAGTTTAGAGCAGTGTAGTTTTTCCACCTAGTCAGCCAGCAGCACTTTTACTCCACCTCTTCACTCTGAAGTTACAAAGCACATTCCCATTTATCCAGCTTAAAAGCACAGACACAGAAGTGTGTTCCATTCTAAGAGACAGAAGTTGAAATTTTGGCTGTTTTTGACACAGAATACACCACACGACCTCTGCAAACATTGTAAATGGACCTTAAATGAACCCTGGTGAATTTGCAGTTCTGTGAGTGGGTTTGCAGTCTGTGTGGGTTAGCTTTAGGTTCACTGCTCTCTTGCTGCAGTCCAAAGACTTGCATGTCAGGTGGACTGGAGATGTTTAATTTGCCCCCTAGGTGTGAGTGTGTGAGTGAGTGCTTGTCTGGATGTCTGCCCTGCAACAGACAGATGCTCTGTCCAGGGTGTTTGTCTGCCTTTTGCTGTATGAGTACCAGGATGAGTTTCAGCGCCCAAGCCTGGTTAGGATAAAGGGCTCAGATAAAGGATGGATAGATTTTTTTTTACTGTTAAATTAACAGAAGTTGAAACAAAGCGCTTGTTAGGGCAAATCTTTTAGAATAACAGAGTGAGAGCCCAAAGGAAGGCACACATTCTTCTTTTCTTTACAGTGGTGGGATACTGTGCTGAGGATTTGCCCTGACTGTTTGAACGGAAGGCTGAATTAACTGGATTTTCAGAAATGAGTATTACACTTTTCTGTGGTGTGTTGCAGTGTGGCTGAATAAGAAAGCAGCTTTGTGTCTGTCTGAACGTGATCTATAATTGAAGAGCTGGAGTGGGGTCCAGTTTCAGGATACACGCACGGACACACACGGACACACCCAAAATGGTATAGAATGTTAGGATGCAGTCCTACATATTCCCCATCTATCTATCTATCTATCTATCTATCTATCTATCTATCTATCTATCTATCTATCTACCTGTCTGTCTATCTATCTATCTATCTATCTATCTATCTATCTATCTATCTATCTACCTGTCTGTCTATCTATCTATCTACCTGTCTGTCTATCTATCTATCTATCTATCTATCTATCTATCTATCTATCTATCTACCTGTCTGTCTATCTATCTATCTATCTATCTATCTATCTATCTATCTATCTATCTACCTGTCTGTCTATCTATCTATCTATCTATCTATCTATCTATCTGTCTATCTATCTATCTATCTATCTATCTATCTATCTATCTGTCTATCTATCTATCTATCTATCTATCTATCTGTCTGTCTGTCTGTCTGTCTATCTATCTATCTATCTGTCTGTCTGTCTGTCTGTCTGTCTGTCTGTTTGTCTGTCTGTCTGTCTGTCTCCTGTCCTATCTGTCCCTCTCTCTCTTTTTTCTCTATCATTCACAACCTCTTGTAGCATAAAAGGGACTTTAGCAGGAGTTCAGAGGCTCTGTGTGTGTGTGTGTGTTTATGTGTGTGTGTGTGTGTGTGTGAAAGAGAGAGAGAAAGCAGTCCTGGACTTTGAAGTCAACTGGGCCTCTGAATCTCTGCCCACTCAGAATAGAGGCTTTCTGTACTTTAATGGCTGCTCTGACAGGAAGTCTACTATGTGCCCCGACCAGACCACCCTGCTTTCTACTGAGTGTGAAGCGTTAGAAGTGCGTGGTCAGCTTAGAAAGTGCTGATTTGCTTATAGTGCTGTATAGAGCACACTTCCTCGATATTAATCAACATTTCATCATGAGAAGCCCAGGCTTCAGTCTGCTTGTGGTAAAATTTAGAGAAGTGTGTTTTTACTGTTAAACCCCAAAAACATCTGCACTAGTGTAACCGCTTGTTCACTGGTAACTGTTGTAAAGCATTCAGTGAAGACAATGCAAACAATATCTGTCATTTTTCCTTTAATTTACAATGCCATTTATACTTGCATGTGGTTTTTTTTCTTTTAATTGCATTCTGTTTTCATATTTTGCGCGGAATCTTCTGAGCTGATGCCACTGAGTAATTATTTGTCTTTGTGTTCAGTCAAAAAACTGCAACTGCACTGAACTTTTACAGGAAAGCAGTCTGAAACATTTTCTATTTGCACGTTAAAACCTTTTGTTTCAGACACAAATATTCTCCCTTCTTGTAGGGAAGAGCTGCGTTCCTGGCCTTGTTTTAATTGATGATACCCAAGCCCATCATTCAGTCGCACAGTAAACAAATACAGTAAAATTCTACATTCTATTTCTTATTAATAATGATACTAATGGTACAGAAAATGCACGCTTTACAAATGTGTGTTCTTAAGGATTATTCAAAATAATTATACTTAATAATTATAATTATACTTAAAAATAATACTTAAAAAGGCTAAGGCAGAAAGGAGAACGCTTCCCACACATAGTGACCATTGCTGTCATCAGTGTGCACTGCACGGGTACCTTTCTCCATTCTGTCCTACACCTTCAACACAGGTATATCCAGCATTGTAACCAAACTGCTTAGTGACTTTTTACATCATGCCTGGATTAAGCTGCTTGAGCATGCTGATATGTATCTGTGTTTTGAACAAAAAGACCCAACAAAAAGCAAAATACAAAATGTAATTTGCATTACTTTGGTCAATTGAAAGAAAACTCTAGTAGTGAGTTTCATGTGTGCCTTTTTAAAAAAAAAAACATAAATAATTAAATGTTAATTATGGAATTTAAAAATATATAATTCATAAAATTAAAAACTATTAAAAAATTAACACATTTTAAATGTCCACAGTTTGACCATACATCTCAGATGAATTATCAATATGATTTCTCATTAGATTAAATGGGATCTCTGTCAGTGTTTTGCAGTTTTTCCAAACTCGTAAAAGTAGCTTGTGTTGTCTTTTTGGGATCTTGATGTCACGGTGTTCCCTGTGGGTCGTGGGACATTTCTCAGTTCAGAGTTTTCTCAGTGGGGATCAAAAGAATTGTTGGCCTAATTGCTCCTTTTTACTGCAATATAACCTTCTGCCTTCCTTTTCTCAAAGCTTTGCACTAGATGTCTAGTTTTCTTTCTGAATTTTCTATTTCTAAAGTGTATTATTAACTCTACATTTAATTTAGCAGTTCACTTTACGCAGTTTTTTGTCTTTATTTCATTTTACCCTTTTATTTATCAAGATATTCCTCTCTAAATAATCTGACTGCTCTGTGTTTTGCCTCTATTCTTAAAACTTCGTTGTGAATGGGTGACACTCAACTGCTGTATGATGAAAAGTGGGACATATGAAAATGTGTGTTTTCATGAAATCATGAAATCACGAAAACAGTGAATTCAAAAGAGGCCCCTTTTGCATTTACGGCATTTAGCAGACGCTCTTATCCAGAGCGATTTCCACGTCCTAATTACAGGGACAGTCCCCCTGGAGACACTCAGGGTTAAGGGTCTTGCTCAGGGACCCAGTGGTGGTAGTGCCAGAGGTGGGATTCAAACCTGGGCACCTCTTGATCCATAGGCAAGTGTCCTACCACTAAACCACCACCACCCTTTTGTAGCTTAAATATGGGCCGTGGCATGAGTGTTGGATTTTATGATTGTTTACTGCCATTTTTGCAGAAGTGATCTGAAAGATTTTCACATGGGAACAAAATCTTTTGCTTTGAACATACTTTCCGTTTGTAACCATGCTAGAGATAAATACAGCACCAGTTAAGTATCCTGATCACTTCATGACAGATGTGCTGAATCACGACTGAGTGGTCTGTCCTGCTCTCCAATGACTCAATGCTTAAAAACAGGTCTGACAGTGTGTCTGTGGTACTGGATGAGCTCACTCTCACTGTTTATGCAGCCTGGGAAATGATTGGTGCTTTCAGGTGCTGGATGTACACTTTAGAATCCATTACATACTGCATCCACCTGCTGGTCACCTTATGTGCAGCCTAGGGGCAGCTGTGGCCGATTGGTTAGGAAGTTGTCCCCGGATTGGAAAATTGTGGGTTTGATTCCCTCACCAATAAGTTGAGGTACCCTTGAGCAAGGTACTGTCCCCGTCACTGCTCCCCGGGCACTTTCAATAGCTGCCCCCTTCTGCACGTGTGTATGGGTGAAACGCAGAGGTTGAATTTTGTTGTGCTGTGCTGTATTTCACAATGACAAGGGTAGTCACTTTCACTTTTTCACTTCACTTTATGCTTCATGAGTTCCATTTACCCGTAACTTCATAGACAATAAAAAAGACATAATTTCACCTCTAGTTCTTGGTTATTCCCTCTCCTCTGTCTTCAAGACAGTCCCAGCCATGTAATGGAAGGATTCCCCAGGTCTCGTCTGAGCCTACTATTTTACTTTTATCTTTGAGCCTAATGTTCAGGCAGAAAACAACACTGACGATCCCACCTTTCAGAATTTTACTTTCAGATCTGTATAAGGCCAGTTCTGCAGTTCTACATACACAAGCAAACACTGGGACAGTTGGACTGAACAGCAAAATCCATCAGACCTCAATCCCAGTTCTGAAGCAGAAGGTCTTCTTCTAGCTGAAACCTGCATCCAGTTACTCCAGGACCATCTTGACCAGATATTATTAATTATACTGGGGAATTCAAAGCAGTGACTTTGAAATGGCAGTGTGTGTGTGTGTGTGTGTGTGTGTGTGTGTGTGTGTGTGTGTGTGGGTGTGTGTGTGTGTGTGTGTGTGGAGTGCATGCAAAATCTGCAGTGCTGAATAAGAGTTGGCTGACTTAGGCTAAGAAATGACACGCTGGGTTGTTTTTCTAAGTGAAATGAAGGACACATCCTCTACTGGCAACCAGTTTAAATATTATTCTGCACATTTGCAGGTGCAAAGTCTCTTTGAATTTAATATATTGGAAAAAATGTAAGATGAAATAAAACATTTCCTATATTTTTGGAGCAAGTCCTAATATGTTACATTAAACAGTCATTGTGGTTTAAAATGTTCTCAGTTTTTTCTCAGCTAAAGTAGGGTTTGATGTACACACTTCTGCTTGCTGTAATTTGTTGTACAGTTTTGGTTCATTTTTAAGCCTTAATTTCAGCAGGCATGTGCATTTTGATGTTGTCTCGTCCTGTATGTGTGTTTGCTGTAAGATGTTAAATTCTGATCGTTTGAAGGCTCTCCATCTCCAGATATGGATGGGAACTATGGAGGTGGCCTGTTGGACATGGTTAAAGGAGGTGCTGGAAAGTTCTTCAGCAATTTCAAGGACAATCTGAAGGACACAATCAAAGACACCTCAACCAAGGTTATGCATCAAGTGGCCACGTAAGTCCTTACAGTCTGTGTGTAATTTATGAAGGTATTAGTCTGCATGGATGTGAATTCAGATATTGTAATGAGTGATGCTAATTACCAAGGGAGTCCTAACAGACCTCTTACGTACTATGTACACCCATTCTCCACTTTATTAGAATCATTCACAACACACTTAGTATAATATTCCACTCACTAACCAACTACATTATATTTTCACTACAGCTGTCTGAAAAGACAGCCTTGTCTTTATTTATTTTTTCTGATTTGTGGACAGGAATTGATGCAGCATCTGCCTGGAAATAATTTAACTATGCAATATTTCAAATAATGGATATATCTGTGCATTTATAACATTATTAAAAATACATTAAAATGTGGAAGATGCAAAAAGAATATTTAAACATTTATGACATATATTTTTTTATGGTCTAAAATGCCATGAATGTATATAAGCTAGGGCAAACTGCTGATTAAAAAAAAACAAGACAAGACAAAACAAGAAGTGAAAGATTGTTAGCTTATTTTAGAAAAAAAAAAGACTGGAGACTGGATTTAATATAGAAAGGGCCTGGTTTAACTGGCCAGTTTGTGCCACATTTTATGCTTTTTTACAGTCAATATAAACCAAATTCTTTAGGCCAATAAAATTAGCAGAAATATCACATATTTAAGTTTGTTCTATTCAGAGGGGGTGTCTTTCACTCAGAATATCAAAAATAAAAAGTGTAATTTGGCCAGGGGTTGCTCACATTTTCAAATACAACTAAATGTGTATAGTTACAGAGTGTAGTCCATCTGTTGTCATGCATAATTTGTGAGATTCTTTTTGCTACATTTGTTATTGGTCAGAGAGGTGCAGTCGCACAGCAGTGACGATGACGTTCTAGTGGCCTGATATTGTGAGTTTGTGTGTTCAGGAAAATTCAAAAAGTTGGGGGTTTTATATTTCAGTGTTACTAATAGGTTGACAGTGGACCACCACCCAAAAATATCCAGCCAAGAGTGGCTCTATATTTAGAAACTTGATCTTAATTACAAGCTAGTGGATAAGAGACAAAAAGAAAATCTTGGTTTTAGTTTTTTTAACTGTAAACCAGAAAGGTGGGTCTGCAACTTGGTTGTTTCCAGTGAAGTTGTCGTTAAGTGTACTTGCAGTTTTGGAACCAAACACACACACACACCCACACACATACACACACACATATATTACCAAAAGTGGTGTACTGGGAGGATTCTAAAATATTATTAATGCTTAGGATAACCGAAACGTGAAAGCCCTGTCTGATCCAGTGGGTCCATGGAGTGAAGAATTAGTGATTTGGGATGTAGCCCAAGTTTCAAATGTAGAAAACATCTTTTAATGCTAGAAGTGGCTGATTAGCAAACATCATCTTGTTACAGCGGCCCTGTGTACATAACAGACGGTGAGTTTAATGTTCTTGTGGTATCAGAATTAGTGCACATTCTTTGTTTTTGTTTTTTTCAAACCTTTGTAGCCAATTGGATTCAAACAAGTTTAGGGCCTGGAATGCAGTGTATAAATCCTGCGTTGTTCCTGTAGTTGTGCAGCTTTTTTCAGTTCCTGGCAGGCTTTGCCTTCTCAGCGCTGTTATGTAATGATGCCTGATGGCCAGCTAACCCTGGGTGACCCCAGACAGAGCTAGGTGTCGATTTGTTACTAATACAGCATGGGTGCTTTAGAAAAGAGCTTAAGGTGGGATGTCTTGCTGCCAAAGTTATCCAGATTACATTCTTAGACACTGTTGTGTAGCCAGGTGCTTTATACTTTTGTTCTGTGTTTCTTTCTCTTTGGTCCTTAAATCTCTGTTGATGTGTGTGTCTGTGAATGTGGCCTTGTGTGAGTGCCAATGTGTGAGTGGCCTTGTGTGTTATCTCTTTAGGATATTTATTTGTATGCTGATAGATACAGAGGGAAATTTGTGGGAGCTTTTCTGGAAAAAATAAGAAGTAGAAAGATTGCCATTTGATCAGTGAGATCAAGTCAAGTCAAGTAAAGCCAAGCCTAGTTAGTCAAGGCAAGTCAAGTCAAGTCTAGGATTGTCCTTTCAACCATCTAAACAGTACAAATAATATTCTTCCAGGTCTGTGGTGCAACATAAAACAACACAGGTCTACAGAAAAGTGCAGGCCACAGATCTTCTAACCTGGAAGACTATTAAACGTATAAGCAAACGACTCAATATTACAGGGCAGAATGACATCCAGTGAGGCTGATAAAGAGCAGGAGCAGTACTTGTGAATAAAAACAGAATTGCACCAGATACTCCATTCTAGAAGAGTAATTAAATGTGCACTAATGCAAACTATTATTTAAAAAATAAAATTATATGAGGTATTTTGAGTTTTTAATGCAGGTGCAATATTACTCAGTATGGTATAAGTCAAGGAACGGTCCACACAAATAAAGAAACTGTGTGTGTGTATATATATCTATTAACATGGGCTGTTCCCTCAAAGAGGCCTGGAATAGCAGACTGTTGACATTACTGTATTATCTCGTTAGGAGGATTGCAAGTTTCAACAGCTTACTCAGGTGGCTTATCTGTTGCATAATAGAGCATAGCACTGCCTCAGTAAGATGGCTGTAGCAGGGCACTGCTACTTTCTTACATACATATATTGAACTGGAAATTTAAACACGGTCTCATTCTAATGACCGGAGTATCAGCATTTGATGCATTTTATTGCATTGAAGCTCTGGAATCCTAAAAATTACAGCGAAGGCCAAGGTTATTTTTACATGTATACTAGTTATTTTAAGTGATATATATTGCAGGTACCTCCTCATATTCAAAAATAAAGATTCGTTTGTCTTATCAACCGAGGCTGGGTTATGTGTAGTATTTTGAAACAGACATGATTGCTCAAGTTATTTTTGGTAACTAGGCCATGGCCTTGGATTGCACCATTGTTGCCCAACGACAGGTTGGGTTGCTTGTGATTTTTAATCTTTGTTCACTTGTGTAACTTTGATGTATATGGATTAACAGTGGCAGTGTTTTTTGAGAAAGAGCTTTGAAAAGCAATGAATGAAAATGAGCTCCTACCTCGACCACTGAACCAAATGTAATCCTATTGAATCAAAAGATCACTTAATTATAACCTTCTTCGCAATGTATCTTAGGTGTTGAGCTTTGATTGTGCTGTTTAGATCAGAGAATGTAAACATTCGCAAATGTGCTGAGTTGAGACTGAAAAATGAGCTCATTGAATACAGTTCATTCCAAAGAAATGAAAAAAGGATGCACAGTTTAGTGCATGTTAAATGCGTGAAGAATTCGGTAGACATGACCTCAGTATTTTTTGTAACTGTAATAAAGAAATTACCCTGAAAAAATGATGTATGGAGTTTATAACTCCATAAAATCAGAGCATAACAGGTTTGTGGTAAATGACTAAAGACTGAATTTGTGTGTGCTTTTGGCTTTAGCTATACAAAAGGTGAACTGGACATTGCCTACATCACCTCACGTATCATAGGTAAGTAAACAGCCCCTATTTATGCTCCTATTTCAGACTTGTGGGTCCACAAACACTGTGCTTCTGTTTCTGCCTTTCTCTCTTCAGTTATAGGGCGATGAAGTGTTATTATAGCAAACACTGTCCTCAAGCGGGCCAGAGGGCATGTTCATCACTCAGTTTCTGTGTGATTCTGTTTAAACTCTGTACATGCTCTCAAGGACTGTATATATTTGACTTTACCCTAATCTAATGCACCCAGTTGTACTACCACACTAGGGTTATGGTCCTTAGGGTTAAGGACAAAAAGATACCAAAGTACTGTGGCTCTAGTTTGAACATGGAAACTGCTTCTAAACAAGCTCAGGTGTAGAAACAGCTTAGTCTACACTTGTGAAAAATTGTTTTGCTCTAGAAGAACCGTTAGAGTTTCTTAAAAAACATTTGTTGCTTTAAAGTATGAGTGTGCAGAATCATTTTCCAAAAGGAAAAAAACCTTCCTTTTCATCAGTAAAAAATATTTATAGAACCATTAAATAGGTGTGATGATTTTATACCTTTTCATTATATTTAATTTATTTGACATTTCAAATGGCATGTTATTTAGGATTGCGAAAGGCACCTTCTTAAATGTGTGTGACTTGCTATTATTGCGTGTTTCATTTGGTTTATAGTTTATAGCTCACAAATGTTAAAAGTAAATGGAAGCAATAATAAAGTGGTCTCAGTAATGTGTAATTCTGTCCAATTGCCCCCGAAGTGATGTCATATCCTGCTGAAGCAGTGGAGCTGGGCTATAGGAATCATGTGGAGGACATCCGCTCGTTTTTGGACTCCCGTCATGCCGACCACTACACTGTTTTCAACCTGTCCCAGAGGAACTACCGCGGAGCCAAGTTCTCTAACAGGGTGAGGACTTCAAAGAAGTTCTATAGAAACTGAAATGCGAAAGAATCTATAGACGTCCTGAGTTTCATGCCTAATCTAAGATTACAGAGACAATAATTTCAGATTCCAGATTACTGCAGTTAAATCTTACAAAATAGATTTTTAGATGTGACTGACAGGAGTTCTTCTTTAAGCTGCTCTCATAAAGTTTTATCCACTGGTGCAATAAAACAAAAGGTAGTTCTGGCTACTTTAGCTTTTCCCAAGGCTTTTCTGGTGTCCACATTTGAATGGGTCTCTTTGGCATTAAATTACTTTTTTATCTGAGTTTTATCTGAGTAAGAAAAAAATGGCAATGTTTAATCAGAAAAGTCTTTGAGAGTTCAAAGTTAATTATGCTATTTCTTTACACTACAGAAGCAGCAGGGAAATGTGTGCTATGTGAAAATGCTTCAAGGGATAGGTTGAAAATGCAAGAATAATCTGTCACAAAAGGAGACTTTTTTGAAAAGTCTGTTTTTGCAGGATTCTACACATTCTACAATTTCACTGAATTTAAAACTGAACATCCCGAGTTAACCAGATCATCATTAGATGACAGAGTAAAGACAACTATGAATATTCTCTCTCCCATCGTGAGCATCATGATGTACTATGTCAGCATCATCTTAAATTCCCTGAATATCTCTTCCTGTTTCCTCTCTTTCGCTACTGATTCAGGTATCCGAATGCAACTGGCCATCCAAACAAGCCCCCAGCCTTCACAACCTGTTTGCTGTGTGTAAGAACATGCACAACTGGCTCAAGCAAAATCCTAAGAACGTGTGTGTGATCACATGCTCGGTAAGAGAACACACACAGCAGACCTCAATACAAACTCCAGTTTCTATCTGTGATCTCACTGCTTTTTATGTTTAGGTCTCCATTCATCTCCTCAGAGCTCTTCATAATGCTACTTACATAAACCTATTAAAGTAAACAGGACCTTTTCCCCAGTTTCTCTCAAATTGGCGTGTCCAATTTGACACTCTAGCTAGGAGAATCAATCAAAGGATGCAGCAAGACTGAAGGCAAGGACGGTCATTATCTTAATGGGCTTGGAGGAGAACACACTTCTTATTCACTTGGGTTAGTTAACAGGAGCTCTTGCTAATATCAAGCTGAGTAACAGGGGAGAGGGAGGGATGTCCTTCCCACGCAGTAATGTCAGTTATCCTTTCTTGGACTGCTTCCCTTGAATGGCTGTGGCATTACAGAGGATCAAATTTGTGATCTCTCATTGATAGGGCCTGCACTGTTGAGGCACTTTGGGGCACCTTTTTTCCAATGATTTTCTGAAGATTAAATATTTTATTGGAGTCATGCTTCACTGTTGCAGTTTTTACTAACCTGGATACCAGGATCACCATGCTTTCTCCTTATGTCCTCTTTTATACTCTTTTATGAAGCCATGTTTTCTGTGTCTTACCTCCTGCATGCTATATTGCTTAAATACTGGTCTGTTATTTATTATTAAATTTGTAGTCATTATCGAAAGACCTTTCCTTTTTGTTCAAGAGTTAGAAAATAGAAAATGACTGATTTAACCCAGAAATTCTTATTACATTATTAAAGTCTAAGAATATTAAAATCTTTTATTTATTTATTTAGTTAATTTTTTGTAGGAAAACTGTTTTGTGATTCTCAAGGATTATTTTCTGTGAGAAGATGCATTGCATCCTCTTTGTATCTCATGTGCTGATTTGTTATGAGCAGTTTACTCTGAAAAAAAAAGCAGTTCATTAAGAGTTTGTCTTTGCTGTGTGTCTCTCTCAGGATGGCAGAGGACCCTCAGGTGTGCTGGTGTGTGCCATGTTCTGCTTCTGCCACCTCTTCGCCAACCCTGTGCCTGCCATGCAGCTGCTCAGCGCCAAGAGACCAGGCTCTGGCCTTTGGCCTTCACACAGGAGGTACAAATAGCTGTACAGTTTTGTAAAGGGTAGTTACTTGTTTACCTTTTTGGTTCCGTAGAGTTAACAATACATTTTTACTATATTTATTTTGTTCTTGTTATTTTTAATATTGCTTCAAATGGAACAAATGCAGCTGAGGAATTTCTCACCAATCCTAACTGTTGAACTGCCTTTGAATAGTGAATTCTATACGGTGGTTTTAATAGCAACTATTGTGGATCTTTAACTGCACAACATCTTTTTTTTTTAATTCACTGCATCCTTTCTCGCATCTTAGCTTCTCATTCTGAGGAATCAATGAGGAGATGAAAGGATAAGATGCCCAGATGGGGGAATCTGTGCCAATGTGCTAAATAAGTTGCTCTTCACTCAGTCAGTCATCAGTTTCATAACCTATTTGGCTTATTGGATTTGCCAAAAATAGATACTTCTTTCCCATTATCATCTGACTTCTCACAAGACCATGCTTTGCTAAAGTTCAAACATTAAGAAATTGTTAAAATTTCTACGGCTAAGCAGTATGTATCCAATAAAAACACAGGGTAGATGCTAAGTATTTGCACCACAGTGCAGTTAAAGACTGTACTTCCTTAAAGATTCCAGACTTCTGTCAGTTTTATGGTCATGAGTTGAAAGACACAAGAAAACTTGGGCGTTAATTGTTGGGAACAGTTTACAAGGAGAGCACATGCACACATTAAGAATGGATATTATGATAAACTTAAAAATGATAAAACATCTTCGTGTTACTGTGCCTGATATGATGACTAATGTCTGATATGGAAGCATTTAATGAAATAATTTTTTGTATTAATTTTACAGCTTTAGTTTATATAGATAGTTTATTTAGCAGCCTTCAGCCTCCCGTTACTGGTAGTGCTGTGTGATTCAAGTTCTAACTGGCTAGTCCAATTGACCACAATAATAGAATGAGAAAAATAAAACAAAAAGAACAAATGCAGAAGTAAAGGGTTAAAGAAGAGTTGCCAAGATCATAATTATGGTCATTATGGTATTAATAATAAAACATTACAAAACATTATAATAAAAAGATAACAGATAGACGAAGATAACAGGCTGACAGGTTTAGGTGGTTCATATAAGATATGGAAATATTTTAAGTGTCACAATAAATTTGTGAGACTTGTGGTAGTGATGGAGCATTAACTTAACACAGATTAAAGTTAGATTGTACTTCCCTCTCTGTAATCTCTTCTATCTATGTTAAAATCCTCGGAACTGTCTGGGTATCTGAACTAGGCTGCTTTAACTGTTACAACTCAAGAGATTGTTTAAGAGAAGAGGGGCCTGCAGATGACACTGGGAAATTCCCTCAACATGTAACAACATGTCTTTCATGGGTGTGCCACTTAGAAACACATCAAGGGCATCAAGTTTCAGTTACATTTTTGGCCATAATTTAAATATTTAGCTGTTAATATTAATTGTGGTTTATATTCAGTCCCATATTGTTTGCACTGCCATGAATCCGTAGTTACACGTCGTTATGAAGTACTCTCTTTCATGTGTGTTTCTTGCCCAAAGTAGTAATTTGTGCCACAAACAAAAGAAATTCATGTGTTGACGTGATTGATTTCATTTGAAAAATGCTTTCTGTGTGTGTGTATGTGTGTGTGTGTGTGTGTGTGTGGTCAGGTATGTAGGCTATGTGTGCAGCATGGTATCAGAGAAACCCACAGTGCCCCACACCAAGCCTCTTGTCATCAAAGCCGTCACCATGAACCCCATCCCTTGCTTCAACAAACAGCGCAACGGCTGTCGCCCATTTTGTGACGTATTGATCGGCGAGACCAAAATCTTCTCCACAGCACAGGAGTATGAGAGGATGAGGTAGGTTGTGTGTGTGTGTGTGTGTGTGTGTGTGTGTGTGTGTGTGTGTGTGTGTGCGTTTAGCATGATTCTGATGTTTTTGTACTCCAGCCACTCCCTTCTTATTCAGGTGCACCCATTGTTGAGAAAGCTGTTCTGTTACACCCATACAGCTGTATAGTCTCGAAAGAAAGCCTACCAATAGAATGGGATGTTGCGCGTGAGCCTAAGGTCAATATACCTTATGCCAAGTGTCAGCTGGAGGGATATTAAGCCACCAAACATGGAGCTATTGAGGAGTACAGCTGCTTTCTCTGGAGTCATGGATCTTCATCAAATACCTCATTATCTTCAGCATCAGTACCTGATCCCACTAATGTTCTTGTGAATGAATGCAATCCAACATCCAGTGTAAAGCCTTCCCAGACAAGAAGAGAGGCTGTTACTGTAACATGCATTTATTTATACCTCTTATAATTTTTAACAGTATATGTAGAAAATTTCACAAAAAATGACAAATTACAAACCCAAATATGAACAACATGAAAATGTGTCAGCATAACTATTTTTCTACTGTTAACTGTACTTTACATGGGCTGTTGATCACCTTTAAATTCTCCTTTTCATTTGTTGCTACCTAGGGAGTACAGGGTACAGGAGGGGAAGGTGCTCTTTTCCCTGGGAGTGAGTGTCCAAGGAGATGTAGTGATTTCTGTCTATCATATGCGCTCCCATGCACTACAGGCCAAGGTATGGTTCTGGTCATCAAGGAAAGGGCCTTTCATTTTTTCAGCTAATCTCAGATATATGTCTTGGTCAGATTTATGTTTACACTCTTTTACAGTTTTGATGAGTGACAGAAGAATTATTGTAAAAAAAGTACAGAAAATTATTGAAGAATTATTGTAGAATTATTGTACAGAAGAATTGTTGTTTTTTGCAGGTGACAAACACACAGATATTCCAGATTCAGTTCCATACAGGCTTTATTGCCCCTGGTACAACACTCTTAAAGTTTATGAAGTAAGTACTGGGCAGGTTTAAGTCAGAGATGCATGTGAATTCTCTCTCTTCAGCTGAAGTTGAAGAAGATATTCATGTACATGAGTCATGTTATGAATATTTGTGTGTGTGTGTGTGTGTGTGTGTGTGTGTGTGCAGGTCAGACCTGGATGCGTGTGATTCTCCAGAGAAGTATCCTGAGCTGTTCCATGTGCTGCTGGACATTGAGGTGGAGAACACCGAGAAGCAGAAGGATCTGACCCCACCATGGGAACAGTTCCCCACAAAAGACCTGAGCCCAAACGTGCTCTTCTCCTGCCACCAGGAACACAAGGATGCGCTCGCCATCGCAGGTGACACACACTGAGGCACACACAATTATTCTGTGCATCTATCCAGTCACAACTGACTGTAAGCTTCTTTAGGATGCATCCTCTTAAGCTATGAACATCAGCTAAATCTTATTTTTATTTTTGCCAAAGACGAAATGGAAGGTTTGGACCTGGAAGGTAAGACATGGTGTAGATTGCTAGAAGAAACTTCCCAGATAGTGGAGGTGTAGATAGTGGATAGTGAATACTTAGTGTGTAGTTGCTGATGAGATGTGACCAAATTCAGTGGTTATGGGTAAGTGTGATCTGAATAAAATGTAGTTAGCTCTACGTATTTTGACCAATAACAGAGTTTAAAATAAAAAAACAAATAACAAAAAATCACTTGTATACAAAACGACATGTGTTTTGAGCCTTCCTCAAGCATCAGCTGGGCATATACATTAGAATTTACCATGCCTCTTATATGCCTCATTATCAAACAATGTGTTTTCCATGAGGGTCATAGATATTGTCAATAATTATTTCAAATAAAGCATAATTATTCCTGGTAAATTTGATTTATCAGTGCAATAAAATATGTGAAACATTGAATGCAGATCTTCATATTCACATTTTTGCCACATTTCCCACTGTTTATTCTATCCTAAGAAACTAAATACCTGATAAACAAATTGCCACTCTACTTATTGGTTCTACTCATTGGCCATGGTGATATATGTAGTATATATGTAGTAGATCTGCTTTAAGTCTTTTTAATTGCATTGTTTAGATCCAGCCCAGACACATGTGGGGCCAGGGGGCCGACTGGGGCCGAACGAAGAAAGTGAGCCCTCAGATGACGAGATGCTGTCCCTCTCCAGTCAGCAAAGCAACGCCAGCTGTGAGAAAGCCAAAGGGGCAAAAAGAGTCGAGCCTCAGGCTACTCCTGCCCCACCGCCTGCTGAGGACGTGGACCTGCTGGGTCTGGATGGAGGTGACGTTCAGCCTCCTCCCACTTCACCACAGCCTCCCACCACTACTACCACAACGGACCTGCTAGGAGATCTGTTTGGAGCGCCGCCTCCACAGCCTGCAAGTGGTTCTGGCTCTGCCCAGTCCACTCCAAGGAGATCTGTCCCCTCAACATCACCATGCCCCTCTCCTCGAACTGCAGACAGTATGTATATATCTGTGGCTTTATGCCAATGCCCATATTAGAAAGACTATTGCAAATCAATTTTCATTTTAAAAATAATCGTGGGTGGCTAGTTTTTTTTTTAATAACCTGCTCAGTTAATCATTTTGACAGCTTTCTTGTTCCTCTACTTAAACTTACTTAAAGTTGTAAACACAAGTCATGGTGGTATAGGCTAGATGATAAAGCTAGCTTGTTGATGACATGTATTATACATTGTATCTCTGCTGGTTAATTTTACCAGCTGCATGACAGAATTTTACAGAAGATTATGGAAAGTGGATGCAAATGCTTTGTGCTCTGGTTTAGTTTATCTCTGCACTGGTCCAGACCATCTGAGACAATTGACAGTCCAAGCCATTGGGAAATCTCCCTGGGTATTCCCAACCCTGAAATGGTTCTACGTATCAGTAAACAATAACAGTAATCAGTAATCAGTAAAACAGTAAAGGGGTGCAAGTTGCTTTACTTTTGCTTCAGCAAGAAAAAAAAACAGAAATTATTCCATTGCAGTGGGAAGAGAAATGAAAGGTTTCCCATGTCCAGTCTTGGGTTTTTGCATCAATATCACCCCTTCCTGCAACCCCAAGAATGTGTTTTGTGCTTAAGTGGCCTTATGAATTCTTAGGAGACGCATTTTAGAATGTAACATATGAAATTGATATGAAAAAGCATTTATAAATGAATATTAATCGAAATTAATCACCAGCTGCAATATTTCTTTAACCTTTACTGAATGTGATGTGTGTTCATTATCTTCAGCTTTTGACCCATTCGGGTCAACAACGGCGGCCCCAAAACCTCAAGACTTCATGGGGGCATTCTTGGGTCCAGGTAATATGGGGCAGCCGGACCCCTTCCTGCATGCCGCACAATCTCCGTCTCCCACTATGCAGAACATGGGCATGGGTAAGGCATGCGCGTATAGGCCTGCTGCTCTTGCAGTGTCCACAGTGTGTTTGTGTGGGCAGTTTGTTTCTATGACAGCCACCAGGTTGTTTTGTGTTGAGGATTACTGACTGCAAAAAAACCTCTCTAATTGTGTAGCCCTAACTGTGCAACTCTTGCTAGCTTATTTGCATTGGTTTTCTAAGAACAATGGGAACATGTCACTAGTTTTCAAGGCTTAAGCTTGTGTTGGATGGGTTGTCTTTGCCCAAGATTGCATGAAAAGGTCTGGTCATGCGTGAAAAGGGAATTTCTTGTTTGTTGTATGAAAACACTGCATTGTGGTAACAAAAGGGTCTCTTGCAAGGATAAAGGATTATGAAGGTTCTTATTTCCAAGGGTTTGCATTGCATTTCACACAGCTTATCCAAGCTTAAATTTTTCCCATAATGGCAAGCTTTATAACCGCAACGTTTTTATCCATGACCTGCCAGAGACCACTTTGTTTTCTCAGTCTAAAATGATGTCATGAAAAAGCTATATGAGCATAGCCATTATTAAAGTACTAAACTCCTGCACAGGCCGCAGCTCTCCAGGGCCTCCATCTACACCCACGGTAAACATCCAGCAACAAAACACTATGGGTGGATGGGACTGGAACAGGCCCGCTCCTCCAGGCAAGTGAAACTGTACACTATATATAAAGTAGGACACCTACTGGCTGCTAATTGAACTTTTTATGTGCTACATTAGCTACAATGTGTCAGTCAAAAACACAGTAAATTGTAGACTTAAAAAGGGGTTATTTGAGGATCACCTCATTCAGTTGTGTCAACAGGTTGTACCTGTGTAAATGTCTCACGTCTACACTACAATGAAATAAAGCACATGTTTGAAAGGGACACATTTTAATAAAGAGTGAATTCAAAACACATATTCTCCATTCCGTTTTGTAGTTTAATTGAATCAAAAGTTTATCTAAGACTCATGTCATAATATTCATAATATGTGCATATTTAAGTAATAGTTTTTAGTGAAGTTTTTGTCATGCCAATGAATCTCATACAGAACTGTTCCACTGGAATATAAAATTTAGTTTTTCCAAATGTATTGCTTAGCCAAGGCATGGCTTGGCTCCTTGAATTGTTCTCCAGCTGTGAACTTAATGTAGTTGGGCAATGAATGTCTGTGTTACTCAGAATGTTTAGGAGACATAAAGCCCCTGTGTAAAACTAAGGAAACTTATGACACGTCATACCTTGCACACTATTCAGTTTGTAGTACTGATTTTTGTCTTTATGCTTGAAGGTGGAGGTTTCAGCATGGGCAGCAAGTCAGCTGGTACAAGTCCTACTGGCTCTGTTCACAGTACTCCTACCCACCAACCCAAACCAAACACCCTGGATCCCTTTGCTGACCTGGGCAACCTTGGAGCAAGTCTTGGAGGTAAAGCCAGAAAAGTGGTAATGTATAGTGACAGTCAGAAGCAAAACCTTAAAGGCCTTCTTATGCAAAGCTTTATGATTAAAGCTTGTAAAAGGTTGACACAAATGTATTGAGGTCACTTTGGTGTCAGAGAATTCAGTATCAGAAAGACATTAGAGCATGTGGAGCTTTTTCAGACCTGCTGGAAAAGCATTCTACATGACTGGCTCAACATGTGCAAAGATGCCTTAAGGACAGGACGGCCTTACTTATTATACTAAAGTGGGAAAAATAGTAATAAAAAAAAATCTTTTTACCAGTAGGTAATATAGTGTAAGGGTGTGTAAATCTAAATCAGCTTGCATTACTGTGTGGTCTAGTGTGCTGAACATTGTATCTCTCCATTTAAATTTTATGTAGGTGGCTCAGGATTCTCCAGTAAGCCCACTACTCCCACCGGTACAGGAGGAGGATTCCCCCCCATGGGCTCCCCCCAGAGGCCTGCTCCCTCGCCACAGCATACTACAACTTCTGGAGGCTGGCAGCCCAGCACTGGCTTCCCCTCGTGGCAGCCAGGAGCGGGGAGCGGATGGCAACCACAGGCCCAGCCCAAAGCGCCAGGAGCCTCCATGCCTCACAGCTCCCCACAGAACAGACCCAATTACAACGTCAGCTTCTCCAGCATGAGTGGAGCTCCACCAGGGACCACAGGGAGCAAACCACAAGCTAACATGGGTCAGTAGCAGAGGATGTTGCTCAGATGAAAACATGAATAAAGTCTGTTGTTGACTAAATGGATCTTCAGTCTACTTTACTACTTTAAATGATGAATGAACCCTTCTGTTACGTGAAGTTTTTCATCTTCTTCTGCCAGGATAGCATTTTGCATTTACTTGTTTCTTTTGTTTTTTTTTTTTTTGCACAACAACAATATATTTCAATAGGATATTCATAGAGAGAGCTTTTAACTAAATAATTTCCCTGAGTAAAATACATGCAGTAGATCACTGAGTGTAGCACTCTGCTTATAAGCTCAGTGACATGTGTCTCCTTTTTTTTCCAGGAACCAAGCCGAAGGCCACAGATGCTAACTTTGATGACCTACTGTCTGGTCAAGGCTTCACAGGCAGTAAGGAAAAGAAAGGCCCAAAGACTATAGCTGAGATGAGAAAAGAAGAGATGGCAAGAGAGATGGACCCAGAGAAACTCAAGGTCACAACAAAACAAAACAAAAGCAAACAAAAAGCATCATGTCAGGCTGCACCGAAAAGACTTGAGCAATACTACATGCATACCTTGACTGTAATTCGGTTTAAACCATGTTACTTGTTTAGGATTCATTTTTAATCCATGACTGTATATACTTAGTACCAAGATTAGACATAATTGCTGACCACAGTCTTAACCAAAAGCCCAGGCATTAAGCAAGTGAGCAAAGCTTGAGCTTGCCCATAGTTACATTTAGGCTTGTGTGTTTGGTAGATCCTGGACTGGATTGAGGGGAAGGAGCGGAATATCCGTGCGCTGCTCTCCACCATGCACACAGTGCTATGGGAGGGAGAAACCCGCTGGAAGCCAGTGGGCATGGCGGACTTGGTCACTCCAGAACAGGTGAAGAAGGTCTACAGGAAGGCTGTGCTTGTTGTTCACCCAGACAAGGTGAGAGGGTCACTATGTTTACTTAATGTGCTTCAAAGATTTCTTGGCCGTTACAGCAACCACACTGGTATTGGCAGACTGCCATTGTAGCACCAATCCTAATATCCCATTAAATTGGGCATGCTTGAGTGTATTATCGCTATTACACCAATTTCAGTTTCATTACCAATGCCTAAATTGGATCATGAATAATTCATTATTTATATTATATAATTGAAATAGTATTCAAATACGAGAGTATGTCTTCCCTACAATGGACTGCCGACCTGTCCAGGGTATTTCACTGCTGTTCGCCCTTCACCTTAACTGAGCATTGGAATGGGCTTGTTAGGATAAGTGGCACAGATAATGGATAGACGTATGCTATTTACTTATCAAAAATACATTTAAAAAAGGTTATTAAATAAAGTGTTCAGTCAATTAATATCTAGATAAATGCATAGTAATACATACAAGAAAGTATTTTTAAGACCACTGACAATTTCAAAGTTATTTGCACTCCATGGATTGGTCACACATACAGGTCAAACACCTGTAGCATGGTTTGGGTTTAGGCATAGTAATAGCATAAAATAATCATTTAAATACTATAGTTAATTATATATAATTAAAAGAGTATATTCAATCAAAATTAGAATTAAATATGAACATAATGCATATGATTTCTTCTTATGCACTAGAGTCTTAGAATACATTTGTTTATTTGGCCAGGTCTGTGTTGTAAATTTAAAGTATGTATATCTCTTTTATCAATCTCCAGGCAACTGGAGAGCCCTATGAACAATATGCCAAGATGATTTTCATGGAACTTAATGATGCCTGGTCAGAATTTGAGAGCCAAGGACAGAAACCTCTGTACTGAGACTTCCAACTAAAAGCAACATTCTAAAGAGAGGTCCTCCAGCTGTTCGTGACATATCAGTCAGCATGCGATACCCAACTCCATCCTCTGAACACACCTACTTGTTTTGTCCCCATCCTGGATCCTGCTTCGTTTACTGTAGACGCTACAGTCTTCATCTGTACAGCATAACTCAGTGTCAGACTAATGACTCTATAACTGGTGAATGTGTGTGTCTGATAAAGCTGTTTTGACCATCAACAGGCATGGTTACCGACATGTATCATTTACATATCTTTAAAAAAATCTTTTTTCCCTTTTTTGTAGCCAGTTCAGTTCCATTGCAGGTCAGCGTTCAGCTAGAGATATGGAGCTTTTCCTTGTTTAGGGTGCCTAAACAAAAAAAAGAAATGGCTTTCCTATTGTGAATAGAGGTGTTAGCTGAAGCTGTCAATCCAACCTTTGGAGATATGCAGGGTCTCCATGAATCTGAAACATAGCCTTACTGAAGCTGAGCAGGAGTCTTTCCAGGATTAAAGAGCAAAGATCAAATATCAGAAAAGGGCAGCGTTAGTTGACACATACAGCCAAAAAAAGACAGCAGAAAAAGCCCTTTTGAAGCTGAAAAGCACTTCCACACACTTCCACAGAGAAAGCATTGATTTTCAGATTACATGGGACAAACGGCACAGTGATAATGAAAGAAAATGGCTTGTGCATCTATAAATAATGCTTATCTTGTTACATGCTTTTAGGTGTTCAGAAAGCTGGCTAGCGCTCTATTTTTGGCAAACATTTTATTGACTCTGTGTAATCGGTACTTGCCGAGTTTCCTCCTGGATTTCTACTGACTACTATGAAGTACTGTATGTGTATGGAATGTGCTGGACTGTATTTAACAGTGTTCTGTTTACAAAAATATAATCTTTAAAGGAGCACCACAATAAGTCCTAAACAACAGAAAAGCAGCTACTAAAAGCTAATACGTAGAAATGTGTACAACAAAAATATATTAAAAATGCCCTATTATGCTTTAATTCGATACAAATGGCATTTTCTGTCCCAATATTTTCCCTTAAAAATGCAAAGCTAAAGTAAATTGATGAATTTAGTTAGTAAAATCTGAAGAAAAAGCCATTTTGAAAGCCAGATTGCTGAAAAACCTTTGAGATTTTTTTTTCTGATCTTTTTTCCATAAACAATCCAGCTTAGGTTATAGATAACTTTTTTTTTAAAAATAGGGGCAACATGAACTTATACAGATTGTGTAAATATGTATTCAATATTTTTGGTGGTCCTGGTTAAAGAAGGTTGGAGTGCAAAACAACTGTTCCACATAGGCTTGAACATACAATTGAGTAGAACATGTATGACTGAATTCATTTAGATTGAGGGAACATTTAAACTGAATATAGTCATTTTAAGAGGTTCGTCTTCAATATTTATGCAATATTTCTTAAAAATGGATAATATAGATAGGATCTGTGATATCTTACAAAATAATATCAACTCTTTTAAATCATGGTATTGATGTAGCAGGATGTTAAACCCCTAACTCTCACCGGCTTGGCAAATCGTTTCATAGCAAAAGATTACAATGTACTTTAGAGGAAACATTGTGAGTCTGTAAAATCATTTTGATGTGGATAGTTTAAGATGAATACATTCCAGTGAAAAGGTAATTACCTGCAGCCTTGTTTATTGGCTGTGCAGAATTTGGACTGCGTTTACACTGAACATTGTTTTGTGTGTATGTGTGTATGTGAGAGAGAGAGTACAGATCTACATATTATTGTAATTCTCTTCTAAGTTCATTAACCTGTACTGGCAGAATTTTCCTCTTCTCTCATCAGGGAATGTGACTGACTGAAAACATTTCTCTTTCGCCATGTGTCTTCTGATTTAAGGTCACATATCATTTAAAGCAGGTCCACGAGGTCGTCAACTTCATCTGCAGGTGTCAAACCTCATGAGACTGACACGTTGTGTGGTGTGTAGGACTGTAAGTGGTACATAGGCCAGAGGAAATGACTCTGTTGTATAGCCACAAAACGTATCTGCCCTTTCTCTCTCAGCATATTTGCACTTGATGACTCTACCGAAATACTTTTAACAGTAGATATGTGCTTTAACTTACAGTACCTACATGCCCATTGCTGTTCACCATCTTGTTTCAGGTTTATTATGATAGACCACAGAAAAAACAACCGCTGTAGATTTTTTTGGCTCCATGCAAAAGTTCTCTTTAGCTCATTGTTTCTCCATCAACATGCCTCAGTGCTATATCCTAGTAAATGCACATGGAGAGACTAGATTTGAACACTGAAAGACTATTGGAGTGAACCCTCCATTCGGGAGGGTATGTCCTGACTCTCTTCCCTTCTTAAGCACTGAACTATCCTTGATCTTAAGGATGTCATGTTGTTCAGAAGCTAACCTCTGTGTACAGTAGTGAATGTGTGGTGTTATAATTATCCTGTCCTCTGTGAGAAGGTGGTTTGGATACAGCTCTGTGTTTGCCTGTTTGCTGTATCAGTATTACTAATAATGTGAACATTCTTTCCCGCGTCCTCTCTTTCTGTTCCCCCCTCGATCTGAAGCTGTATGTAATGTGCGCTGCACAAAATAAATGGGTGAGCGAAAAATCTGATCTGTTTAATCAAATCTTGTTTTTTTGTAGAGTATTAAAAAAAACAGGCAGTTCTTGTTTTTCAGGTATGGTTCTAAAATAAATGGATATAAAAGTGAATAGACATGTACAGTTGAGTCAGATCTTAACAGCAATGTTCCAACATCTAATATAAGGCCTTCCCAGAAGAGTAGGGGCTGTAAAGGGAGAATAAACTTAAAATACCCTTCTACTCCAAAAGAAAATGTGAGTTAAAGGTAGTTTCTGGTTTCACTGGTACCACAAGAGGGCAGCAACAAGTTATGGTTTGTGCCACTTCATGGCCACTTCAAGCAGAAAAATGGTATTTCCATCATTATATAGTCCCATTGCTATTAATATCTGTAAATCTCTGGGGTTTGGCACAGGAATGTTTCTTTTTTCTTTCTTTTTTTTTTCTTTTCATTTTCTAGGTCACCAGTGACTTTTTTTTGTGACCCTTCATTTTTCTTGAACTGTCCTTTCCCCCTTTTGCTTTACGCCTACTTGGAAGTATAATAAATGAATTCATAAAGGGTTCCAGTTTCACACCTACAGGTGCCTGCTGTCTTCCCTCTGGTTTGGGCCAAATTACGGAAGATGTTATTTTTAATCATGCATCAGATCAAAACATATCTGACTTCCTACATCCTCATTGTTTTACGTCTATCATTGATGATTTGAGAGAAACCATTGTGTGCAGCTCTGACATCAGTGTGTGTGCATGTGAAAGAGTGTCTGGCTGTATTTCTGCATCGCAAGTGCATTGATGACTCACTGCCTGCACTTCTCAGTAATCACTTCCCATTTATTAATTACAATCCTAAATGGAAGAAAGCTTTACTCTCATGCTGTGGCTATTCTGAAAAAAGGTATGCTTTTAACATGTCCAGGTGTCTGGGCAGCGGTGGCCTAGTGGTTAGGGAGTTGCCCTTCAACAGAAGATTGTGGGTTTGATTCCCTCACAAGTAGGTTGCCCTGAGGTACCCCTGAGCAAGGTACCGTCCCCGTCACTGCTCCCCGGGCGCTTTCAATAGCCGCCCACTGCTGCACGGTGTTTGTGTGCATGGGTTAAAAGCAGAGGTCCAATTTCGTTGTGGTTCACGCTTGCTGTGCTGTGACCTCGCAATGACAAGGGTTGTCACTTTCACTTTTATTCTGGCATTAGTAAAATATAGTCTATCCATTTGGAAATCACCTGCACATTTGACTAAAATAGATGTAAAGCATCATTTGTTTCCAGTGCATGTTCTGCCTGAGCTGATGGCATCAGCTTTTCCTGACATCCTATATTTCACATGTCCAGTTATTTGAAGTGCAACTCCAGATGCAGCTTTGCAGTAACAAATCTTTTTCATGCACAAAATTAATGAGCTGAAAACTCCTGGATCCTTTTCTTGATGTATTAGGGCTGACCTGGGCATTTTACGGCCCGCTGACTATCTTTGACCGGCCCGCGTGAGTTTGTAGTAAAAGTGTAACAGCGACTTTTATTTTGTTAAACACGCTTACACGGCTTTTATTTTGAAGGCCACTATTGTTTCTGTTAATAAACGTCATCAGCGCGCTTATGCACGTTGGCGAATGTGCTGGAAAGCACAGAATGTGAGCGATGTTTAAAGAAAAATAGAAGAACCTGACTGATGCAGAGCGAGCACGAGCGCCGGAAGCTGTGTCAGCTGAACTGCGAAAGGAAGAAGGATTTTTTTTTTTTTTTTTTTTTTTAAAACAAAGCTCCACTCATGCGGGGATGCAGCGGTCAGGACCAGCTTGTTAAACATCCCACAAAATCAGAAGATACAGTGAGCCCTTCTCTGATGGGGAGTTTATCAAAACAGACTAGATTTCTCTCGCTGAGCACTAAAAGAACGGAGGAAAACAAACCAACACAACACTGGGTGCAGTTATCGCTTTTTTTTGTTGCATAAATTAATGTGAGGTTGGTCTTTGAAAACTTAATAAAGTTATGATGCTATTTTTTAAATGCTGCAAAAAATGCACATTTTCTAGTTTTTCTAAATGTTCCTAAAGTAGTGCAGTTATTCTGTGCTCCGCACGGACTGATGGACATGTTTGGTTTACTGAGCTTCATCGATATAAAGTTGATGCTATTTTACTGTTTTGCTTTTTTTTTTTTTTTTTTAAACATTGCAAAAGTTGAAATCTTCTGAACTGTTTTTGTGTGATTGATCATTAAAACAAAATGTGTATATATATATATATATATATATATATATATGTGTATAAGAGATATATATATATATATATATATAAAATAGAATTCTATCTTACACATTTTCTTATTGTAATGTCAATTTACAAAATGCAAAGTGAGCGAACAAAAGAAACATCTAAATCAAATCAATATTTGGTGTTTCTACCTTTTGCCCTTCAAACCAGCATCAGTTCTTCTAGGTACACTTGCACACAGTCAGGGATTCTGTAGGATTATAGTCGGTGTCTGATCAACCAGTTTTACCAAACAGGTACTGATGATCATCAATGTCACACGGAGGTTGAAACACAGTCATGTCTGGAACAACCGACCAGCCGAGTTCCTTCAAAAAACGTGTGCAAGTGTACCTAGAAGAACTGATGCTGTGTTGAAGGCAAAGGGTGGTCACACCAAATACTGATTTGATTTAGATTTCTCTTTTGTTCATTCACTGCATTTTGTTGATGAAAATAAATGATGAACACTTCCATTTCTGGAAGCATTCTTTGTTTACAGCATTTTTTCACACCTGCCTAAAACTTTTGCACAGTACTGTATATTAAAACTTAAGTATATATTGAGTATATATTTTATATATATAATATATTCCAGCCCTCTAAAACCATTCGAATTTCTCAGGTGGCCCCTTAAGGAAAAAGAATTGTCCACCCTTGTATTAAGGCAAACCTCTCTCCTTTATGAAATGGTTTTCTTTTTTTTTCTCAAATTAAAATCTTTGTTAAAGCAATTCTTCATTTGTAGGCCTGGCACTAGAGGTGTGGTCGAACAAGAAGGGATTTCCAGGTGGAATTGTAGTGAATGCCAGGAAATTCCAGTAGAATTCCAGGGAAATGAGAACCATGTGATTCCAGTTGAATCTTTCCAGTAGGAAATGTAGCCCCCACCCCCACCCTTTAAAAGTTAACTGGTATGATTTTATCCAATTGTGCTGAACCTGTATTAACAGTATTACATCAATGCAGTTGTTTCCAGAGTAGGCAGAATAGCACAGCTGTGTTGATGTAATATCTCTCACTCACATTTGGCCTTACCTGAATGTCTTTTGTAGGGTTACGTGTGGTGCTGGAGCCTGAAGGCAGAGAAATGCCCAGGACACCAGTTCATCATGGGGCAAACGCACACAAAAACACACCTACACACACATTCATACCTGGGAGGCAATTTAGCATCGTAACCTGACATGTTCTTGGGTTCTGGGAGAAAACCAGAGCACCTGGAGGAAATTCACACCTGATGTAATATATATTTAAATCTGGAAACGCTGTACACAACTATCAGGGTGCTGGTAGTCTAGTGGTAGGATATTGCCTATGGATCAAGAGGTTCTAGGTTTAAGTCCCACCTCTGGCACTACCACCACTGGGTCCCTGAGCAAGACCCCTTAACCCTGAGTGTCTCCAGGGGGACTGTCCCTGTAATCAGGACATGGAGGTCGCTCTGGATAAGAGCGTCTGCTAAATGCTGTAAATGTACCAAGTGTATTTTGGACACTTTTTTTAGTGCAAGAATCTGTGTTAGATGGGGATTTTACTGTGCTCTAGGCAGGGCGTAAAGGAAAAATGATCAAATCTTCCACCACCCAAGTGCAGTGTTTGTAAATTCGTTAGAATAGCAATATTAGCGTCATGGCTCCAGATCCATCCACTTTATGTGGGAGGAAAAGTTAGAGCCTGAGAAAATGCAAAATCTTTTAAAGGTATGCCATTTTGACTTTTCCCTAATTAAGCAACTTGCATTGAGGGGTCTTGTTCAGGGATGCAGTGGTGCTAGTGCTGAAGGTAGAATTTGAAAATCAGACTCCAAACCTTGTGAAAAAATAAGTAGGTAATCCCACTCAAACCAGATCAGTTTGAAATTTTGCTTCAGCTCTAAGATGTGTAGGGTTAAATGTTTTTTACAAAGAAATTCTCAAGCACACAGAGCCCATAAACAACATCTCACAAACAGGAATGTAAAGTGTGATTAAAATCAAACCACAGAGTTGAATAAATGATAGGCTGTCTCAAACTACATCCAACCACCCTTAACAGTAAGTTAAAATAGTACGCAGTCATTAGAAAGGCAGTAATGGGGATGTGTAAAACACAGAGGTGGTTTGGAGGCAGCTTTAATTTGATGCACATTTATCAGTAGCGGCATTTAGCTGATGTTCTTATCCAGAGCGACTTCCATGTCCTAATTACAGGGACAGTCCCCCTGGAGACACTCAGGGTTAAGGGTCTTGCTCAGGCACCTGGTGGTGGGAGTGCCAGAGGTGGGATTAAAACCTGGAACCTCTTGAGCCATTGGTCCATAGGCAAGTAGCCTACCAGTAGACCACCACCACCCACTATCACATTAAGCCTGTACCGCGGAAGTCAGCATGTCATTTTCAATTTTAGGCAAATATTCATTACCGGCCCAGACCTTAAATTATATGTGTAAATTTACAAACAGCAGCCTGTATGTTCCTGCACAATTTATCAGCGGCTCTTTCCCATTCATCACTACAGGACGACTAATAACCAAGCAGTATTTGGTTGATGAATCATTCTCGACACAATAACACTCATGTACTGTAATGGCAGTGGGGGCTGGTGTTTCAGCCACAGTGGTTTAGCTTGACTTTCACACACATCACCACTAAAGGCAATCTTCCCAAATATGTCCAACGATATCATTCATCAGGAGCAGTTTATTGATCACTGATCACTGACAAAAAGAGTGACTGTCTTCAACTACGTGCAAAGTGGACCAACAAGGTAGGTGTGTCTGGACAGTGAATACAGATTAAACCACAGTGTCATTTTTCTTGCTGACAGGTTAGACAGGAGTCCCAATGGACTATGATGTTTGCAGATAACATCGTGGTCAGTATTGAGAGTAGAGAGCAGCTTGAAGAGACCCTGGAGAGGTGCAGATGTGCTCCAGAGAGGAGAGGAATGCATGAGCATAAATGAAAAGTAGACCGCAAAATGGTTTGAATGCAAGGAGTAGAGGTGGTGAGGGTGTAATTTAATTACTTGGGGTCAGAAAGTAACAGTGCAGAAAGGGGGTAAAGAAGAGAGTGCAGGTGGGTTGCAATGGGTGGAGAAGTATGGCAGGAGTGAAAGGATGGTACAAGATGGTAGTGGGACTAGCGATGTTATCTGGGTTGGAGAAAAGACGTCAGAGCTGGAGGTGGTGGAGTTAAATATTCTAAGATTTGCTTTGGAACTATTGAGGAAAGGCAGGACTATGAATTAGGGACAGGGCTATTAAAGGAACAGTTCAGGTTGGACAGTTTGAAGACAAAGTTAGACAAGTGGGACTGTGTTGGTCTGGACATGTATAGAGGAGAGAGGAGGAGTTTATTGGAAGAAGGATGTTGAGGATGGAGCTGCCAGGCATGAGAAGAGGAAGTCAAAAAAGAGTTTAATGGACGTGGTGGGAGAGGACATACAGGCAGTCGGTGTGAAACGGAGGGAGAAGAGGACCGAAAGAAATGGCAACCATTAAAGTGAACAGCCAAAAGAAAGAGAAAAAGGAGTCGTTTCTTGGTCAGTGCGAGGAGAAATACTTGCATTCAGCCCTGCTGCTCTGAATCAGTTCATTATGTGGAGACGTGAGTCATGATCAAAAACTTCATGAAAGAGAGAGATGTGCTTCAACTGCAGTTCACAATAGCCTGAAATATCCTCTTCCAGCCCCCTGTCCATTTCTTCCTTTTTATATTTCTCTGCCTCTTCTTCTTCTCTTTTCTTTCTTTTTTATTTGTCCTATACCTTTCCCCCTTCTCCCTATGTACAAATGCTTTATTTGTTTCTTTCTCTCCTTCACTGCCTTCCTTCTCCCTGTTTTTCCTCATTTTATTGATCTGTTTTCTCTCTATATATACATTTATCCATTTACTCTCTTTCTTTCCTCACTATCTATATCCCCTCTATATTTAGCATCCCCAAATTGTGTTTCTCTCACTCAATTGTGTCTTATCTTTCATTCTTTCCTGTTTATCCCCTTCAGCCTTCTCTCTTACTCTCTTTGTTTGCTGTTCTGGGGCAGCAGTTGACCCCAGGATCAGGAAGTCATGGGTTTGAATCATAGACCAGTAGTGGACCCTGAGGTACCCCTGAGCAAGGTACCGTCCCCATCACTGCTCCCTGGGCGCTTACAATAACTGTCCTCTGCTGTGTGTGTGTGTATGGGTGAAATGCAGATGTTGAATTTCATTGTGTTTCACTGGGAGCTATGCTGTTTCACTTTGTTTCTCGCCCTAAGAAAAGAAAACTTGTAGCCAGAACCTGCAGTTTGAGTTTAGCTAAATAGCAGCTTAGACTAGAGAGAGTGGACAAAGAAGAGTGGATGAGTTTAATGCTTCAAATTCAGTTATTCATCCAAAACATCTGAGCTACCAGGAAAGAGGAAGACCAAAGAGGAGGTTTATGTTGAGGGAGGACATGAAGGTGGTTGGTTTGAGGAAGATGCAGAGGACCAGAAGAAATGGAGACAGTTGCTCCACTGTGGCGACCCTTAAATGGGAGCAGCAAAAAGACGACAAAGAAGATCAAAACATTACCATTCCACTAAACCGCAGAGGAGCAAATATGTAAGATGCATTTGTGAGAGTGAAGAGTTGAATAAAAACCTTGAAAGAGATTGATAGGCAGGGTTGATGGGGCAGCGGTGGCCTAGTGGTTAGGGGTTCAAACCTCTTACCAGTAGGTTGCCCTGAGGTACCCCTGAGCAAGGTACTATCCCTGTCACTGCTCCCTGGGTACTTTCATAGCTGCCCCCTGCTGCACAGTGTGCGTTTGTGCATGGGTTAAACGCAGAGATCCAATTTCGTTGTGGCTCACTGTGTGCTGTGCTGTGTGTACTCACAATGACAGGAATAGTCACTTTCGCTTTCACTTCAGGAGCCGTATTTAATTTGGATCTTGTTTATGAGCAAGAACGGTATTACAGAGTTCTTGAAAATGTCTTTTATTAAATGTGAGCAATTTGAAAGACTGTACATTTATCTGTGCTGAGTTTTCAAAACACGTAGAACATAACCTTCAGACTTGTGACACATGGCTATTTCTGAGATTTAGGAATAACCTTGTTTCAATAAACTGCAGATCGCATCTGGCCGAATGGTTTTTCAGTTCCACTAAAGGCCGACTTTTGTTCTGAACAACCTTCCAGCTCCAAAAGAGTTTTCTCAGTTGAGTTATACTGTGGTCATTATTCTGTATGACTGAAGACTGGACAGAGTACTTTACTCAGGTAAAGCTGATAAAGATGGTAAAGCTGAATAAGCTGGTACCGTTACATGTTTTTTAATCAGTTCAAAATAACAGCAAGGAGATGGATGTCACTTCTTATCTTATAATGGTGTGCATAAATACTATATCACATACGCGGCTTCTGCTGAAAACAACTGTATTGATGTGGAGTTTGTACCCTCTAAGGCAGGGGTCACCAACTTTTTTGAAACTGAGAGCTACTTCACGGGTACTGAGCCATACAAAGGGCTACCAGTTACCTAAACGTGTCTAATAATATGTATAATAAACATGTTTTAAATGCTTTTTTAAAGATATTGTCATTTTCAAATCTATATAAATGCAAAAGTGATTAAAGAAGAGCAGCAACAGGATCAAATAAAATTTTAGATGCTGCTCACTAGTGAGTTGTACTATTTTTAGAACATGTCCACGACTCATGTGGTCCATGTTGGTGACCCCTGCCCTAAGGGCTCTTGTGCTTTCAGCCACAAGTGTAGAGTGAAGAAAGCACTACTTCCTTTTTCCACTATCACAACATTCTACAGAGGAACTCCATCACTGTATGGACTGGGAACTGTGGTGCTGCTGAAGGATGCTGTAGATGGTTTTAAAATACTGGAGGACATCACTGCTGTGCCTTTTCTCCCAATCCAAGACACTTGCAGCATGCACAGCTTCGGTGGAGCAACAAACACAGCAGTTGACCCCAGACACACCTCCTACAGGCTGTCTGTCCTCCTTGCCATCTGGCAAATGGTATCACAGCATCTGGGCTTGCTCAGTTAGGCTCAGCTAGGCTGAGCAAGAGCTTCTTCCCTCGTGCTGTAAGACTTCTCAACGCCCTGCTGCCCCAACACCTGTGGCTATATCCCAATCGAAACGGAACTCTGTTCGTTTCACTCTCTCTCTCACACACACACGCGCGCGTGCACACACACACACACACACACACACACACACACACACACGCACACAAAGAATAATTTAAACCTCTACAGTGTTGAAATGGTCAACTGTGTCAATCATAATCATATAATCATAACAATAATCATAATACAATATTATATTATTATTAAGATCAACTCATGACTTTATCTACACGCATGCACTTTAAATCTGTTTATGTTCATTTTTTAAATTAGTAAATAAAAAAAATAGTAATAACCCCTATACTTACTATCTGTCTGTGTGTGTGTGTGTGTGTGTGTGTGTGTGTGTGTGTGTATTGTTGCCTATATGTTTGGAGCTTGACTGACTACAAGAATGAAGATTTTTTGTGGCTAAGACTATCATAATAGCTTCATCTACTGTGAATATTTTGATTGCTGCATCCAAATTTTATTTTATAACCAAAATATATAAAATATATATAAAATAGACAAAAACATTTCAATATGATTAAACAAAGGCAAATTCTGAAAAGTTTATCACTGAGATAAGACAAGATTTCATTTCATAGTTGCATGTGAATGGGATTGAACTCTTTGCTGTTTAAAAAGCCAGTTTTTTTAACAGGAATGTTGTTTGTAGGGGATTTTGACTTCTTTCCACTGTTCAGCCAGGCCCTCCAAATCTCTTTTCACTATTTTGCGTAAGTCGTGGTTTCTCATGGACTCACTTTATGTAATTGAGGAAATAATAAATAAATGTCTTTGTCATTCTTACTTATCGTTCTGTCTTAATGTGAGTCTGATTATGAATTCTGGATGGAACTGATCGGAATGTGCTGCTTTCAAGAACTGTTGTTGAGTTCCAGATCCAGGTTCTAGGTTTACTGTCTGGCAGGAACCCTCAGGGACATTGTTTCCACTAGTCATTAAAGCATGATTTCTTCAAGGTGTGTTGGCAATTTGATCCTTTTCTTCAAACAAAAGAACAAGAGCAGGATTGTGCAATTCTTTACTGCTACACGTACACATCTCTCTCTGCGGTGTCCTTCGGCACAATTATTAAAGAGAAATTCATCAGTGTTATTTCCCTTTCTTGGTTTGTTAAGTATTGTGGTTAGGTACCTTTCCTAGGTGTTAGGTACCTTTCCTAGGACTTCCCCCATGATGACAATCATACACTTCACTCACATTCCTGTTAAACAGTCTGCATCTTTTTCTACAAAAAAAAAAGTTTTGTAGAAAAAGTTTTTTTTTTTTTTACTAAATATTTGCAAAAAGAAATAAGAGGAAAAAAATAAAAGCACTGAAGTAGTGTTATCGACACCGTTGTTAATTAGCTTGTTGGTTCACAGCTCAGCAGACTTATATGTGGAGGCGGTTGAGGCGATTGAGGCTTTTCTTCCGGTCGGAGCTTAAAAGTAACATATTATGACCAATACTGAGCTCTGACGTAAAATATTATACTGCTGAACTCAGACCCAATATGAAAAGCCTTGGGCTTTTTGCTTGCCTGTGGTGCAAAGGATCTACACACTGAATGAATCTTAGTAAAAGTGACTATTTTTCAACATCCAGCACCCAGGGAGCAGTGATGAGGACAGTACCTTGCTCAAGGGCAACTCAGGGCAACCTACTGATCTGGAATTTGAATCCAGGACCTTCTAATCCTACCCCAAGAAGCAATGGCCCATGTGGAGATTGAACCCACCCATCGTGTTATTAGCACCACCCTCTAACTAACTGAGCTAAACAGTCAACAAGTAAACATGATTATTGAAGACCTCCCAGGGTAGATCACGTGACAATTATAACTCTGACAATTCTGTCTAGCTATGTGACATAATTGCAAATAATTTTTACTTTGCTTTTAAAAGGTGAGGCTATCTTGCATCCCCCTCTAACTGAAAGAATCAAAGGCCCTTGCACAACATCTTAAATGTTCTGCAATGTTATTAAGCTAAGGGGGCATGACTTATATGCTCGTCCTCTCCTCTACTAGGGTGGGGGCCACGCATTTTATGATTGACCTGGCATGATGAGAATCATAGCACTGCAGACCAAATGTTACACAACATATTTAACTAAAGAAGGCAAATGACTGTCTATTTCATGTATCTTGTAAATGATAAGATGCATAAAAGTAATAATTAAAACTTTTTTAGTTTCCACTTTGCCATAGTCTTCAAAGCTCTAAATGTTTAGACTGGGAACACGTGGGATGCAAAGTTCAGGCCCATACATTCCATTTTAAAGAGCTGCTCTATGGAAAAAGCCCCCTTTAAAAATCTTCCTGGTAGGCTAAAGATAGACACATCTAAATCCACTTTGACAGTTACAGAGCAGAGAGCAGTGCAGCTGCCACAGTAGAAACCAACGTTATAGCAGATAAAATAAATATATTAGGAGACATTTATAGGAAATGCTGTGTCCTCGCTCCTCTTCGATATGTGAGCTGGGATGAACAGGTGTTGGCAACAGTGTTTAGGGGGTTTCTAGAGGTGAGATTAACTGCATGGGTGTATTCTGTATACTGAGAATAGAAAGTAGTGAAGTTCTTATATTAGAGGCTGGAGGTCCTGGGAGAATGTGCAAAGGAACTGAAACGTTACAAATGAGGTTATAGAAAGTTTTTGTTCCATCCTAGGTTTGAACCAATTCCCACTATAATGAGAAAGCAAGAAGTGACCAGGAAATAAGCATGTAGGCACATAGCATACCCAGTAATGAGAAAAGAATCATTCCATCTACTCTGGATACCATGAAGTACATCCAGATATATGCAGAGTTCTTTAAGCTGTGAGATGTTTGAGGGGATTCTTGCATCTACAGCTCGTTTCAAGTCATCCCAAAGCAATCTCAATGGGATTAAGATCTGGGCTTTGACCACTCCCGGACTCCATTTCTTAGTTTTCAGCCAGTCCTTGGTGGATATACTGGTATGTTTTGGGTCATTGTCATGTTGCAGAGTCCAGTTCCACTTCAGCTTTAATGTTCTTACAGATGGTCTTACATGTTCCTCGTGACCCTCTGATAGGATTCATGTAGAATTCATGATGGATTCTATGATGGCGAGCTGGCCAGGTCCTGCTGCAGCAAAGCATCTCCAAACCATGCTTCACAGTTGGTTCTTTTCCTGGAACGCTGTATTTAGTTTACACCAGGCATGTCCTCTATTCTGGTTTCCAAATAATTCAATTTTAGACTCATCTGTCCAAAGAACATTATTCCAGTAGTCCTAGTCTTTGTTCGTGTACTCAGGCAAACGTCAGTCTGGCCTTGATGTTTCTCTTAGAGATCAAAGGTTTCCTCCTTGCACACCTCCCACGCAAGTTAAAGTTGTGCAGTTTCTTTCTGATTGTAGAGGCACTTTCACATCAACAGTAGCAAGAGCCTGCCGTAGGTTCCATGATAATATTTTAGGGTTTTTGGAGACTTCTTTTAGCATCTTGTGGTCTACTCTTGGGGTGAACTTGCACAGACCTGGGCATGTTGGCAGTTTTGAAAGTCCTCCACTTGTAGATTATTTTCCGGACGGTATAATGGCTGATTGCAAACTCTTTTGAGATCTTTTTAAATCTCTTACCAGAATTATAACCTGCTACAATCTTCTTTCTGAAGGCCTCAGTCAGCTCTTTTGATCTCACCATGGTGTTCACTCTCACCCCAACAGTCAGGAGCACACCAAACTAAATGTCTGAGGTTTAAAAAAATCGGGCAAACCTCCTTCAAAATGCTGAGTAACAATGTTCCAATCATGTACACCTGATGTGCTACACTCTGATTTGAGCCAGTTTAATTGAGAATAAAGGTGGGGGTGTTCTAATTTATTCCTCTCCAGAAATCGCATTTTTATAGAATTACATTTTAAAGAAGATTTGAAAAGTCTTTTCTTCAGTTTTAATTGTTTAGTTATAATGCTTGAATCTCCCAGAATTGTTAAAATTGAGATTAAATATCCATATGTCCAAGAATATGTCCAAAAACACACAGGCTTTAATTTTCAAGGCCTAATTTTTTCACAAGAATGTATTCTTGTCATGTGCAAACCAACACAACCTTGCAGCTCTAACTTTGTCTCCAAAACCTCTAAAATGAGCTGTCCCTCTAATTTTCTTATTTCTTATCCTGTCCATCCTCGTCACCCAACGGAAATCTTACATCCTACATCTTTAACTCCATCTCCAGCTCTGCTTTTCTTCTTTTCATCAGTGCCAATGTCTCCAACCCGTATAGCGTAGCTGGCCTCACTACTGTTCTCTAAACCTTTCCTTTCACTCTCACTGGTATCTGTCTGTCTTCACCCATTCCAACTTGTCTGCACTCTATTCTTCACCTCTCTTCCACACTCGGTGTTACTCTTAACGGTTGATTCCAAGCATTTAGGATCTCTTTGTCACCTCTACTCCCTGCATACTAACCACTCCACCATACTTCCTTTTATTCACTCATGTATTCCATCTTTGTCCTACTCACTTTCATTCCTCTCCTCTCTAGAGCATATCTCCAGCTCTTCAAGGTCTCCTCAAGCTACTCCCTACTCTCACTATAGATCACAGTACTAGTAGTAAAAATCATAGTCCATGGGGGACTCCTGTCAACCTGTCCATTACTATTGCATACAAGAATGGGCTCAGTGCTGATCCTTGAAGTAATCCCACCTCTACATTAAATGTATTTCTCACTCCCACTGCAGACCTCACCACTGTCACACTGCCCTCCTACATATCCTGTACTACTTCTCTGTAGCACCTGACTTCCTCATACAAAACCACAACTCCTCTCTAGGCACCCTGTCATATGCTTTCTCAAAGTCCACAAAGACACAATGCAACTCCATATGACTGTAACGGTGGTGTGGTACCAGAGGGACGTCAGGTCCGAGCCAGGGGTTCAGAACAGAAGTTTATTAAACAAAGGAGGAAACACAAACAAACAAGAACTCAGACTGCAGTTACTACTCAGGTAGCTGACTGACTGACTGACTGACTGACTGACAAAAACCACCATTACGTGTAGGCATAGCCTATCTAATGAGCCGCGCTCTGTTCTGACTCATCGGGGCTTAAATAGTCAGCCCCAATGATGCACACCTGCCCGCAGGGGCTCAGGTGTGCTTAGTCAGAACAGAGCGCCCTCTAGCGTGCCCAAAACCCAACACACGTGACCGAGAGCGCCCTCTAGCGTGCCCAAAACCCAACACACGTGACCGAGAGCGCCCTCTAGCGTGCCCAAAACCCAACACACGTGACAGAACCCCCCCCCCCCAAGGGCGCGGCTCCCGAAGCACCCGAACGCAGCCGAACCTCAGGGGGAAGGCAAAAACAACAACACAAAAGTCCCTAGTCGGGACACCTGGTCAGGTCCATACAAAAAACAAAAAAAAAAAAAACAAAGGGCCTCCGACCAGTCATGTCGGGCAGCTGGTGGTGGTGAGGGGAATCCCAGCAGTTCCGTCCATCCCTTGGACCGGTGCCTGCACTGGGTTCTGAAGTCCTTGGGGGCCTCACCTGACCCCGCGGAAAGACTGGACTCGACTGGACCTGAGAGGGAGCCATACACAGACATTACAGGGTTTACATAGGAAGTCCCTCTCCCTGTTTCGGTCTTACTTCCCGGCCGCTTGGGGCCCGGAGACGCCGCTTCCCAGCTTCTGGTTTCACTCTGACGGGTTCTGTTGGAATCCCTCCATAAGTCGCTTTGTTCCGAGTCTGCTGAACTCAGAGGATGAACGAGAGGTTGGGAGCCATCATGCAGCGGTTCGACCTCTGGAATCTCTCCCGGCCTCTCCATCAGACGGTTCTTCAGCTGCTCGGCTCTGGTGCCACCCACCAGGGTCCCAGCATGAACTGGCTTCTGTGGAGTGAGTCGGGATTCGAGGGTCGCCAATCTCACTTCCATACCAGTAACCTGCTTCTCCAGCCCGCTGAGCTTACCGGCCTCACTTTGGGCCTCTCTCAGTTCCGCCTGCAGAGCAATGTTGTGGTCCTGCACCCTTCTCAGCTCTGCTGTGGTCTGACTCAGTTGCTCCTCCAAAGCGGCTAGTTGAGCCTCCAGCTTCTCCTGACTGGTTGGAATCACAACTCTCCTCGTTGTCTGGCATACAGTTGGGTTTCTCTGTTCCGGTGTTCTCCTCAGTACCACCCTTTGGAACACCATCACAGCATGTATCTGAACGCTAGCGACCTCTCTGACTTGGCTGCTCCTTCCAGGATGCTCACCTTCTTCTTGAACCGATGTATCCTTCTTCCTGTCCTTCGAGACCGCGGCGTTCACCTGTGGCATGAAGGCTCTTTCGGTCAGCTGCTGGTAGCATCCTGTAAGCAACTCCTCCTGTTCTGCAAACTGGACCTTTCTGCGGCTGATCTGCTCACCTCTGAGGTGGGACTGGATGGTCCTCGCCACTTTGCGCCACACGGCTCGATCTCTCACCGGCTCCTCTCTGACTGACTTCTGCAAGCCCCTCGCAGCATGTTGACACCTCTGTCGAAGTCGAAGTCCCGGTCTCCGCCTTCCGAACCGCCTCTGACGACCACTCGTTGCCCAGCGCGGCCTCCTGAAGACAGATCCCCGCTGGTGCACTCTCCCAGCAGCCTGAACAATGACAGCAGCTTGGTTCATAGCGTTCATGTTTCTCCGCACTAAATAACCTCTAAAGGTGGCCTGGATGCGTATCGCTGACTTTTTCAACAGCAGGAATCTCTCATGTTCACTTTTGCCCCTAATGTAGGACCTATAATAATTTTGGATGAAGATGACTGACCTCCTTATGGCCTGGTACTTGATTATTTCTCTCTGTCTTCTGAACGCAGCCTGAATCAAGGAGGCTGTCTGATGGATCACCATCTTTCTGACTCTCTGACCTCTGAAGCAGGCTTGCAGGAACGTGGCAGCGGAGCGCAATTTCAGGAATTCCTCTCTCTGTTTTTTGGCTTCACATGTGGACCGATATCTCAGCTGGGTCGCAATAACGGTCTGTTTGAGGCATAAATATCGTGCTCGAGCACAGTGAGTCCTGTACGCACCTTGTATCCTAGTTGCAGCCTGGTGCTTCAGTTTCAGAGCCTGTCTGGTCTTCATTCCTCGGAATGCTGCTTGTAGAACAACAACAGCCCCTTTTTTCTCCTTCAAAGACTTCATTTCTTGCCTCATACTCTTACTAGCTCTATAATATCGCTGAACCGTCTTGGCTGCCCACAGTAGCTTCAGGTAGTACTTTCTGTTTATGTGTTTCCTCACCTGTGCCTGAATGGTTACAGCAGCCTCATGTTCAATTCTCCTTTGCACCCGAGCTTTCCTTTTAAACTTGCCACTAACCTGGAGCTGCTCCTTCTCTGCTTTCTGTGTAGCAGATGGCTTCATGGAGCTGGTTTTGGGGGTCGACTTCTTGATGCCGCTTTCCTTGTGGCGAAGGGCTTCCTTGGTCGACTTTCCCGGTTGCACGATGCAGGAAGTGGTCTCCACTCTCCTCCTGCTCTCTGCGTCCGGAACTGCCTTCTTTGCCATTGCCTCGCTTCTCTTGGTGCGGGTGGCCTTCTTTGCATTCCTCTTGGTGGACGCCGTGCAGTCGCTGTGAACACGGCAAGACGCGTTTGCTACCAACCTCTCGTGGTGATTCGCGTTGGCCGTGTTCCCGCTATCAGCTGCGCGCGGCGCGTTTTCCGCTGGCGGACTGTGGTTGCTGGCGCGCTGCGGCTCGGGGGAGCGCTGAGCTTCGCGGTGCGGCGCGGGGGACGCCGTGCTGTCGCGGTGCGGCGCGGGGGACGCCGTGCTGTCGCGGTGCGGCGCGGGGGACGCCGTGCTGTCGCGGTGCGGAGCGCTGAGCTTCGTGCTGTCGCGGTGCGGAGCGCTGAGCTTCGTGCTGTCGCGGTGCGGAGCGCTGAGCTTCGTGCTGTCGCTGTGGACACGGAAAGGCGCGTTTGCTACCAACCTCTCGTGGTGATTTGCGCTGACCGTGTTCCCGCTATCAGCTGCGCGCGGCGTGTTCTCCGCTGGCGGACCGTGGTTGCTGGCGCACGGCGCTCTCGACGCTGAGTCACTGTGTTGAACTGCGAGCGGTGCAGTTGCCTTCGTGCTTCCGCGTTGAGCTGCTTGCGACACGGTAGACGCCGTGCTTCCGCGTTGAGCCGCTTGCGACACGGTAGACGCCGTGCCTCCGCGTTGAGCCGCTTGCGACACGGTAGACGCCGTGCCTCCGCGTTGAGTAACGCCAGCCGTCACCGAAGCCCCGCCTTCCATGTCGCGTGCGGAAGAGAGCACGCGGTCCAGCGCCTTGAGATAGCGCTGTGTCCCTTTAGCCATGGAGCTCAGCATCCGGAGACAAAGCGCGAACCGATCCATGCGAAGCTCGGGATCTGGGATGATATCGACTGGGAGCAGCGACGTCGCATTCCTCAGACGGCGCTCCAGCTCCCTTGCCGTGGCCGCCGGTGTCCGTCGCACCCACTCCTCACCGTCCAGCTGTTCGCGGAGGTCTGGAAAAGTCGCCCCTGTCTCCCAGGACTTTATCAGCTGCAGCGACTGCTCCACAGCATTGGCTGTCGCCCACAACACGCACTCCATATCGCCATCGTGGCTCGCGACGTCCAGGTACTGGCGGCTCATTCTGTAACGGTGGTGTGGTACCAGAGGGACGTCAGGTCCGAGCCAGGGGTTCAGAACAGAAGTTTATTAAACAAAGGAGGAAACACAAACAAACAAGAACTCAGACTGCAGTTACTACTGACTGACTGACTGACTGACTGACTGACTGACTGACTGACTGACTGACTGACTGACTGACTGACTGACTGACTGACTGACTGACTGACTGACTGACTGACTGACTGACTGACTGACTGACTGACTGACTGACTGACTGACTGACTGACTGACTGACTGACTGACTGACTGACTGACTGACTGACTGACTGACTGACTGACTGACTGACTGACTGACTGACTGACTGACTGACTGACTGACTGACTGACTGACTGACTGACTGACTGACTGACTGACTGACTGACTGACTGACTGACTGACTGACTGACTGACTGACTGACTGACTGACTGACTGACTGACTGACTGACTGACTGACTGACTGACTGACTGACTGACTGACTGACTGACTGACTGACTGACTGACTGACTGACTGACTGACTGACTGACTGACTGACTGACTGACTGACTGACTGACTGACTGACTGACTGACTGACTGACTGACTGACTGACTGACTGACTGACTGACTGACTGACTGACTGACTGACTGACTGACTGACTGACAAAAACCACCATTACGTGTAGGCATAGCCTATCTAATGAGCCGCGCTCTGTTCTGACTCATCGGGGCTTAAATAGTCAGCCCCAATGATGCACACCTGCCCGCAGGGGCTCAGGTGTGCTTAGTCAGAACAGAGCGCCCTCTAGCGTACCCTAAACCCAACACACGTGACCGAGAGCGCCCTCTAGCGTGCCCAAAACCCAACACACGTGACAATGACCTTCTCTATACTTCTTCATTAACACCCTCAGAGCAAGCATAGCATCTGTTGTGCTCATTCTCGGCATATAACCAAATAAAAAAACTTTTCAAAATATAGTATGGGAATGAAAAAATTGGCGTTTGTAAATACATTAAAGTTTCAAAATATAACTGCCACGCAAGAGTTCATCCACAATCTTCCAATGCTTTGTATTCATCATGGCTATGATGTCACAACTATAACATGTCAAGTTATTAGATTGGAAGATTTGGAAGTCATGACACTCCAAAAGCTTAATGTGATCCACAATATAAAATGATTTGGAATTCCAGAAGTTAAGTTATTCTCCAGGTAACTAGATACATACCCATTTGTAAAAATGTGGCCAGTAGTTAATGCACTGAATGTCTCTGATGTTTTTTAAACTTTTTGGAGAATTAACAGCTTTATTAGCAGAAACGCTGAATAAAAAAAAAAAAAACACATTGACTCCATTTTACAAAAATACAGATTGTACGGCTTCAGTGTTTTTGTGATTTAGCTAAATTACCTGTTTTACAGCCATTGGTTCCGTATGCAGCCATGAAAACAGAGCCCTGATTGGTCAGCCTGATTGTGAATACAGAAAATAAAGCTGCACCTGAGCTTAAAAAATTCACAGCATCACAGTGTGCCACTCTGGACCCAAAGTAAAAGGTAGCACTATACTCAGAAATGTGCCTTCATAGTGGAAAATTATAAAGGAAGGCTTGAATGGCTAAAAAGATTTTAACTTTTTGGAGAGCATCTTCCAACTTTAGAGGTACTCCAACCAATGAAAACAAGAATGGAAAATATTCCCCCACTTGAATCTGAACCATACAAACCCTGCCCCAGCTTCAGAAATGTATATGGCTCCTGGAAAGAAAAAGTCTACATTAGTTTGTGCTCACTGCTGCATTCTTTTGTCGTCTAGTCACTCTTATTTGTGTGCTCATCCTTAAAACCTCATGTCTGTTGTTAAAGTTAAACTTGGTGTGATTAGGCCTTGCTGGTTACACTCTTTGCGTAGCCATATATTTAACTGTCAATAATAATCTTACAAAATACCTCAGTTGACAGGAGATGTAGCAGAGCGGAGTGTGTTATTCTGCCTTGTCCTCGACACAACAGCCCCTGCTGAAATCAGATTTATGGCTCTCTAGTTTCAGCATGACCCTGCCAAACATTCTGTGCATGCATCATACACACACACACACACACACACACACACACACACACACACACACACACACACACACACACACACATTTCCGAAAACGATGGCTGGAATTTAAAATCTGGTAGGAGTTACTAGGTCAACAACAATGGCATATTGCCCAAAGTAGATTTCTCTCACTCTTTCCCTTCAAAACCACACACACATACATACACTCAGACAGTGATCTTGAATGATGATTGGTTTATATTTCTAGTGGCAACCCTCAGAATAGCCACTTGTTTGCCTGGAGACTAGAGGGACAGATAGCTGGGGTCTACATATTAACTGAGTCATGACTACACACACTGTGACATTCATCTGCCTCTGTTCACTAGAACCATGAACAACCTGAAAGAGTGAAAGAGGTGAGTTGCAACACACATTACAGCAGGATTATTAAACATCTTGATGCTTTCTGCTTTTTTTTTGTTTCAAAAAGAAAACTGACTTGTGTCAGTTTCATGCACTGTTAGTGACTCTGATTAAGTCTTTCTCTAGCAGTGCATGAAACACTCTTAAACCAGTTTGAAGTCAGGGGGAGTCTGTTCTGTAACTACTTAAATGGAAGCAGCATTTAAAGTCTGAAATCTGCTTGGAGTCAGTGCACAAAGGTGTCAGTTCCCTAAATGAAATTACATTTTAATTTTAAAGAGAAGTAAAAGATTTGTATGTGTGGAATGTATTATGTAATATTTTACTTTTAAAGCATTTATGATGGTTTACACCAGCATAGCCCGGGACACCGGGATGCATGCTTGGAGTTAACTGTGGCAGACTTTAAGTGGTTGCCATTTTGCCACACTGGGTACAGCAAAAAAGTGAATAAGTTACTAACCAGTAGTTTGGTTGCTTTTTGCCCCTCTACTTTTAGAAAACTGGCCCATTATGGCTACATTTGCCAAAAAGTGGCTAAAACCAGAAACACCCAAGTAAAATACAGCTTATTTGGTAGGCAACTTAAAGCCTGTGGTTTTGGAATAACAAAGTTGGAGGCCTTTCATTTGATGTGCTATAAAGCTGAAGCTTTTCTTTCTAAAAAGGAATCTGTTTTGGACAATCAGATTTTCTATTTTTAAATTAAGGTGCTTGATTTACTTTTGATTCATTTTTAATTCATTTCACCAACCATCCAGTCCATCCATTATATGAGCCACTTTTCAGAATTGCAGGGGTGCAGAAGCCTCTCAGTGGACAAGTTGTTAGTCCCTCATAGAGTTCAGACAATGTATGAAAACTATTCTGAAAAAAGTGAATGAACTGTTTTTGTGATTTCACAAAAACCAATGCAATTTAATGTACTTACCTTTATATTAGACGCGCTTTTCTCTTGTTAGTGGAGATGATACATAAATCCAGTACTTGAGCAAAAGAAGAGGTACCTTCTGTGGAATATTAGTTAAATGAATATATATAATAATAAAAATATATTTGTGTTACTTGCAAAATGACTTAGTTACTTGAGAAAAGTCATTTAGAACATCAGTGAAATACATTTGCTTTGTTGCTGTGCACCATAACACTGAACAAATCAGAGCAGGAGGTTTTTACATTGTTCGTAATAATAGTAGAGCAATAATTTAAAAAAGAAATACTCAGTTTAATACTTATTTAATACTTATATATAAATATATAGGAAAATGCAGAAACTGACCTTTTAAATTCTTTAATGGGCGGCTGCACATGTGACAAAGAACAGTGCTCTGAAGTTGAAATCTAAATTTACTTTATTTTTCATTGTAAAAAGTAGTAAATTATCTCTTTATCTCAAGACTCAGAACCACATATTCACGAGAACTGGTCTTCAGATATTTGTGAACACCCACATGCCCACTCCCAGGGTGTTATGTGTTATGTTGCAGCTAAAAGGTCAGCAGGTTTATAGCAACTCTATTAGTTTCTGCTACTTCTGGAGTTTAATAGCTGATGGAGGTGGTGGGGAAAGGTCTCATTTGAATCCTCTTTCCATATATATCTTTCCTTTTTTTTCAACATCTAAAAACATGAAAGAATGTTACAAGATAAACTTCTTTAAGAATGACTTTATACTTTTTTTGGGGGGCAGCGGTGGCCTAGTGGTTAGGGAGTTGCCCCAGCTCAGAAGATTGTGGGTTCAATTCCCTCACCAGTAGGTTTCCCTGAGGTACCATTGAGTAAGGTACTGTCACTGTCACTGCTCCCCAGGCACTTTCAATAGCTGCCTCCTGCTGCACGTGTGTGTATGGGTGAAATGCAGAGGTTGAATTCTGTTGTGTTGTGCTGTGTTTCACAATGACAAGGGTAGGCACTTTCACTTTTTCCATTTCAAAGCCCGTCAACAGTTATAATCTTTAAAATGTAATCTTACTGTTTTTTCATTCTTAGTGAATGAATAATATGTCAAAATAGTTTCAGGTCGGCTTGAACATTTGTGAGTTGTGAATTTGTGAGAAAGTTTAGAATCGATATATTTGTTTTAAAAAGTCTTAAAACATCAACAGATTTTCACAAAAAGTCCTAGAAATAGGCAAATAGAACCCAATTCAACAAATGAGTCAATTATATTTGAACTGATGATATTATACTTAATGATCCAACTTTGAATGTGAGTGGCAAATTATGTGAACTATTGCTTTCAGTATCTGGTGTGACCTTCTTGTGCAGCAGTAATTGCAAGTGAATGTTTCCATTAACTGTCAGCTCTGCACATCAGCTTGGAAGAATGTTAATGCCCTTCTCTGTGCTGAAAAAGTTCCACTCTGGGATGTTAATGGTTTTCCTCACATGAACTTTGGTTTAGATTATTTCTCAGCTTTTCTATAAAGATATGATGGCTTTGACCATTTCAAAACATGATCTTTATATCTTTATATGTTCTCAGACCAATAGGTTGCCCTGAGGTACCTTTGAGCAAGGTACTGTCCCCATCACTGCTCCCCGAGCACTTCATATAGCTGCACTGTGTTGGGATGGGTTAAATGCAGAGGTCCAATTTTGTTGTGGTTCACTGTGTGCTGTACTGTGACCTCGCAATGACAAGAATAATCACTTTCACTTTCATTTAAACCAAACAGTTCTGTACTGATCATATCCATCCACAAAACAGTTCTTCAAAGTCTTCTGATGATGTAATTGTTACCAACATCTGGATTGGCAGCAATGTCCTTTATGCAGCGCTGCATCGTTCTTTTTGCAATTATTTCATTCACACAGGCAGTGTCCTCATGATGATGGGCTCATGAACATTAACCATCAGACATCAGATTGACCACTGGTCTTTAAATAAAACATGGCACCACCTCACACCTAATTGTCATCTCATTAACTCAAAACACCTGACTCTAACTTACCTTCAGATTAACTGATCATCCTAGAGGTTCACATAATTTTGCCACTCTCAGACATGTGATATTGGTTCATCCTCAATAAATATACATACATACACTTATATATATCAGTCAATCCAAAATGTTAATAAGCCTGAAACCTGAATGTTTTCTAAAGGAAATGTGAGTGTGAACATTCTCAGGGAATAATTATGTGTGCACAATTATTAGAAAAATAAAACATTTCCCATCTCACTTGCTTATTTTCATCTGTTAAAGTGAGAATAATAAAAAGCTCAAAATTTACCAATAAACATTTCTGATATTTAAAAAGTAATAAAGTCAGTGACCAATATAGCCACCCTTCTTTTCGATAACCTTCCAACCTTCCAATAGCCTTCCATTCATGAAGTTTGTCAGTTTCTTGATCTGTTTATGATCAACTTTTTGTGCAGCAGCAACCACAGCCTCCCAGACACTTGCGCACTTGTGGATTGTTTTCCTTCCCCGTAAACCTCCCATTTAAGAAGAGCCACAAGTTCTAAAAAAAGAGTTTCGATCAAGTGAGGAAGGGAACATGTCTTTAAGGCCTTTACTGGCCATGCAGTGGAGCACTTCCCTGCATTGTGATGAAGTATTGTCCTGCTTGCAGAAAGTGTCTTCTCAAAACTGGTAGTAGGTTTGCGAGTTGATCCTGAGTCCATATTCAACCCGAAAAGGTCCAAATTCCTCATCTTTAATAATCCCAGCCCATACCAGTACCCCACCTCCACCTTGCTGGAGCAAAAGTGGAGCTCTGTGCCTGTTACTGATCCAGCCACGAGCCATCTGGTCCATCAAGATTCACTCTCATCTCATCTCCATAAACCCTTTAAAAGAGGTCTTCAGACATTTCTTGTTCCAGTCTTGATGTCTTTTGTACAGCGGTGGTGGAGTTTCAGCCTTCATTGCCTCAGCCATGTCTCTGAACACTGAACACTTGTTCTGGACACTCCAGGTAGGTCCAGTTCTGGAATATGACAGCACTGGAGGATCATGGGTTCCTGGTAGCTTCACGTTTGATTCTTCTCAAATCTTTGGCAGTTCATAATTTGAAATGCATATTTTTTTTCTTAACATGTTTCTCATGACCCTGTTGACGATTTGCAACAAACCGTTTAATGGTTCTGTGATTACGGCCCAATATTTTAACAGTTTCAAGAGTGCTGCCTCCCTCTGAAATTCTTTTTACAATTCTATTGATCTATTTAAAAAATCCATTCAATTACAGAGTTCTGATCTGATGGGACATATATGTTCCTGTCAGCACATGAGGATTTTCTCCTCACACTTCTCCCCCCTCTCCTTGTTTCTCCTAATTGCTCTCATTAGACCTCAGCCAAGGTTTAGAGAGGTCTGGTTAAAGTCACCTATTTATTCCATGGGTTCCTGCTCTGCTGTGTTGTGCTGGAACACGTTTGTTTTGCAGTGATGTAACAAGGCAGTGAAGCCGAGGACTGAATGTCTGAAAGTGTTCCCTCTTCAGTTACCAAGGCTGTACTTTAGGTGGCAAGAACAGGCTGTTAAATGGCAGATATGTAGAGGCAGACAAAAGCACATCTGCCTATTTTCCTTAGCATGCAAAAACAAAAGGAACAAGTGCCTACATTTTGAAAGCCAGGGTGAATTGCATCCAGGGTAATCAAAAACTATAAAACCATATTGATGGAAAGAATAGAAAATGGGTAAAATAGGTGGAATGACTGCAGTGAACACTGAGAAAGCATTTATGGTTCAAACTAGTGGTTTTCCAGGTCTTATCACTGCATCCTTAATTAGACAAACACATAATTTGAGTCTCAACTATTTGATCTACTCAATATCTGCTGTTCAGGCTCTAGCTAGAAATGGTGATGTGAATTCTATTTAAACTTTGATGGATTCATGCTGAGGGTGTGGGGGATGGGGGTCAGGTGTTTATCTTGCTTCTCTACACTGTGATAATGCTAATGAGAAAAGGACAAAAGGTGTACTGGATGTCTGTTAGTTGGGCAAACAGAGTGGTTTTGTTGACCAGGGTGTAACAGTTGTTCAGCAGTTCCAGGAAGATACATGCTGATTTATTCTAATGGTCAATTAGCATTAGTGAATCATGCAGTGCACTCTTAAGCCAGCCTTGCTCCATTTAAGTGACACTGCACTGTTCATTTGCCATTAGGACCATGCCGTTGGAACAGGTGCAGGACACACAAGAGGATTTTAATGGCGTCTCATATTGGTCCTGCACTGGGAGGACTACCTTGAGGATGTATGTATGCTGTCTTCATAAACTCAGAGGAAGCCAAATCAGCCCTTTGAAACAAGCTCTTCAAACCTGATTAAAACCAAAACATTCTAAACCCACCAATGTAGCTGGTCATGCTGCAATAGATCTGCAGGTTAAAACTCTTGGAGCAATGCTGGACAAACTGGACTGCACCTCTAAAGGTTGATCTGGAGTTAAATGCAAAATTTGTATTATTTGTAGGGATGCTTTGTTTTTCATCTAACAATCACTAAATCCAGTAATTAAACGCAGCAATGAAAAAAGCATCTGGGTCCAAAACTGGGATATCATAATTCATATACATGAAGCATGAGATATATAGTACTGTGCAAAAGCTTTAGGCAGGTGTGGAAAAAATGCTATAAACAAAGAATGCTTTCAGAAATATAAATAATGATGGTTTATTTTGATCAGTTTACAAAATGCAAAGTGAGCGAACAAAAGAAAAATCTAAATCAAATCAATATTTGGTGTTACTACCTTTTGTGTATTGTGTTGTGTCTTATGTTGTCTTGTGTCTTGTGTCTTGTCTTGTGTGTAGCACCAGGGTCCTGGAGGAATGTTATTTCGTTTCACTGTGTACTGTGTATATGGCTGAAATGACAATAAAATCCTACTTGACTTGACTTGACTTTTGCCTTCAAACCAGCATCAGGCCCTGTTGAGCCCTGATCTCAACATCATCCGGTGTGTCTGGATTACATGAAGAGACAGAAGGATGTGAGGAAGCCTACATCCACAGAAGATCTGTGGTTAGTTCTCCAAGATGTTTGGAACAACCTACCAGCTGAGTTCCTTCAAAAACTGTGTGCAAGTCTACCTAGAGGAATTGATGCTGTTTTGAAGGCAAAGGGTGGTCACACCTAATATTGATTTGATTTTAGATTTCTACTAAAAATAGAAATGTATGATAAGAATTTTCACACCTTACCTGCCTGATTTCTATGGATAAAAGGACTAATACCAGTACTTTGTTCTACATAAAAGCAAATCTAGCACTTATTTGCCCAGTCTCATCCCACTTCATACATATGTGGTTAAGACTATAATAACTAGAATCTGAGATCTGATGTTGTGCTAATGTAGAGGTTCAAACAAAAGGTAAGGTGTAAGTTTAAAACAAATCCCCACAGCAAAAATATGGGTGGTGGTGGTCTAGCGGTAGGGTACTTGCCTGCAGACCTCTGGATCAAGTGGTCCCAGGTTTGAATCCCACCTCTGGCACTACCACCACTGGGTCCCTGAGCAAGACCCTTAACCCTGACTTGCTCCAGGGGGACTGTCCCTGTAATGAGGACATGGAAATCGCTCTGGATAAGAGTGTCTGCTAAATGCCGTAAATGTAAATATCACAAAATGACAACTTTGTGTGTAATTTTGGAACTAAACCTTTTATCTCCAAAATGTGACTTGTGTCTTCAAAGAAGTCTTTCTTGTTGTCAGTCTTTATGAACCCCTGAAAAAAGAAAAATGCTCTAGGCCATGGTCCCTCATTCTTGCACTCACATAAGTAGCATTCTGCTGGCATCCACCTAACCCAGACTTATCCATCAGGCTGTCAGTTAGAGAAGCATTATTCATCACTCCAGAGGACATGTTTCCACTGCTCCAGAGTCTAAGAGCAGCTTATAAACCCTACAGCGGATGGTTGGCCTTGCAAACCTTACATTTGTGTATAGCTGCTTGTCCATGGCAGCTTTATTCATCAATGGCTCAATGGATGTGGACTGATCTTGCTTTCATAAGGTTGAAACTCTGCAGTAACTGAGGCAACAGGTGAGATGTTTATACTTTACACACTCAGCTTTCAGCATCACCAGTAAACTCATTTCTAGCCTAATTATCTGGAATCTTCTGCACCTGTTTTTTCACTGCTTCATGCCTTAAGTTAGATACACTCATGCTTTGTTATAGTGCAATTGGTCATTTGTAGTTCATTGATGGGCCTGATAAACAAAAATCAGTCTTCTGAAACTGGTCAGGTAAAGAGACTGGAATGGAAAAGAGTGGAAAACATCAAAAACACAAGAAAATCTGACTCTTTGGCAAATTATGAGGAACTGAAGGATGGCTGAATACTTCATTTAAACAAAATGTGTAAATGTTACACGTTACATACAAAATGCTATGTGTGTTACTCTCAAGATCATGATCTCAGAATAAACACATATACTATCATTTGTAATTTTTCTTAACAGTGGATGTCCAGATAGCTGTAATGGAGTAAAATAGTAATAGTAAGGTGTAACTTTTGAAACTTAATCTGAAAATAATTCAAAAGAGTTTAATTATAGATACAATTTTCATATTGCCAGTTTTAAATATAGTTGTCCAGTATACCTTGTCAAATACAGTATACCTTGTCAAATTTCAGTGGGTATAAAACCTGTTTATATGCATGATATATATATATATATATATATATATATATATATATATATATATATATATATATTCATTCACATATAGACCATATAGTGTGTTTTAAACCTTTTTGAGTCTTAATAATCTTACTTATTTAAAATTTCATAAACAAAATAACTTCCATCAGATATATAATTTTCTATCTAAACACTCTGTAATTTGTAACATAATGTGCTATTTGAGATAATCTATATTTAATGGAATGGACTTATTTTCAAAAAAGTTTATTTTTCTTGGAAACATGAAAATAAAGAAAATAAAGGTCACGTTCACTGTTTTTCAGCCAATACTTATTTAATACTAGTATCTATGGTGTAAATAAAGATTTAATTCCAGTGAAATTCTGACCATTTCTGTTGCTATAATCAGCATGAAACTGTTCTGTATATACATATGCTTTTGCATATATTTAATTTTTACATCACTGATGACATCACTGATGATCCGGGGGTCTTGGCAATGCTCATTCCATTCAGTAACGGTCTCACTAACAGCTCAGGCTCACCAAACACTTCGGCTGTGAAATCCTAATTAACTGAAAATGTTTTGAAGTTCCATTTGGATGAGTCTTATTTTATTCTCAGACTGTTTAATTTGTGATCTTGCTAGTTGCCCTGTCTGTATTTGACTTTATTCTTCTTTTTGAAGATTAAATACACAGTGATGAGGCCAGAGCCAGGCTTTATCACAGTCTCACAAACTACGCTTCATCAAGTCTTTGTAATTAAATTTCAACCCACTAACAGAATGCTATCTCTTTGTCTATGACTGTGGGTACAGTCCACACTTGAGACTGCTAACCCAACCCTGGTCTTAATCACGATCTAATGCCCTGTGGCTGTAACTGACAGAGAGACATGTGAGTCAAGCCTGTGTGTTTTTGTGTCTTTGCCAAGAGTCTGTGTCCTTTGTTGTCATTACTATAATGTGTCCTGAAGCTTTGCTGGCTTATCAATAAAATGGGGTGACGCAGAAAGGCTGGTGTGTGTGTGTGTGTGTGTGTGTGTGTGTGTGTGTGTGTGTGTGTGTGTGTGTGTGTCTGGAGAGTGCAATGGGTTCGTACTGAGGTTGCTGGAAAGAAATTGGGGAGATGACTCAAAGCGATCTGGCTAGGAGAACTGAGGATGCATCACTTTTGCAGGGCCCACTGATCAACAATACATTTAAGATCCCTTCTGTGAAAAATGTTTGTGTGGGTGAAGTTCTCTGTTTGCATTGTCTTATATCAAAGATGGCATAATTCAACCTTATCCGTCTATAGCCCTGATAAACTGAAAACACATGGTTCATATGCATATGCACATATATTTCAGAGACAGCCAGTGATGAAGTAAGCATTAACGTCAATGCAGTGCTGTCCTGGCAGACTTCTGAAACCTTTCTCTGCCTTCTGTCAGGGCTTTTTATGTTCCTCATGCCAGGTATAAATGCCATGTGCTCTTGATGAGAGTGAGTCATGTGCTTGTGTGCACATTTTTCTCCAAATTTGCCAAAACGCTTTAATAACAAGGTCTGTTAAACCCATTATCAACTGATTGCCACCATTCTGGCCTAGATTTCATATTGCTCAACACAATGGATAACACATTCAGCATCTCTAGTGACAATTTTGCAATATGTGTCTTGAAATTTTGAAATCTCTATTTTGCTTTCCTCACTCACTCGCTCATTTTCATTACTGCTTTTCCTGAGTAGGGTTGCAAGTGGTGCTGGAGCCTATACCAGCGCTCCTAGGGTGAAAGGCAGGGAAAAATCCTGGATATATTGCCAGTCCATTGAAGCGCAAACACAGACAAAACACACTCTCACACACACACACACACACACACACACACAACTAGGGGGCAATTTAGCATCTCCAACCAACTTTATATACGTCTTTGGTTGGAGGGAACCGGAGCACCCAGAGGAAACCCACACAGACCTGTGGAGAACTTGCAAACTCTACATAGAAAGGAACTGGGCCGCCCCCATATGGGAATTAAACCCAGGATCAAACCCTTCTCACTGTGAGGCAACAGCGCTACCCACTGCACAGCCCCTACTTTCCTCACTGATTTTAAATGTGTTAATATATTTTTTATGTATGTACAGTACTGTGCAAACGTTTTAGGCAGGTGTGGAAAAAATGCTGTAAACAAAGAATGCTTTCAGAAATGGAAGTGTTAATCATTTATTTTCATCAATCAACAAAATGCAGTGAATGAACAAAAGAGAAATCTAAATCAAATCAATATTTGGTGTGACCCCCCCTTTGTCTTCAAAACAGCATACATTCTTCTAGGTACACTTGCACATAGTTCTTGAAGGAACTCGGCTGGTAGGTTGTTCCAAACATCTTGGAGAACTAACCACAGATCTTCTGTGGATGTAGGCTTCCTCACATCCTTCTGTCTCTTCATGTAATCCAGACACACTGGATGATGTTGAGATCAGGGCTCTGTGGGGGCCAGAATAACTGATGCTGGTTTGAAGGCAAAAGGTAGAAACACCAAATAGTGATTTGATTTAGATTTTTCTTTTGTTCGCTCACTTTGCATTTTGTAAATTGATAAAAATAAAATCATTATTTATATTTTTGAAAGCATTCTTTGTTTACAGCATTTTTTCCCACACCTGCCTAAAACTTTTGCACAGTACTGTATATACAATGCCTGTCCAAAAAAAAAAAAAAAAAAAAAAAGCAAAAGTGGTTCAGGGAGCAGAGACATCATTTTCACACATGGATTAGCCACCACAGAGTCCAGACCTTAACCCCATTGAGAATCTTTGGGATGTGCTGGAGACGAGTTTCTCAGTCCAACTCTCATATTGTGACGGCGGTGGGGTACCGGTGTGGAGCCAGGACGCCAGTGCGGAGCCAGGAGTTCGGAACAGAGGTTTATTGTTCACAGTGACAAAAAACAAGAAACAAGGACTGCAGTTCTGATTCAAACCCAAGTGCCAGGGAACTGCAGTCAATACTCAAGTTACCAAGACAGAACCACCATTACACGTAGGCTTGACCTACCTAATGAGCCGTGCTCTCTTCTGACTCATCGGGGCTTAAATAGTCAGCCCCAATGATGCACACCTGTGCCTGCAAGGGCTCAGGTGTGCTCAGTCAGAACAGAGCGCCCTCTAGCGTGCCCAAAAGAACCCACATTTGACAGAACCCGCCCCCCCCCTCAAAAAGGCACGGCTCCTGACGTGGGGGAGGCCAAGAACAACCAAACTTGACAAAAACGAAAGTCCCTTGTGGGGACACACGGTCAGGTCCACAAAAAACACAAAAAGGACCTCCGACCAGCCATGTCAGGCAGCTGGGGGTGGTGAGGGGAATCCCAGCAGTTCAGTCCACCCTTTCGATTGGTGCCTGAACCCGACCCTGAAGTCCCTGGAGGCATCGCCTGATTCTGTGGAACGGCTGGACTTGACTGAACCTGAAAGAGAGCTAAACATAGATGTTACGGGGTTCAAAGGGGAAGTCTTTTTCAAAGAGTCCAAACCCTGTTTCCAACCCCTGTCAGCCTTGTTCCTCACGTCTCTCCTCCCCGAATCTGTAGTGCCGAAGTCCTCGTTCGCTTTCTTGAACTGCTGATTGCTGATGTCCCTTGCTGTTTTCCTTTTCTTGGTCCTGGTTCTCAGCCGCTTGGGGCCCAGTGACGCAGTTTCCCAGCTCCTGGTTCTCCTAAGCAAAGTTCCACATGGACTCCTCCACGAGCCACCTTGTTCTGGGTCTGCTGAATCGTGAGGGTGAGCTGACGGTAGGGGGTCCGAATGCAGCTGCTCCATCTCTGGACTCTTTACCTGTTTCTCCATTGGACTGTTCTTCAGCTGCTCCGTTTTGGCATTCACCCTCTGGGTTCCAGCATGCACTGTTGTCGGTGAAGTGAGGTGAGATTCGATGATTGCCAATTTTACTTCCATACCTCTGACCTGATTCTCTAGCTCGGTGAGCTTACTGGCCTCACAACGGACCTCTCTCAGTTCAGCCTGCAGAGCGACGTTGTGGTTCTGCACCCGTCTCAGCTCTGCCCTGGTCTGATTCAACTGCTCCTCCATAGTGGCTAATTTAGCTTCCAGTTTCTCCTGAACGGCTGGAGTCTCAACTCTCCTCGTTGTCTGGCATACGGTCTGCTTTCTCTGTTCATATGCTTTCCCCAGCCCCTCTCCTTGGAAAACCATCATAGCTTGTACCTCTAATCTGGAGACCTCTCTGTCTTCTCTGAATCTGCTGCTCCTTCCATGACGCTCACCTTTGTCTTGAGATAAAGCCTCTTCTCTTTCTGTTTCCCCTTCGTTCGAGACCGAGGCACTCACCTGTGGCATAGTGGTCTTTTCGGTCAGCTGCTGATAGAGTCCCGTCAGCAACTCCCCCTGTTCTGCGATCCGAACATTTCCGCAGCTGATCTGCTCACCTCCGAGGTGGGACTGGATTGTCCTCGCCGCTCTGCGCCGCACGGCCAGATCCCTCACCTGCTTTCCTCTGAATGACTTTGGCAAGCAAATTGCAGCATGTTCAAACATCTGATACCTCTGTCCTTGTTGAAGTCCAGGTTTCCACCTTCCGAACCTCCTTTGACGACCACCTGTTGCCCAGCGCGGTCTCTTGACGACAGATCCCCGCTGGTGCTTTCTCACTGCAGCCTGAGTAAAGACAGCAGCTTTGTGCATAGCATCAACATTTTTTCGAACCAAATAACCTTTAAAAGCTGCCTGGATGCATATCGCAGACCTTCTCAACACCTGGAATCTTTCATGTTCACGTTTGCCCTTAATGTAGGACCTATAATATCTTTGAATGAAGATGGCTGACACCCTTATGGCCTGGTACTTTGCTACCTCCCTGTGTCTTCTGAACGCAGCCTGAATCAGGGAAGCCTCCTGATGGTGCAGGATCACCTCCTTTCTGACCCTCTGACCTCTGAAGCAGGCTTGTAGGAACATTGCAGCAGAGCGCAATTTCAAAAATGCCTCTCTGTTTTCTGGCCTCAAGTGTGGAACGATACCTCAGCTGGATTGCAACGACAGTATGTTTGATGCATAAAAATCGTGTCCGAGCACAGCGCACCCGGTAAGCGCATTGTATCGCAGTGGCAGCCTGGTGCTTCTGTTTCAGAGTCTGTCTGGTCTTCATCCCTCGGAATGCAGCCTGCAGAACAACAGCAGCCATTTTTTCTCCTTCAAAGACTTAATTTCTTGCTTCATCATCTTGTTAGCTCTGTAATATCACTGAACAGTCTTGGCTGCCCACAGTAGCTTCAGGTAGTACTTTCTGCTCATGTGTCTCCTCACCTGCACCTGAAGGGTTACTGCAGCCTCATGTTCGATTCTCAGCGTGTTATTGTGATTCACGCTGGCCGTGTTCCCACGTTCTAGGTATCTAGCCTGCTTTTCCTGAAGTTCCCCATTTACTGCAGCTAGTTCCTCCTGAAGGGAATATACTTGAAACCGGTGGCTCACCTGCAGCTGGTGTATAACAGCCTGAAGAGAGGCGTTGTCATCCTCCAACTTTTTGCACTTTGTTTTCAAGGCGGCCAGATCCTGATTTTGTGTACCGAGTTCTTGATCTTTGGTGAGGAGCTCAGCCTCCATTTCCTGGAACTGCTCAACTAAAATGTTTTTGTTCTCTCTCTCTGCGCCCAGAACAGACAGACAGACCTTCTGAGATTCCTGTAGTTCATGTTCTAATTCCTGGATTCTCGAAGTTAGTTCTCTTACCCGAAAAGGTTCCTCTGTTGCCCTCTGCGCAGCAGACGGGTTTGTGGAGCTGGGGTTGGGTACTGTGCCAGGTGCGGGCCTCTTGCCCTTCTTTTGTTGTTCATTTTCTCACCATGGTTCACATAGGGTGGGGCCTCCGCGGATGGACCGCTGTGTTGGCTGCACGGTGCTGTCTCCGCAGACGGACCACTGTGTTGGCTGCACGGCGCTGTCTTCGCGAATGGGGCGCTATGATTGGTGAATGCAGCGGGTTCCACCGATATCCAGCGTTGTGGTTGGTGGAGAGCAGGAGCCGGTAAAGAAAGCGGTAAAGAAAGGGGCTCAAACGAAGCCTCCTCCTCGAGGGGTGGCCCCAATGACATCACCTCTACCATGGCCCGTACCGCCCTCACCGCTCGACCGCACTCCTTCAGCCGTTTGCCGAACTCCAGCGAGGGAGCGAGCTGGATTGAACGATCCAGCAGGTCCAGGCGTCACGAGAGCTCAGTGGCGGTGACTCTCTGCACTTCACCGCTCCGCTCGCAACGCCCCAGCTGCCACGATGGCAGCGCTGCTCGGAGGTCCTCAATCTGGGGTCCCAGTGCTCGCTGTAGCTCCTCCAGCCACTCCTCACGGCTCCTGACGTCCTGGTTTTGGCGGCTCATTTCTGTGATGGCGGCGGGGTACCGGAAGGACGCCAGTACAGAGCCAGGAGTTCAGAACAGAGGTTTATTGTTCACAGTGACAAAAAACAAGAAACAAGGACTGCAGTTCTGATTCAAACCCAAGTGCCAGGGAACTGCAGTCTATACTCAAGTTACCAAGACAGAACCACCATTACACGTAGGCTTGACCTACCTAATGAGCTGTGCTCTGTTCTGACTCATCGGGGCTTAAATAGTCAGCCCCAATGATGCACACCTGTGCCTGCAAGGGCTCAGGTGTGCTCAGTCAGAACAGAGCACCCTCTAGCGTGCCCAAAACAACCCACATGTGACATATATCTACAACATCTTGGCGAAAAATTAAAAAATCTTGGCCAACTCTGGACGGAAATAAATGTGACATTGCAGAAGCTTATCGAAATGCCGAAGCAAATGTTTGCCTTAATCAAAGCTAAAGGCGTTCCAACAAAATATTAGAGTGTGTGACTTTTTTTTGGACAGGCAGTGTATATGTGGGGGGGCTCCTGACGGAAATTGTGATTTTGATCTTTGGTGCTGTCACTCTCATTCCTGGCTGGGCGTCTAAAAGCCAAATCGTTAAGGCTCTCTTTGAGTGGATAAGATGGCCCTCCCTCTCCTCCAGCCGACACAGATTTCTGCTGACGTAACTGAATTGGCAGTTACCGTTTTCCCTCAAGTGTGTTAAGCGGTTCAATGGTAATGCATTAGCAGTGGGGCTTCATGTGATTCAGAGGAGCACTGGTAGAATCATGTGATTGGGAGATCTTACAACTGAATACAGCTAATTGGATACAGCTAATTGTGCCAAAAAATGAGGAAAAATCTGCCTTGACAAAAAACTAAAAACAAACAAAAACAATACATATACATCTAGTCTAAGTGGCTCTTAGGAGGTCTAATATAGAAGCATCATCAGCAACATGCAGTTTCCCAAGTAAACACATCTAATTGGAGCTCATTGCTTGTTGTAATGTGAAATTGATTGTAAATTGGAATTAACATTTAGGTAAGATGTGATTTCCAAATACAGTTAATCTTCTGCTTCAAGGAAAGCTACACTCGTTAGGGCTCACAGTGTCTTTGTTTCAAGAGTTTCAGTTGCTGGAAAGTGCTGGCTTGCTGGTGAATTTCACAGAATGCTGGATAAGGGTTAAAAGAGAGCAGTAGGTTTTCAAGTTTTTTAAAAGATTTTTTTTACACATTTTCTGGGTGGTGAGTATGTCACAAGACTCAACTTCCCATTGTAGCACAGCGCTAAAAACCACAACTTATGCAGTTAAAAGTCATGTGATGCCAGAGAGGAAACAAATTTGGTTCTAAAATAATTTTTCAAGGGATAACTCAAAGGATAATTAGAAATAAAAACATATAAATGTTTTTAATGTTAAAATAATATTTTAGTTATGTGCAGGTTTTTTGTTACTCATCTCATCCATCTAAAGTAAACCAAAAGTGTTATTCATTTATTTATTTTTCTAAATGGTAGGTTACACCAGATGGAAAAATGCAGGAGAATTAATTTCCAGTAACTTAAAATATACTTTGCTAAATAGCTGGACCAATTATTGTTTCTATTT
>CM029366.1:18054013-18139013 GCA_017165825.1 Hepsetus odoe | reverse complement strand
TCTCTCTTTCCATTTCTCGGTATATTTCTCATAAGGCTCTCAGGCTTTGGTAGACAGAGAGGATGGAAGGCATGCCCTTCACTCTTTGATCTTGCTTAAACAGTTCTGACTTGTTTCTATGGCAATGGAATTAAAGGGCATTTTAATGAACACAAGGTTTGATCGGATCTCGCTGATGAGTGCTCTGTGTTCTAGATGAGTTTAGATGAGTTGGTCTGTCTTATACATGCCATGCATGTGAATGCTGACTGTATGCTTACGCACTAGAACATCTGTAGGCCCGCCGAACTCAAGAATTTTCTACATTTTTGTACAGCATCACCTGCAAACATAGGTTAACATAATGCATAGTACTTATCAGTGATAGTGCACCTGAAGTGAACCTGTTTCTTCAATGCCTCATGCCTTAAATTACAGCCATAGCCAAAAGTTTAGAGAACGATACAAATATTAATTTCCATTATGTCTGCTGCCTGTTTTTATGATAAGAGAGAGAGAGAGAGAGAGAGAGAGAGAGAGAGAGAGAGAGAGAGAGAGAGAGAGAGTGGTGATTTGTGCAGACTTAATGGACATGTTGGTGAAGGGAACAGAGGTGTTGAGGAGGTGATGGGTAGGCATGGTGTCAAAGAGAGGAATGCTGAAGGTCAGATGGTTGAAGATTTTGTGAAAAGGATGGAAATGGCTGTAGTTAATACTTATTTTAAGAAGAGGGAGGAGCACAGGGTGACGTATAAGAGTGGAGGAAGGTGCTCACAGGTGCATTATATCCTTTGCAGGAGGGTCAGTCTAAAGGAGATTGGAGACTGCAAAGTAGTGACAGGGGAGAGTGTAGCTAAACAGCATAGGATGGTGGTCTGTAGGATGGGTTTGGAGGTCAAGAAGAGGAGGAAAGTGAGGACAGAGTTGAGGATCAAGAGGTGGAAGCTGAAGGAGGAGGACTGCAAGGTGGAATTCAGGCAGGAGTTAACACGGACACTGGGAAGTGTTGAAGAGCTACCGGATTGCTGGGAAACTACTGCAGAAGTGATAAGGGAGACTAGAAAGGTACTTGGTGTAACTGGTACACCTGGATAGAAAAAGAAGGATAAGGAAACCAGCCTAAAGAAGAACAAGAAGAGAACAGGTTATTCATAAGAACTGCATTGTTCTACTAAGCACTGGGAATCACTCGCATGAAGGGAAAACACTGTCTTAGGTGATTAGATTTTGCAAGATTACAATTAACATTGCAGCCTGTTTGGTCAGAATATGAAGTATAGTGTGACAGTAAGTCTGTAACGAAAACCTGCCATAATGCCCCACAAATAAAGAGGTTCAACAAGTTGTAGTTCATTGAGAATTAATAGAATACAAATCTTCACAGGCTGTGAAATACTTTACATACTGAACAAGCCATGCTCACCAAAGTTTGGTAAAAACTGAAAAGGCTGAGCTGAACTTGACATTGTCCGTTGTGTTTCTATGTGTATGGCATGACGCTCTCCTCTTTTGTGGATGAAACCACCAAAATTTGGAAACACTTTTTTGTGCAAAAGCAATAGAACATGAGGCAAGTTGGTTATCGTAAAAAATAATATTATGGCTATAATGTGGTCAGAATAGATACTGAAGGTTAGTATAAACGTTTTAAATATGAATAGTGCCATTTGGTCAGTTTGTGGATAATCATGATGAGTTTGTTGTAAAGGGGTTGGCAGTTCTGTTTTCTTGTTTAAAATGTGCAAAAAATAAGCAGTATGGTACCAAATTAAATGATTTTATGACTTAAGCTTATAAGTACAGTGGCTCCTTATCATTTTAGGGCCCTTTTTAAAGCTCCTCTAAAGCATTTTATTTTTAAGGATGCAGTACAGTTACTGATTTCTGCACATGGGGCTGTTAGTAATGGGGAATGCTAATATGGAAATTAAAAAAATTCTACATGTTTCCTTGGTCAAGTTACATTTTGTTACATTGGAGCTTGATGTTGCCTCTATGCCATTATCTAAGACAAAGGCTGTGCTTTAAGCAACTATAAAAACTGTTATATCCATCCAAATAAGGAATAAAACCCATGGATGCTCACATACTGCACTCAGGGGTGTTTATTTCGCTTAGAGATTTTAAGTGACATAATGCCATGTGGTGCATCCACAGAATCAGGTCATGGGGTGACATCATCACGGTGAGATCATGTGGATGATGCAATATTACACTGCTACACTGTACCCTACTCTCTGATGGAGGTTCAAAAAGCAGCCCAACCTTGTCTACAACGTAGTTAGAATATATCAGCGCATATAACATGAAGATCATATTCTATTATTAAGTGTTTTCACTGTACTTTGAACAAAGAGCATGATGCTAGAATTCATTTCTTATTGAGAATAACTGCCTTTTGAACTCCTATTTAAAAGCTATCATTACCGATATACTTATGTAAATACACTAATTAAAAGTATACTCCTTAAGAATCAATACTTTTATAAGTGAAAGTGACTACCTTTGTCATTGTGAAACACAGCACAGCAAAACAGAATGAAATTCAACCTTTGCGTTTCACCCATACAGCAGGGGGCAGCTACTGAAAACACCCGGGGAGCAGCAATGGGGACAGTACCTTGCTCAAGGGTACCTCAGGGCAACCCACCGGTGAGGGTCTTGCTCAGGGCCCAGTGGTGGTAGTGCTAGAGGTGGGATTCAAACCTGGGACCTCTTGAGCCATAGGTCCATAGGTCCACAGGTAAGCACCCTACCACCAGACCACCACCACCCTCATACTGGAAGGAGGATGCTGAAGATGGAGCTGCCAGGAAAGAGGAAAAGAGGAAGACCAAAGAGGAGGTTTATGGACGTGGTGAGAGAGGACATGCAGGGAGTTAGAGTGAAAGGAGGTAGATGCAGAGGAAAGGAAGAAATGGAGAAGGACGCTCTGCTGTGGCGACACCTAAACAGGAGCAGCCGAAACAAGAAGAAGAAAATGTCTTATTCATCTGCGTTTTATAAACAACAAAGAACAAACCTGTAAACGGATTCCAAGCTCATGTCTTTATTATAAACATGGCACAACAGCGCACACAGGGCAGGAGATCAGGGGTGAACGCGTGTCTGGGATCCGAGCTCACTTTTTACACGATGACGACATGCGCTCAGCCGAAGCCCCGCCCACCGCCGCCGAGCGCGCGCAGCCTCAGCCCGTAGAGGAGAGAGGGAGGGAGAGAGAGAGAGAGAGAGGGAGAGAGAGAGAGAGGGAGATAACTTCTCCGCTGAAATTCTGGCTCACATTTTCACTTTTTCCTCCCGGAACTAACGGCTTTTGTCTGAGAATCTGAGAAACAGCAGACTCGTCTTCTCTGTGAATCAACGAGGAAGAAGAACTCTTGGATTGAACTTGAAGAAGAAGAAGAAGAAGAGAGAGAGAGAGAGAGAGAGAGAGAGAGAGAAGCCGGCGACCAACAGGCGATTAAAGCGGTAGGTGCTGAGTTTGGGAGATTGGGAGTTTAAACTGCTTCTCTTTCTGATCCGGTTCTTCCGGGACGGTTTAAGTCTGGACTGCTCTCCAGCTGCGTCCCGTCGTGTTCCTGCTCCACACTTTGTGCTCGGCTCTGCTGTGCTGGCCCGCTCAGGTGCGGTGGAGGGACAGGCTCTGCTCCTCCGCCGTGCAGAATAAGTTCACTTTTCAGACGGATGACTCACCCCATCCACTCTTCCAGCAATTCCCCCCGGAGCGGTTAATCAGAGGGCCGGTCTGTGGGAAAGATCATATCACTGCAGCTCTGCCTTATGACCTGAGATCCTCTTAAACTCTCTCTTTACTCAAGTTCCTCTCGCGTGCTCTAATGTACTCCTTCTGCAGTGATCCTGTCTGAATCCAGGCTGGAGGACCGACCTGTCCCAGACTAGAGCGGCTCTGTGTATAAACATCTGTATAAACCAGGGGCTGATGTGGAAAAGTATAGGTGGCTGAATATCATTCTTCATTCCAGGTTATTCTGAGAATCCTTCATTAAATGGATTAACGTAGAATGAACGCAACGAGCCCTGACCACATACAGACTATAGAAATACATTTCTGAATGTATATATGATCAGCCTTTTGATATACATCTATAAACTCTAATAATAATTTGATCCTTTTTCATATCATAAGCCTCTCATTCATGAAAACATGTAGCATCAAATATTATGTTGTTGTCAGTAGAACGGTACATCCCCGCTGTTTTGATGAGATATGCATGAATATTGACTCGGGAGCGTGTTGTTGTGCTCTTTAAAGCTCTTTGTGGTTTAATGAAACGCATGGCCACTTGTCCTTCTTAATATTTATGGCCTGATCTGTGATTTATACTGCACACAGTCATCTGTATAACGAGTGAATCTGCTCCAGATCGAGCAGATGGGGAGAGAAGCGCTGTGCTGTGTGTTGCTCTTAAGTGCGACGTGAACGAGTAGGCTGGATAAAATGACTTCTTGTATTCGGGTTACATTTCGTCCAAGTGTGCCAGTACATGTCATCATTTAACTAAAAAGAGAGCACTGTACAAAGGAATTCAACCTACTAGTTGTGACATTAACCAAGGCTTGCGTTGCCTCAGGGCGTGTTAGAAACAGTGCAGCAACAGGTTTGCTTTGCACAACTGTGTGTAGAATTAAAAGGCAGGAAATGGTTTTGTTGGAATACTGGTGTTGCGCAGGGCGGTACATTTGCCTCAGGCCAAACAATATTCTACACTGAAAATATGAATTGGTATTCAGATCTGTTCTGTGAGAATGAAAAATGAAAAGGTTTCCAGTATTATCACAAATTCACAGAGGCAGTCAGTGTCACTGGATTGAGGAAAAAAGATCCGTCTTCTCTGACAGCTGAGGGCAGGTTTGGAACAGAACAAATGACTTTGCTGTTGCAACTATGAAGCTAAAATGAGGGGAGCGATTTTTGCCTAATACTTTAAGTGACCGAAAGAGCTGGTTTATACTTGTTGCTAAAATACTTGTTGCCTGAAATTCTCTCTTTAAAAGTTTGTATCCTCTCAAGAGGCTAAGAAGTGAAACCAGGATCTGTTTTCCATGAATGAATGAAACTATACAAAGAAAAAAAAAGATTAGGCAAGATTATGCAAAAACCTTTTTTTTATGTTTGCTTTGCCTTAAAAGTCAGTCCTTGTCCTGCGCTAATTCTTTATGTCTTTCATCTTCAGACAGGTTCTAGCTGCTCTGGCAAGAAGGGAAATGATCCTGCTCTAAGAGTAACTTAACGTGAGTATGCAGAATAATGTGGTACTTCAGTTTTAGTAGGGACGTTAGAGGATATAGTGTTGCTTCACCAAATATAATAAAAATGATTTTGCAATCAAACGTACTTTCTTCTGATGGTTGAAGCCAATGAAAGAAAGTGTTGACTGTCCCAGGACTGGTAATGTGGTTTGTGGCAGCAGGATTAACTGGACACCCAGTTCCTGCAACTGGTAAATGGTACTTAAGTCAGTTTGCCAGACATAGATTCTAGCTGGACAGATTGTGTTTGTGAGATTGGGTTCAATCTGATTATGCTGACATTCGATTTGCTAAATAGTTAAACCTGTACAGTTTGCACTGCACACATATGCACTGTTGGATACAGTCTTATGGAGTTGCAGACAGTCCATTAGACAAGCTTTAACTCCGAAGATTGATTATTGATTAATTTAACATAAACATGATATGGCATACCATTACACTGGGGTTTTGCTCAAGCTCTGTTACTGTGGTGGAGGGACCTGCCTGGACAAGGAACTAAACCTGTTATCATCTCTGCACAAAACCTTGTTGTTATCTATTATTTTATACATTTCGGTAAGTTTTGATTAGGCCAATCATTGATGTCCAACCACGGCCTCAGATGCTTTGTGTGACTTCTACATATGGTTGAGCGATATGGCACATATATATCATATGAAAGTGAAAGTGACTATTGTTGTCATTGCGAGGTCACAACTAAATCGGACCTCTGCAATTAAGCCATGCACACAAACACCGTGCAGCAGAGGGCAGCTATGAAAGCTGCCCGAGTAGCAGTGACAGGGACGGTACTTTGCTCAGGGGTACCTCAGGGCAACCTACTGGTAGGGGGCTTGCTCCAATCCTGTGGCCAACTCCCTAACCAATAGGCCACCGCTACTTTAAGAAGTTTAAGTTTAAGAAGTTATAACGATAGATTTAATGTGACTGCTGAATTTTTTCTGAATGGATGTAAAAAGCCAATGGATTGCATTTAAATGCGTGTCGAACCAAGGATCAGTATTTTCTTGACTGGACATGTTAACCCTTCAGTCTGTTTTGTCAGAACATTGTTTTTCTTGGATGCTTTTAAAGAAGTGTGACGTTGTAACGCAGGCTATTTTGCAGAGCCTGGAGAACAGATTACTAGAGTTTTTATCATGTCTCTGCAGTAGTAAACAGCCCGCAGTGTGCCTTCATGAGTGAATTAGCATGGTAATGGTTTTCATCTGTGCATCTGGAAGACTACTCTGACTTTGCAGTAGGGTCTGGCTTACGTGTCTCAAGCCAAGCTTAGGCCATTGCAGTAAGGATTAATGGACCATTTGAACTCTGCAGCTTTAGGAGTGACTAAAGGAGTGACACAGTCATAGTGTGTGTACACCAGTTCTTCATCCCATCGCTCCCCACCATCACCCCTTAATAAAAGAGGGAGACTGAGTCACACATCCAGTCGTTTAACAGATGCTTTCTCTCTCTCCAGGTTTCTCTGCATGATGCTGTCGCTTCTTGTGAATTTCTTTATTGCTCTTCATGGTGAGTATCTGGGCCATCTGTAGTGCTTATTTGTACTATGCAGACCTTTGGTCCTAAAAAATGCTGCTAATAGAAATTTCACTGGCACTAAAAGAAGAAGATCATGTTCAAGATAGCCTTACAATCTTGACAGGTTCCCTGAATTAGAAAAAAATTGATTTACTCTTCTGGTTCTTTTTTTTCCCCCAGCAAAAACTTGCAAATGTGCAGATAACTCCATGTCTCAATCTCTGTTATTCATAGTTTTCAGTTTGGCTGGATTTTGAATAGTCCTGCTCCACCTTTTTTAAAAAATTTTTTATCATGAACAGTGCAGTTCCTCTTATTCAAATTACGTACCACTAGGACCAGAAGGAAAAAAAAATTTGCTTGACATCGAGGCCACCATCTGTCTATTCTTGCCTTAACTGATGCCTGTTGTACTGGTCCCTCTGTCTTTTGGTTGTATGCTATTCAAGCATGAATTAATATTTATAACGCAAGAAGTTTTTATTTTCTACATCTAGAGTCTAGAATGTAAACTAGCTCTCCAGTCATATCTGTAGGCCAGATTTTGTAGATCTAATTGTAGAATAATTGTAGAATTGCAGAATAAAAGTATTCTAATGCCCATTTGAGAAATAAGTCCATAAAGCATTGAATTTAAGGTAAGGATACAAAATCTGTGCCAAGGATGTTTTAAATAATACAGCAGTTTTTGACTTGTTTAAACAGGTGTGGCTGCTTTGGATCATTTAGCTGATGGGCCTGGTGTTTATCAGGACTTCCAGTGGAGAGCCCGGCTGTGCTGTGAGCTGCCTTCAGATGCACACTGGCTTCACACAAAGGCCAGTGGGGCCAGTGGTAGCTCCAGTGTTCAAAATCAGAGCACATCAGTTGTTCATAGCAGAGACCTCCCAGCATATCAGTGCCACATACAAAACTCCACAAATGAGATGGAAGCCTCCAGTGACTCGAGGACCTTGTCTGGTAATATTAACTCACCACACAGTTGATTATAGTATTGGAAAAAGAAATCAGAGCCGAACTGTTATGAATATATTGTGATCAATGAATAAAGGATTCAGCCATAACAAGCTAGATATATTGTTGTCTGATTTGAACCAACTGATTGTCTTCTGCCAGATATGATTATGAGTTCTCATTGCTCACATTCATTCAAATTGCAGTCTTTCTGTTTATGCTAACAGGTTTCTGTTACATAACTTGAATTTGTCATTTTTTAATCAGGTCCTATGCTTTCTATTAAAAATGTACCAGATCAGGCTGTATTGTTTCAGACAGCTTATGAATTATGGTTTCTATGATATAAAAATTATCACATCAGACATTTGTTACACGCCACTAAATGTGAGGCTTGGCCTTGGGGAAGTATCAGCTTCTATTATTGGCCAACTGACATATCCATTAGGCTGTAATAGCAATAAGGCCCTCTATAAGTGTGGAAAAGCTGAATGCTTTTTAAATAGCTTTGCACTTAATATGTTTGGCAAGACATTGTATATCTGAAGGAGGGTTATTTGAAGTAGTTTGAAATTGACATAATGGTTCTGCAAGCAGCCGCACTGTACAGCTCACAATATGTTTGTTTAGAAATGAGAGCAATGTGTACATGCAACAACATCATGACTAAAAACAGGAGTAAGGAGCTCTTATGTCATCAGCTCTTTGAGTTCTTCAGTTATTAGCTTTAGCTCCTGATTGAGCTTGTTTGTTTGCCTGATGTGTCATGGCTCTGTGATGCCAAGCTGGAGGTGGTGAAAGCTGGGAGTGAAGATTTAATCATCCAATCAATAGTCAGGACCCATTATACATGTTGATCAATTCTCATTACTTAACCTTTCTGTTCTGCCCTTCAGGACAATGATTAAATTAGAAACTAATAAATTAATAGCATACAAATTAAAAAGTCTGGGGTTTGTTAGCACGTTTACATTTAGTGAACAAACTCCTTCATTCAGAATAGTCATCCATACAACTACCGGCATGGAAAACATTTTATAAATGTATGATATGGAAGCTAATATATATACTTTTCAAAAAAGATTCATGGGGGAAAAAGGAAACCATCTTAAAGATAGTAGTTAGTATGCATAAGCATGTCTAAAAATGATACATCTATAGTCTCATCAGGATATTAAGGATCATTTTCCATTTATGATTTTTTTGCATATTTGCTAACTATAATTAGACTTTATTTTGATGAGAATGCATGTTCTCAAAATGCTTTGGGATAAATTACCAAGGGCTTAGTGAATGACAATGCTTAATGAAGCTGATGTGGTACTTGAATCTCTTTACAGCAATGTCTTTGGACGTTCTCTGCTGGTTTGAAGATAAATTGGCAAATGTAATTTGTCATCTTAAGCACCACAGAGCGTCAGGTTCCATCACCAGCCAGCTCACTGTTAGCCTACGGCAAGCCAAGTGAGTCTTCCTCTTCACATTTCTTATAACCTTGTTCGTTGGATTTAGAATTTCTTTTATCATCTAATGGGAAAATAAATAAAAATAGAGAATGAAATTAGACAAAAAGGTATGGAGCTTCATAAATCAGGCAATGGCTATAACAAGAACTGCCCACAGCCGTTAGACAATGGTACTGTAGCAAAATCATGTTGATGCTCTCCTGAAGAGTCTGTATTGCTGTTTTTTGTTGATCAACGTTCTAAGGATCAAGGTTGAGTGAGATCTCTACCCTCAACATGACAGCATTCACAGCATTTAAAAGCTCTATTGATGTTACTATTACCACAGTGCTTTATTTGGGTTTTTCAATTAAATCAAGGGTGTCATACTCAAGTCTTGCAGGTACAGAGCAGCGTGTGAGAATGAGGTACTGAAACTCCATATTTTTTTACAGATAACCTTCTTAAGTTTCTACAAAACAAGCAAAATTGTTCTATGCAAAAATAATCATATTAATAATAATAATAATAATAATAATAAGACTTGTTTACTATAGAATTTGAAATAATGTATATAAAAACTGTTGTTCAGGAAAGGTACCAAATCAGGTATCAAACGGCAGGGCAGCAGTATTGTTGTTGAATTAAAAAAACTAGTGTTTTAGCACTATTTTCCACAGCTAATCATAAACACATTGTTCATTTCTGTTATGTGGTCATCAAGTAGGAAACCATAAACTCTCACATTTTATGCCCTTCTTTAACTGGATGTGGCACAGTGCAGAAATGTATTTAGTCCAGTGGGTAGTGACTCTCCACAACAGCATACTGCATATCTAATACAATGGGAAGAAGTCATGCAATGACCCCTACCATCATGTTAATTCTTTAATCTCACACCAAACTCTTCATTGCCTTCTAGTTTCATTAAGGTTTTCAGTACGATGCAGTCATGTTCTCTCTTTATTATATTTTCTTCAACGTTGAGAATATTAAATTGGGAATTCTTTACAGAGAATTCAGTCAGATTATACATTACATATGTTACGTACCCATAATTCCCAAATTGTTCATTTTACTGTTTCAGCAAAGAGTTGCCTCCTAAAACAAACCACACCACTGAGGAGCTGTGTTCTGGGGAAGATGCAATCACGTGTTCTGTTACCATTCAAGACAACGACGCTCAAGTTTTGCTGCTAATTAGTGGTTCTGTCAACGGTCATTCTCTGCTGTCACCAGAGATGCATATCAGTCTCTATCAGTTATGTAAGTGCCTCTGTTTCTCTGTTGTGTTAAGCTATATAACAATTTTTCTTTCAGTAGTCTATATTCCATTCTTTGCCTCGCTTACTTTTTTGGATCTCAGCAGAATTCCAGGCCAAATGTGATCAGTTTAGGATGCACTGTACAAATGATAACATAATGCATGTATTCAAACTGAATGATTGTTATTATACAGTTATAATATTTAGTGTAGTTAGTGTCGTATTATTGTAATTACACAGTTGTATTGTATTGTTATAATTGGCTATAAAATGTATTACTTTAGTCACTAAGTGGCTATATTGCAATGCATCCTAATAAATATTAGCAGCACAATGATATTTAGTGGTTAAATGGAGGAAATAAACCCTGGTCTGCTGGATGGAAAGCAGTTCTCACTTTACCATTAAGAACAGTCACCTTAAAAACAGTTGAAGAAGGATGATGTTGCAACTGTGATTTTTTTAAAACACAAACCAAAACTCAACAATCTCAAATATAGTTAAAAAATAATAATCATTTTTAGAAACTGATTGGGTGCATGCTGTTCTAGGGGCACCCTGACAGGTCATGCAAATTACAAATTGAGAGATGGCGGATAATCATAACATTAATCTTTTTGTCTTTGGCTTGTGGGTTTTAGATTTGTATTGCATTATGGAGGACATCTTTGCCCTCTGTCGAGCAGAATGGACTTAAATTTCCCATTCAGAAAAGCATACCTGTTAACAGCAAGCATCCTTAGGAAAGACTCCTAAAGCTACAGTGATTATGGGGATAGCTTTCCAACATCAGTCATTCTGCTATAACGTCAAAGATAACATGTTTGTAGTGAAACAGTTATAACATAAAAATCATTTAGTCTTAGCTCTTTTCTTAGCAGTAGGCTAAAACACAGTATTTGTTCCAGGCCTGCGACACATTATAGAGGTCTGGCTGTTAATTGACTGAGCGAGTTAGTTCACAGTAAAAAGCTTTCCAAACATGAACAGCTCATCGTAGGCACACAGATGTGTGTTTGCTTTGTCTCCAAAACCATGGTGACCAGGTGCAGATGTCTGTTGCTTGTAGGTGTGTTTGCCAAACCTGCACACTTTAAAATGCAGGCTAATGACACGCTTGGTTCCCGGAGGCCAATTTCCAGTACAGACAGCAATAATAATTTACTGCAACTTTGAAGTTTAACAAGGGAGGGGCACTTGATGGAATAATTTTGAAATTAAAAAAAAAAAAACAACAAAAACTGACTTTCAATGCAGACCTGCTTGTATTTAGTAGAGTAGAGTAGAGTGATCGTTTATTATCCCACGAATGGGAAATTTGGGCGTTACAGGGCTCTTATAAAAAAAGACAGGTGTACAGACAGAAAAGAAAAAATATATAAAGATATAGAGAAAGAGGAACAGGAAGAAGTACAGGAGAAAAAGTAGAGGAGCTATAAATAAATAATAATAAATTATCTATCTATATATATATACATATACATATCTACAAGATATATATTAATGATATACTGTCGCAGTGGTGGACTCTAAGCCTAATGCACTTTAGGTTAATGGTAAGAATCAGTGAGTGTATAAATATAAATGATAATGCCTTTTATAAGACTCTTTCCTTTTGTGAAAGATATTTGTATTTTGGGAATTAACAATTTTTTTGGGCCTTTAATGATTACACATTAACTACTGTTGGAAATTCCTAACTTGCATAAAGTAGAGATGATTCTGGCCTGGAGTCTAAATGATTATATATCACTGATCAGTGAGAAACGGTGCATTGACTTGAGTTTAAAATGTCTTTGCATTAAGCTGCTGTAAATTTTTTTAATAAGGTAACCCAACCTGTGTATTTTACCATAATAACACAATTACTTAACTGTAACAACAACCCTCTTCCTTTTAACAACATGGTAAGAATAAGTGTAAAAACAGATGAGACATAAAGTAAAGAGGTAGAGTTAATGTAAGGTCAGAGTGACTATACTACTCTACTACTATATTCAAGGGTATGACAAGTGGTAGGACATGATGTAGGGAAGATTTGTACTTAAGGAATTATCTGACTCCATTTAGTCGAAGTTACAGCTGTGAAGCCCTTAAATCTTTGTAATTATGTTATTTGATGTGAATTACCTTCACAGACAAGCCAGACCCACCATTTAATCTTCATTATAACGTGACCACTGATGGTGATGTGATGTTCACTTGGAATGACTCACAATCAAGGAAATATCCTCTTACCTATGAGATTCGCTACTCATCCAACACTTCTCTCCAGCATTGGGAGGTGAGTAAAACATCAACAAAACTGACCTTTAAAATTACGATATGAACTTTAAAGTCCATTAATATGTCAGCCACTTTTGGTCTGATTTTCTGATTTTGGTCGGATTTTTCAAAGTAGATTAGAGAGTTTTGCACTTCATTTAGTTCCATTTGTATTACTGTTATACAATTTGATTTGATTTTACAAAACTATAGGTGATTTTAGACAAAGTTCATTGAAATATACTGCTTTGTCCACACACAGAAAACTGAATATGTGTATATATTTGTCTCTGTTAGGTGTTAAGGGTGCAAAATCCCCAGGTACTTCTGAAAGAGCTCAGTTCTGGAGTCAGATACACAGTTCAGGTGCGTTCTCAGAGCCCACAACATCTGCAGTATTGGAGTGACTGGAGCCAGCCATTCTTTCTCTCTCTTGATGGTAAGTTAAGGAAGATAATCGATCAATTGATTATTAATTATAATTTGATTTGGCTAGATTGTTGAAAACCACCCCTTTCCAATCAGCTACCAATCAATTATCTTCTTTTTCTTTCGGCTGCTCCCGTTTCAAACAATTATAATTATATAAAAATACTGACATTAGCTTAGATGACCAGCTCTGTTATTCTTCATGGTAAAATTTGTCCATGGATATAAGATGGCCATGACATGACTGATCAGTCATTATCTCATTACAATGGCAGTCTCAAGGAGTGGGATATTTCTGGGCAGCAAATGAACAGTCAGTTCTTGAAGATGACGTGTTGAAAGCAGATTAATTGTTTGAGGAACCTGAGAAAAAGCTGACTACTCCTTAAAATACATTTTTAGATCCAATTCCTTACTGCTTTGTGAGTCTTTTAGTGTGTGTGTGTGTGTGTATGTGTGTGTGTGTGTTTGATTTTATACTGTCTTATTGATAAATGCACTGATGTCCCTGGAAATGATGTCATCTTGAAGTCAGAATATTGTGCCCTAAAATGTTAATGTACTTTTCTAACATCACAGAAGTGTTAATTATGGGTGGCGGTGGTGTAGTGGTAGGGTACTGGCCTATGGGCCTATGACTCAAGAGGTCCCAGGTTTGAATCCCACCTTTGGCACTACCACCACTGAGTCGCTGAGCAAGACCCTTAACCCTGAGTTGCTCCCTGTAATTAGAACATGGAAGTTGCTCTGGATAGGAGCGTCAGCTAAATGCCGCAAATGTAACTGTAATTACCTTCAGCATGGGCTGACACACTGACACAACCCCTCACCATAACTGACCCTGACTTCTAGACTTCTGGCTGAAAACTGGTCTTTTGTTTCTTGGTCTAAAGCACATCCATTTCCTCCTAAAAAGATCTGTAATACCGGGCAGCGGTGGCCTAGTGATTAGGGACTAAACCCCAGTATTGGAAGTATTGGTTTTTGGTTCAAATCCCAGACCAGTAGGTTGTCCTGAGGTACCCTTGAGCAAGGTACTGTCTCCATCACTGCTCCCTCTCTTTAAATAGCTGCCCCCTTCTGCACATGTGTATGGGTAAAAAGCAGACACTGCATTTTGTTGTGTTTTACTGTGGGCTGCGCCATTGTTTCACAATGACAATTAGTCACTTTCACTTCACTTTTAGTTAATTCACATGAATGAATGCCATCTTTGTATATATATATATATATGTGTGTGTGTGTGTGTGTGTGTGTTTCTGTGTTTGTTTGTGTGTGTGCATGTGTGTGTGTGTGTTTTGGTGTGGGTGTGTTTCTGTGTTTGAGAGTATTGATTGTTGTTCTTCTGGGCCACTGGTTACTCTTAAACAAAGGTAAAACTGTTTCAGACAATTTGTAACATTTGAATTAAATGCACTCAAAGAGATGTCATGAAGTGAGTAAGAAAATGAGTAAGAATTGCTTGTGGGGGGTTCTCCAGGCTAAAACCCCACACACTGGTGCAGAGAAGGCACTGACTCACGATGCCTACATGAAAGAATTCCTTCATTATGTGGGAAATAGACAGTGCGTATGCCCAGGGAGCATCAAGCTTATTGCTTTTTGTGAAAAGCTTAGCTGTTAAATCAGTTTAAATGCCCATACAAAGAGAGCTATTCATATTTCATTCACTAGCTTGATGAAGATGTATGAAGTGTTCTGCCACATAATTGACACAATTTACAGTTTTATATTAAAATAACAGAAATCACATCACAGAAACTATTCCCCTTAGTCAGGCAAACAATGAGACATTTAGAAGTTGGCGAAACACAAAACCTATACAGCATTGAAGGAAAAGTTTACTTTTATTATGTCACCCCTTTTTTCAGGCAACATCAATTTTTTAACATGTTTTTAGACATTTGTCCAAAAATAACATAAACACTAATAATAAATAATAAATTCAGTGATTGTGTTTTTTAAATTATTTTTTAAATCTTATGATATATGAGTCAATTATCTGCAGATTCACTTTACAGTATTTGTGAGATACAGAGTAATGTAGTGTAATGTATTAGTATTGATCGTCATCCATATAAAAGAGGATCTCTTGCTTTTTGGTTGAGTATTTTTCTTTTGTTATGAAGGTAGGATTATAGTGCCTTTGTCAGATGCTTGTTGGGCTTACTTGCCATGGCAACGTAAATGGAAATCCAGTGTGTGCACTCAGAGGAAGATGAGGCTTGAAGACACCAGCTCAGGTGCTGCCAGGGAACCAGAGAAGCAAAACAACCAAAGTAGTCCCAAACCTAAATAGCAGCATGCTTTGAATCAACCTTTTTATGCTTTCTCGTTCCACATTTCCACATTTAACTATTAGATTTCACTTTTTCTTGACTTGTTTATTTCTAGGCACCTTGCGCACCCTTTAACCTCCTATAAATAGCATCTGTTATTCAGTCAGAAATCTGGGGTAAATAAATGAAAGCTACTTAATTATGGATTCCTTACTTGCTAAGTTCAATACCCAGAAAAAATTAAATGAATACTTTATTTTTCACATTAATAAATTGACACAATTTTGTTTTTACATTTAAAATCACACTGAATATTTAATCAGTTTCGGTAGATATGATGGGATTCACAAAACATTAAATATTAATTCTTTTAACATTATACAAAGATAAGAATCAGCAGATTTATGTGAGGTTCACTTTGTGTATGATCATGTTTTAAGAGTTGTAAAATTAGAACCAGCCTAATAAATTGCACTTTATCCTTCTCTCCTTTTCCCCATCCTTCAAAAGTGAGCTACATCCCTGCTGAAGTGTTCACCAGGCCTGGGGAAGAAGTAACTGTGTACAGTGTCTTTCATAACCGCAGCTGGAATGCCAGCAGGGCAGTGTGGATGCTGAATGGCCAGGTGATGCCAGAAAGCCAATACAGAGTGGTAAACGAGTGGGTCAGTGCAGTCACCATTAGGTCAAAGGAGCCAGGCTTTGACACTTTGATGTGCTGTCGTCCATGGGGAGAAAGATATAAGTGCAGTATCGCTTATGTCAAGGTCTACACAGAAGGTAAGCCAGAATCTGTTGCAAATTTTGTAAATTATGTTTTTCATACGGTTAATTATACTGTCCTTACTGAGGCTGCCCTTTCATTTGGCCATAATTACAAAGTTGTAATTGTGAATGCGCCTGGTGTAACTGGTCAATAAAAGGTGCCAATAGCAGCACTTAAAAAAAAAAAAATCTATAATTACAGATCAGACACTGCTATCCACTCAGACAAATTATGCTTTGTTTTTAGGACGTTAGTGTTCTTTAAATACTGAAGATATAAGCTTGTTTAGGCATAGTGAAACACACTGTAGGCTAATTAATAATAATAATAATAATAATAATAATAATAATAAATACATATTACCCAGCTCTAATTGTAACTGGCCATTAGATGTTTTGAGACAACAGAGCAGAATGGTTTTTAATAATTTGAGCAAGAAATAAAAGTCTGAAAGTAAAGTGCTTACAACAGAGTTTAAAGTATTTATCGGCACTCTGAGTTCCTCTACCCTTATTTGCAGGTTTTTTTGATGCAAATATAACCTGTCAAACTGATCAAGGTACAAGAACGGATTCCATGACCTGTAAATGGAATAAGAGTGCATGGGCAGTGGTGAGATTTCTATACAGGTATGTAGGTTTGTGTCCTTTTCTTTAGATTCCACTCATACATAGATAGGGAAGTAATTATGTTCAATATGTTGCCTTTTTCTTTTTAGAAAATACAAGGGAATGTGTGAGGAGATTCCGCATGAGGCACGTACCATGGCAAAAATAGAGGGAGAGTCAGCGTTTGGGGTGGAGGAGTGCCCCGATGGAGTAGGAGATTTCCGGGAGTGCACCCTGCGAAACCTGAGCCTGTTTTCCTGTTACAAGCTCTGGCTAGTGGTTGAGGGAGGCCATGACAAAGTGAGATCATCTCCTGTCTTTGTTGTTCCTGTTGACTATGGTGAGTGTTTAACTGTGTTTAACCCCTAAAAATGGAAAGAATTGAGATATTTAATTTAATCAAACTGTTTCTGTATTTCTAAACTTCCAGTTTGTTTTTTTTTTAGTTCTGTATAGAAACATCAAGTTGAATTAAAAAGAAATTCGTGCCATGGAAACCTCCATACCCTTGAAAAGGATTATTCATCTAAACAATATTACTTTCTTTCCTTCAGTGAAACCATCTTCACCCTCTGACCTGAAAACAGTCCCCTTGGCCAACACAATACTAAGGGCTAGTTGGAAGAGGCCTCACTTGCCTGCATATGATTTGGAGTATGAGCTACGCTATACTCCATCGCATGGACCTGCAGACTTACCATGGAAGGTAGTGAGAAACCAAGACCTCAGCTGGCTTTGGCTAAAAGCTGTGTGAGCACAAATGCTTTGCACAGAATCCTCATGAGCTCAGTAAGAGATGGCATGCAGCAAAGTGGTTTGTTATGTCTTGTAGTTATAGGGCTGAGTAATTTAAGTAATTTAAAATAAGAGTGAATATGTTATCTGTGTTTATGGAAGGCAAACTATTAATTTGGCCACTCAGCCTGAGGTCTGCTGGTTCATTTAATTACTTTTAATATTTTCATTGTCATGTGTATATGAAAAACTTCTATCCATTTACAGAATGACTGATTTATCTTTCTCAGGTATTTGGGCCAATCTTTAAGTCATCAACAGAATTTGTGGTACATGACCCATGTGTTCGGTATAAGATTCAAGTGCGCTGCCAGAGACTGAATGGCTCTGGTTACTGGAGTGACTGGAGTGAGCCTCATTCTTCCTCGATTTATAGTAGCAAAGGTAAACTGCTGAAGTTCAGTTTGTTGGGTGGCATTTACTCTTACGTATTGTTTCAGTAAACTGATTCCATTCTTTTGCCTCAGGATTAATAAATGCATTGTATAAATCCATTGTTTACTGTAACCCTTTAGCTGATCATTGGAGATTATTAAGGGAATTTGATTTGTCATGTGATTTTAGCACCAGAGATGGGGCCAGATTTCTGGCGTGTTATACAAGACGACACTACAAGGAATTATTCAAATGTAACTCTGCTGTTCAAGGTAAGAGACACTAAGGCCCTGATGTATGTTTGAATGCAGGCTTGGTGAAAACATGATTCCCCTAAATTTATTGTGCTTCATTTCTCAAGACTACAACAAACCAGTGTAATGTGTAATCAGCTGCATGTGTAAACTCTCCAACCACATTTTGCATGAGGAAGTGAAGCGCGTTTTAGATCTGACCGAGCATACATCTTGTATCCTTGTGTTCTTATTCCAGTGCATTCAGACATTTTGGTTATTTTTAATGTAAATGAGCAGGATTTTGCTGTTGTAAGCTCACAATCTCTGTCAACAGCCTGGATTGAACATTTTACTGCAAAAATGTAGTGATTATAAAGTATGCCAGAATGTGCCATTCTGTGGTTAACAGGTTGTTCAATAACATTTGGGATTAGGAGACTGAATCCATTCATGTATTTTACAGCTGTTTCTGCCATACGTGGGTGGATATTTCTATAAAAGAATACTTCATCCATAAATAAAGCTTGATTTTTTCTTCTTAATGTTTTCAGCCCGTTCCAGCTGAGAGTCCAACCAACTGTGTGAAGGGACTTGTTGTGAACCAAACCTCAGGGGGTTCCATGTGGTCTGTTGATGTTGCCCTTGGCTCATTATACACATTCCAGTGGAAAGAGGAAGTCCATATGATTACCGTCATGTCTCAAAACTCTTTTGGCCCCTCAACCAGGAATAGCAACATGACTCTGATGCGTCAGCCTAAACGTGAGCTAACATGCAGCTAGCATTCCTACTCTAGTACTACACTTAGGCCATTGATAGGGAACGATAAGTAACATAAGGAACTTGTGGTGAAATTGTTTTCTGTAATGCATATTAGGTTTTATAACATTTGTGATGGCTTAAAAGTGGGTCTAACATTTTCCCCCTGCTGCTTCACACTGTGTTCCATTCTTCTATTTTAGGTCAACCATTACACTTTTTGATTTGTAGCTAATTGCTTTAATGGAAGCTGTTAGTTGTTTTGATGCTAAGACTAGTCTATTAGCTTATGTAACGGGCTAATGTTTCAGTTTCAGGCTTTTGTTACCAATATTAGATGTAGCCATAATATACATAGGACGCTAATGGGATGCTTTAATTCCAGTTGTCATGGGAACAAGCCCCAGTTTTGAGAGTTTTTGTCAGGTAATAATGGTGAGGTCTAGTGTTTGATTAATTTTTTCTTTTTAATCTTTAGGAAAATGTGTTCGTTCGTTCCATGCCACAGCCAATGCTACCTGTGTGTCTCTGTACTGGACCTTGCTGTCTGATCAGCCCTTGCCTGTTTCTTTCGTCATTGAGTGGCTGGAGCTGAATGGAGACCTTGGACAAGGCACTGGAAAAGTAGAGTGGATCAGAGTCCCTTCTTTAACTAGAGACTTTCAACTTTGCCGTACGTTTGCAGCCCTTTTATTTTATTGTGTAACTTTCTGTTTTTTTGTTTTGTCGCTTTTAATTTTCCATTTAAATTGTAGCTGCCTTATATTTAGACATATATTTAACATACTGCATTTTATAAAAGACATAAAAACCACTAACTTGAATTGAAGTAAGAAAGTACAAAAGGTTTGCATAACTAACCTCAGACGGTTGCATAAATGGAAACACTTTTACAAGTCTTGATAACCTTCAGGAAGATAAAAACAGAAATTTAAAGAAAAGATATAAAAAAAATAGAAAAAAAATCAAAAACCAACAGGTCCTGTGTGGAAAGGGCAGTTATCCATTAACTCAAGCAAACATTTGATCAGTTAACCAAATTTAGTTGATAACTGCAATGTGAAATAGAAATCAGAAAAAGGAATTGAATACAAAAGTCTTATTGAACAGAGAGCATTTATTAACCAATGCCATCCTCATCCAAATCGATCTGCTGGGTGATGGCGGATTGCAGATTCTCTGCTACAAACATGAGGTTTTGGCTAATAAAGTTTGATAGTTCAGGTTAGGTCTGATTTGAAGAAAGCAGCTCCTTGTAATACCATGAAATAAACCTTTCACACACAGGAGCACTGTGTCGTAGTACTCTGTCTTTGTGGTGAAAATATCCTTTTAAATGGCAGCTCTTTTATCCTGTCTTCACGATACACGTTGGTGTTGCTGCCGTGTAAATAAAATACTACTCCCACCACACTTCTCAAAGTTGTTCTAAGGTCCCAATGTTTAGCAGAGCTAAAGGGTACCATGGCTTTCACACCTTTTAACACCTTTGGTAAAGTTTATGCTTTTTAACTTTCAAATATTAACTCTTAACTCAATTAATATTGGAAATTGGAATGGATGGTAATACTTTTTAATATATATTCATATATTACTTTTATTCAATGAAATGTTTTATTATTTGATATCTTTTTGGTGTCTCCAAAAGCCAGGAAAATTAATGAATAATACTTTTGGGTGTCAAGTTTACAGTATTTCGATATACACTTTAAGTTATTAAAATAATAATAATAATAATAATAATGGCACCAGTTGTAATTTGTAGTTACAGTCGTTTTGATATTTTTGTGCAGGTCATTTCTATGGCTCAGAAGAATTCAGACTGATTCCTGTATTTGTGGATAGTGAAGGAGAGCCAGTGCGATGCAAAGGTTAGTCTATGTATTTATGTTTTGGACAAGAGTACTTTGCACACATGACATTATGTCTTATATTACAATATTTTCTGGAATTCTCAATCTCTCAGTAGTAAATTCAGTAATGTTACAGTTGTCTGATTGTAAAAAAAGCTTACATTTACATTATTTCAGCCTCTCCTGCAGTTGTTTACCCTAGAGAATGTGCCATCAATATGTCATTCAGTCATCTGTAGTTTACTGAATGTGTCATTCAGTCATCCATTACTCTTGTTTAAAAATAACTATTTAAAAATATTAAGATATGAGAAATATGTTTGCAAGTTCTCATACTTGCATTGTGCAACTCTCATATACTTTGTTGTGAAAAGAGGCAATCAATACAAAGACACATGTGGTTCAAAAATTCTGAATGGCTGTAATTTTAACTACAATGGTTAGGGTCTGTAACTAAGCCCTCAGATCAGAAAAGCTGGGATGGTGTAGTAGAGTGTAGTCTAGATGGCATTCTTCCCTGACAGGGGAGATAGCATGATTAGGAAGGTGGTTCACCCAAGGTGAGGCTCAGCCATTGCACTCCGACCTTGCAGACTCCTGCAAATTCTCCAAATGGGGGCATCTCGACTGCATAATTTCTGGTAGTGGGGGACAATGTTTGCACTCTTCCCTGATTTGGAAGGGGAATTAGCTGAAATGCTGAAGTGCTAGCTTAGCATGTGAGAGGTAGCGGGATTGATGCTCCTCTCGGCTACAATGTGCCACAAAGCTTCAGCTTGACCAGTGTTCTTTTGGGCAGCAGTGACCTAGTTGTTAGAAAATAGGCCCCAGGATTGGAAGGTTGTGAGTTCCAATCCCTGATCAGTAGGTTGTCCTGAGGTGACCTTGAGCAAGGTACCATCCCCATCACTGCTCCGTGGGCACTTTAAATAGCTGCCCCCTGCTGCATGGCGTGTATGAGTGAAAAGCAGAGGTTGAATTTCGTTGTTGCTCACTGTGTGCTGTGCTGTGTTTCATTATTTTGAGGGTAAATTGCAGGAGAGGTTAATGTTTTAAAATGTTTCAAATGTTGAATTGTCAATTACTGAGTGTTTCATATTTTTTTAGAATCTTCTCTGAGAATTGTTTAACGATATTATGCACTGTAGACTGACAAATAACCACAACCCTTCAATTTTTTGACAAACATTGTTTTTAAGTATTTCGAAACATTTCTAATGCATGTATTGATGACCTAGATATCCTTTTTTTAAATAATTTTAAATTGTTTATCTTATTACTAGCCCTAAAAGGTTGCCCCCCCATCCCAACCTTTTTTGGAATGTGTTACTGGCCTGAAATGCAAGGATAAATGTCTTTTAACAAATGAAATTATGATACGTAGACATGTATCGTCTTGTGTTTATACTGCCTGCAATTAAATAAAACCTTTCCCAAACCTTTCTGTATTGGTGATATTTGCAAACTGTGGTTTGTTTTGCAGCTGCACGAAGTGATCCTGCAGCCTACATGCTCCTCATGATCATTGCCTTCCTCTCTGTTGTGCTGTTTGTTACTCTGATCATCTCACAAAATCAGTAAGAAAGATTTATCTATTTTCAATTTCACTAGCAGAATACCACCTATCCTCTGAGCTGTGTATAATTTATACTTAGCCTACTAATTTTAACCAGATAAACCAGATATTGTCACATTATTAACTACTGGGCAGCGGTGGCCTTGTGGTTAGGGAGTTGCCCTGGATCGGAAGATTGTGGGTTTGATTCCCTCACCAGTAGGTTGCCCTGAGGTACCCTTGAGCAAGGTACAGTCCCCGTCACTGCTCCCTGGGTGCTTTCAATAGCTGCCCCCTGGTGCACATGTGTGTATGGGTGAAATTTCATTGTGTTGTGCTGTGCTGCGTTTCACAATGACAAAGGTTGTCACGTTCACTTTTTCACTTTTTTTCAAATTACATTTGTTAATCATGCTATGAATTCTGCGATTAGAGAGGCTTTTGATATTTGGCATTCATTATGAAGACAAGTCTTCTGTGGCTTGATGGGTTAAACAGAAATTAGAATTTGCACTCATTTCCATAAAATGTGATCCCTTCATGGATATTCGTAATATTCAGTGTGCAAGGTTGCAAGCAGACACATAATCAGTATTTCAATGTGGTAATCTGATTAAATAATATTAGTGTTACAGCAGAAAAGCCTTAAGTGGCATAAGTTAATGGTTTCAGCTGTCTGCAGATGATTGCTTTGTTTTGTCCAAACATGTTTTGATTGACAGAACATAATTTGAAAAGTGACAGGTGGTGACAAATATCCTTATAGTTCTTTGATTATAAGGTAAGGCAAAGCAGCAAGGCAAATGAGCGAAAGAGAAAATAATAAGGCAGAGAGCGCAATGGATTATTCAAGACACAGCATGCCAACTGAGAGCTGTGCTCAAGCGCACATTTATTGTGATTTGCAAATGCACCTGATTACCGAGTCCATTACTTAATACACTGGTCAGATGATTTTACTTTATGCGCAACATTTAGGACAATTCACTTGTAGCACTTCTTCTTATGTAGAGTAACAAATGTTAATGACCATCATCCTGTTTACTAAGGAACATAAAGTCCCCTAATACACATGGGCCTTGGCACTGAATTCTGCCATCCTGCCAACTTACTATCGCAGACTGTTTTTGATATATTGTTAATCCATCAAATAATATAAATTATCCTTGTGTGGTTCTGCTTATGCAGACAAACCTGTTGTTCATTCATCATCTGATATACATAATTCATGTTATAATTCCAGGTCTGACGAGATGTGGCAAAGTTAATTAGGTTAAGTCGAACTTTAGAAACACTTTAGAATGAGAGCAAGTTTTTTTTTATTGGTAATAATGATCAAGCTTCTTCTCTTAGGCAAGTTTAGGAGATTAGAGACATTGCACATGATGTCAATTAATGTTTTTCAAAAGTTCCTGCTACAGTTCACAGACTCATCTTATAGGGGTGCAATTCAATTATAGTTGTTCATATCTCTTTAATTGTGTGGTTTTTTTTGTACCAAAGTCTTTACCAAAAAATAAACAGTTGGGTAAATTCATAATAAATTTTACTATGTTTGGAGCAAAAATCTGCTGATTCTGTTCTTGGTTGATTACAATCATGCATGCCTACCTGAACTTATTAGACATAAGAAAGACATTGATGCACCTTTAACCTTTAAACAAACCTTTGGTTTTCCTCATTTCAGGTTATTATTTTAAAAGAGTTCTGAGAAAAGCTCTCAAATTTTGGGCATTGGTACTAAAACGTTTGAAACAAAACCCAGTCCTGCATTTCGTTGTCATAGCTTTCTATGAGGTGACATGCAAGTACACTGTGATTGTATTTTCCTTTTTTATATCTATGTAATTTTTGCTATCTGTTACATTTTCAGAATTAGGAAACTGATGTGGAAAGATGTTCCAAATCCCAACAACTGCTCCTGGGCCAAAGGGATGGATTTCAAAATGGTCAGAAAAGTGCATTGTTATTGTTCTTGTTCCTACAAATATGTACCTTCATACTGAAAGGTTTTTCCATACTTTTTTGCAGATGGATGGGACAGACAACCTGTTTGGTCATCCTGAAGGCCTCACTGCTTGCCCCCTTCTGCTGGTTTCTGAAAGAGTCAGTGAAGTGGAAATAGTTGATAAACCCTGTCATCTCCTTCTTGAGAAAGACCAAGAAAAAGGGGCTCTCCTTCACAGTGCTGTGAATGTGGAAGATAGTAGAACCAGCCTTGGAACAATGGAAGGATCCTTTGAGCCACTTGACACTTCCACCGTAGCCGCAACTCCAGAAACATCTGGCCAGTCATCTGTAACATACTCTACAGTTCTGGTGTTTGATCAGCCCATGCTCATCAGGAAGCAGCAGGAAAGTCTGAGCAGCTCCAGCGATGAGGGAAACTTCTCGGGGAATAACTCTGATATCTCTGACTCCTTCCCTGGAGGCCTCTGGGAACTGGAGAACCCATCCTGCTCCAGCACTAATCCTCGAAACTCTTGCTCCTACAACTCAGAAGAGTTTTCTGAAACATCTGAGCAAGAGGATGAAGCTTTGGAGAGCAGAAGGGTGGTTAAAGAACTCTATTACTTAGGAATGAATGAGGAAGGAGAAGAGGATTTTCAGGATGAAGAAAAAGATGATGAAACTGTTTTGTGTGTAGATACCAGTCCACAGTTGGAACACAAGTGTTCTGGCTCCAGTGATTCCAGTTTAATGTCCCAGGGAAGCATTCCTCTCTATTTGCCCCAGTTCCAGCATTCAGCCAATGAACATCTGTGAGAAAAAGTGGAAGATAGCGCCCTCCTGCTGTGACATCAAGAAGTGTTTCCCAAACCTGGAATTAAGGACGCTCTGTTTCATAGAAATCTGCCGCTGTTGTGGGCTTAGGATCGGCTACCATTATTTTTCATTTTTAACATCATTCCTTTTGAGAAAATGGACTTCACAAGCCATGGATAAGCTGAATTAGAGGAGAACCTTAAGCATCAACATAAGATTGAACTGGGTTGTCGTGATTACCTTCCCTCTTTTGACCTTATCATAAGAAACTATCCAAAAAACAGCCAAACTTTCCATAAGTCAAGCTGTGCCTGAATCAGACAGCTCCTACTAGACTGCCCCTGTCTGACTCTGAAAGTCTGGGTCTGACTGGTTGAATCTAAACCAGTTTCATCAACTTGCTTGCTGCCTTTCACCCTGTCACACAGGATGTGTCGTCTTGTTTGTTTGAAGGCTTAAGTAAAATATCAAATTACTGACTGGGATACAATTTTCTAGAGGAGAGTTTTTAGGTGTTTTTGCAAATTGCAATCGGTGTGAATGAAAATGGTTAAAGAGGAATACTGAAAGTGGGACTGTGTTGATAATTCATTTGTTCTATTTACATTTGAATATGAATGTATTTTGTCACTGATGTTTACATTCTATGAAAAAAGCATTGAGTGTGAAACGTCTCATCTAGTTTTCATTGTCTGACATTTTGTACTGCAAACTGTTTATGATGACCATTGAATGTTATTGACAGTGATTGAATCTGTTAACACAAAATGTATCTAAAGAATGCCTGTACAGTGTATAAATATTTCTTGTCTATTTTTCTGGTCAGAATAAACTATTTATTGCAAGCACTGTCAATCAAGAAACATGATTCTGTATCGATTTACTGTTAAAATGGATTCAGAAACTTTATTCATTATTGCAATGGGCTGGCAACCTGTCCAGGCTGTTTCTCTGCCTTTCTCCAGACAGGTACTGGATTCCTCCACAGCCCTAACTGGTTAAGTGGATACGATCATGTAAGAATTGAACTCACCTAGCTGCATATTCTACCTTTATAATGGATGCCAGCATATTATTTAGTTTATCCTTTTTTGCACATCTTTACAGCCATGGCAAAAAGTTTGAGAATGACTCAAAAAATAATTTTCACAAAGATTGCATCCTCAGTTTTTATGATGGCAATTTGCATAAACTCCAGAATGTTACAAAGAGTGATCAGATGAATTGCAAAGTCCCTCTTTGCCATGAAAATGAACTTAACCCCCCCCCCCCCCCCCCCAAAAAAAAACAACAAACAAACAAAAAAGAAATTCCACTGCAATTCAGCCACAAAAGACCCTGCTGACATCATTTGAGTGATACTCTCATTTACACCGGTGAGAGTGTTGAGGAGAACAAGGCTGGAGATCACTCTGTCATGCTAATTGAGTCAGAATACCAGACTTGATGCTTTAAAAGGAGAGTGCTGCTTGAAATCATTGTTCTTCCTCTGTTAATCATGGTTACCTGTAAGGAAACATGTGCAGTCATCAACACTGTGCAAAAAAAGAGCTTCACAGGTAAGAATATTGCTGCTAGTAAGAGGCTTCAGAGAGCTCAAGAAAGTCCAACAAGTGACATGACCACCTCATAAAGCTGATTCAGCTGCGGGATCGGGGCACCATCAGTACAGATCTTGCTCTAGAATGGCAGCAGGCAGTTGTGAGAGCATTACATTTCATTATCCAGAGCGACTTACATTCCTTATCTACAGGGACAGTCCCCCCGGAGCAACTTAGAGTTAAGAGCCTTGCTCAGGAATCTCAGGGATTTGAAGCTGAGACCTTTTGTTCTGTAGATGAGTATCCTACCACTAGACCACCAACACCCCATCAGGGGAGGATGGCCTGGTGTCAAGAAGGTCAGCAAAGAAGTCACTTCTCGCCAAGAAAACATCAGGGACAGACTGATATTCTGAAAAAGGTACAGGGACTGGACTGCTGAGGACTGGGGTAAAATAATTTTCTCTGATGAATCTCCTTTCTGATTGTCTGGGGCATCCAGAAAAAAGATTGTCTGGAGAAGAAAAGCAGAGCACTACCATCACTCATGTGTCATGCCGACAGTAAAGCATGAACTCGCTCAGAATTTCACTGAAAAGCGCAGCCATGAATAAAGAATGTTACCAAAACATCCTTGAGAGCAACTTCTCCCAACTAAGAACTGTTCCAAGAACAGTTTGCTGAGGAACAATGCTTTTTACAGCTTGATGGAGCAACATCCCATAAATCAAAAGTGATAACACTGAAGCAGGAAACTTTATGAAACCAATACTTGTGTCACTCTCAAAACTTTTGGCCATGGCTATGTATTTTTGTGTAGTATAGACAGAAAGAATGAACTGGCCAGGTGTTTGTTTGATAGAATAAAGATGATCATGTACCCGTGTAGAGGGTTGCATTGAAAGCTGAGTTATGAAAGAACTTCTATTAAACTTTAAGCGATGGCTCAGAGTCCTTGAGATGAAAAATGAAAGAACTGCTGCACCACCTCCACTCTGGATTGAGGGAACTATTAGATAACGGTGAAGTACATTACGTCAGGGATCCCACGGGTCACTGAATAATAATGATACAACACAGACTACATAGTGCCATCCTCACCCAACATTTTTAGGTGTTATATTGACAGCACATAAAAAGGTAGTTATGCCACATTATATTAACATTTCTAAAATGCCCATTTCACAAGCCTTTACAATTACTTTCTACAGAAGAGAGAGAAACTGTTGTTCTGTACTTCCCGGTCTTTTGGGAGCTACATTCTAAATGACATTCATTTTCACTCCATTTTCCTAAATGCCTTACATGTCTAAATACCCTCTATAGTCTACTCTAAAGGGACTTCCAGCACCTACATTCTTTGCATACACTTACATGTATTTGAGAAATATGTAGTAAAGGAACAATCATTGAGTGAAAATGGAATAGATAGGACATTTTTTTTTTTTTTTTTTACAAATGAAGTAGTCAGTCTTTAAACTGTAATCAGCAATGCTAAAATGGGTACAGTCTTTTCCAGCAAACAGGCTAAGTGCAACATTTGCTTTTCTTGGACATCTGTACTGCACAGACATCCATCTGCCCATCGTCTTCACTGCTTATTCTGCCTATGGTCATGGAGGTGGCATTAGGCAAAAAAGCCCATGGGAGTCCATCAGTCCATCAGAAGGAAAACATACGTCTAGGAGACAATTTAGCGTCTCCGCTCCACCTGATATGCAAATCTTTGGACTTTAGAATAAGTTTCATGCAGACCTAAGGAAAAACAGTGCCCTGGCTGGAACCCAGAAATTTCTCACTGTGAGGCAAAAGCACTAACTGCTGGGAGCTGAAAAAGAATATTTCTTCTCCTTCTTCTTTCGGCTGCTCCTGTTTAGGGGTCGCCACAGCTCCCATTTCTTCCTGTCCTCTGCACCTTCCTCCTTAAAAAGAAAAAGAAAAATTTGAAAAGGATATTTGTCAGCAGCTGTGCTGCTGATCCCAGCGTACAGACCCATCATAAGGCGCGTGAGACCGATCCTGAAGCAAGTAAAGACCTGGCCCACAGGAGCCATCTCTGCTCTTCAGGACTGCTTTGAACGCACCGACTGGGACATGTTTAGGGAGGCTGCAACCTATGGTGACTCCATCAACCTGGAGGAGTACACAGCTTCAGTGACTGGCTACATCAGCAAGTGCATTAAGGATGTTACTGTCTCCAAGTTCATCATATCACGACCCAACCACAAGCCATGGATGACTGCGGAGCTGTGCAGACTCCTGAGAACCCGGGACAAGGCCTTCAAGTCAGGGGACGAGGCCGCCCTAAGAAAAGCGAGGGCAAACCTGTCTCAGGCCATCAGAGCAGCAAAGCGAGCTCACGCAGAGAGAATCCATGGCCACTTCAAGAACACTGGTGACACGCGGCGCATGTGGCAGGGCATCCAAGCTCTCACCAACTACAGGACATCTCCACCTGCCTGTGACGGTGACCCCTCCCTCCCAGATGCGCTGAACCACTTCTATGCACGGTTTGATGCAGTGAACGACACGAGAATGAGGAAGACCACCCCTCCTCCAAACGACCAGATTCTCTGTCTGACCACAGCCGAGGTGAGAAGATCTCTTCTCAGAGTCAACCCATGGAAAGCTGCTGGTCCAGACAATATTCAAGGTCGTGTGCTCAGAAGATGTGCAGAACAGCTGGCAGATGTTCTCACTGACATCTTCAATACCTCTCTGAGCACCACTGTTGTTCCAAGGTGCTTCAAGACCACCAGCATCATTCCAGTGCCAAAGAAACCATCTATCTCCTGCCTCAACGACTATCGTCCTGTCGCACTCACACCCATCATCATGAAGTGCTTCGAGAGGCTGGTCATGAGGCACATCAAGTCTCAGATCCCCTCCTCACTAGACCCCCTGCAGTTTGCGTATCACTAGACCCCCTGCAGTTTGTCCCAACCGCTCAACAGATGATGCAATCTCCACCACTCTCCACCTGGCCCTTTCTCATCTGGACAGAAAGGACAGTTATGTCAGAATGCTGTTCATCGACTACAGTTCAGCATTCAACACCATCATCCCTCAGCACCTGAGTGAGAAGCTGAGGCTGCTGGGCCTGAACACCTCCCTCTGTAACTGGATCCTGGACTTCCTGACTGGGAGACCCCAGTCAGTCAGGATCAGTAGCTGCACCTCCAACACCATCACACTGAGCACAGGAGCCCCCCAGGGCTGTGTGCTCAGCCCACTGCTGTTCACACTGATGACCCACGACTGTGCAGCGAAGCACAGCTTGAACCACATCATCAAATTCGCTGATGATACAACCGTGGTGGGTCTGATCAGCGGTGGAGACGAGGCAGCTTACAGAGAGGAGATACAAGAGCTGACGGACTGGTGCAGAACCAACAACCTGTCTCTGAACGTCGACAAGACTAAAGAGATGGTTGTTGACTTCAGGAGATCACGTCGGGACCACACTCCACTTATCATCAACACCTCACCTGTGGAGATGGTCTAGAGCACCAAGTTTCTTGGTGTTCACATCACTGACAACCTCACGTGGACCCTCAACACCAACTCCATCACAAAGAAAGCCCAGCAGCGCCTCTACTTCCTGCGCAGACTGAGGAAAGCCCATCTCCCACCTTCCATCCTCACCATCTTCTACAGAGGAACCATTGAGAGCATCCTGAGCGGCTGCATTACTGCCTGGTACGGGAACTGCAACGTCTTAGACCGCAAGTCCCTACAACGGGTAGTGAGAACAGCTGAGAAGATCATCGGGATCTCTCTGCCCTCTGTACAGGACATTTTCACCACTCGCTGCATCCGCAAAGCAACCAGCATTGTGGATGATCCCTCCCACCTGTCCCACACTCTCTTCTCCCTCCTGCCGTCCGGGAAAAGGTTCCGCGGCATACGGGCCTCCACTTCCAGGATGGGAAATAGTTTCTTCCCCCTGGCCATCAGACTCTTGAACTCTTAAACCCAGTCCACTTTTTCATCCTGTATTTATTTATTTATCTCATGTTGCACTCTGCACTTTATCAGTAACACTGCTCCGCCACACTGCTACACCATAATCTACCTGGGCTGCTTTGTTCCACAACACTTTTCAACAATTCTCAACAATTTACTGAGAATAAATTTGATTTGAATATGTTTCAACTCTTTTACAATTTTTGCTATTATTAAAGGGTGTGTGTGTGTTTGTTTGTGTGTTTGCCCTGTGATGGACTGGGACAGGCTCCAGTGTTGATTAGGACAAGAACTTGAGTGAGAAAGTGAGTGAGAGTAAGTAAGTCAAGTCCACTGTCCACTGTATGGTATTACTGTCACCAATAGATGGCAATCTTTAACAAAATTATGAGGTCTGAAGAAAAGAAAGAGTTATGCATTGTAATACTGAGAACATGGGGATCACGTGTACAGTATATCTCTGTAGATTCTCTTTTCTGATGTATTTGATTCTCCTCCTGAAGGATTTAATTACGGCTGAATCAGTTGTGTTTGGGCAGGGAAATCACACAACAGCTGTGCAGTGCGTTTTGTGCTCATGGCGCCCACTAAGGACCATGGATTCGTGATGGAACACTTTTTAAAAAAATATATTGTAGTACTAACTTTGTTACCAGCTCTATCAAATCTTTTAAAAACTCTTATGCCAGCATTTGGTAGTACACCATCTTATATTCCCTCCATGATTTAATGGGCTACAGTCCATTTTCATGCTTTTAGGAAATGACTCACAAATAAAATGATATCCCTTATTACAGAGTGACATAATTCCGTACACCAAGCAGCCACAATATTAAATCCATCTACATTAATATAGTCTAATTCTTCTTTGTCCCACCTAAACAGCTCTGACCTTTCTGACCTTTAGCATCAAGACTTTTACTGCAGATGCTTTATGACCCACAAGATGATTAAGCTTGTTTTTTCATCACACTCCTGAATGGAATGAGATGGGAGGGATCCTGAAGCCACTCTTTTGTCTGTTTTTTTGCAGAGTGGCAGGAAGCATTAGTCATCTAGCCTCCACAATTTGCTTCTTGTCAAAGTGGCTTCCAACACATCGGCTTCAAGAACTGATTGTTCACTTGCTGCCTAATTTATCCTTCATTATGGCAGGTGCCACTGTAACAAGAAAATTAATGTTAGTCACTAATTTTGCCAGTGGTCTTAATGTGGCTGGAAATATAGCCACATTCCAAATTCTACAAGAGTACTTTTAACTATAACGTATTTCAGAACCTAACATAACATAACATAAACCAGAATGAATGTTTATTACAACTGAGAATTATTTATCTTCTAAATCTCCCCTGATATATCATTTAAATATGTTACAGTTTGGAATGAGCAGAAAATCCAGCATGATGTAAGACTGGAGTTTGATTTTACAGGATTATTTAAAGATAACTTTCTTGTTTTGTGTGGGGGTCTAAAGTAGGACCTCCTTCCTGGAAAAGTAAGAAAACATACTTGATATTGAGTTGTCAGATTTTTCTCTATTTATGAGGGCTCATGATGCGATCTCAACTTTTGACATTTCACAGATCTCCACGACCCCGCCTATAAAACATTTTAAAGTGATAAGTTTGAGATGGTTTTAAAGTTTAAAGTGATGAGTTTCTTTGTAGTTCAGGGGATAGTCAGAGTGGTGTTGATGGAACAGTTGATCACATAACACACACAAAACAGGAAGAAACACTGAACTGTTCTAAGGGGTATTGTGGATGCCATTTTCATTTTTGTCACTTTAGTGGCCTTAGAGGATCTTTACCAGTGTCTGCAACACACTGTAGCCCTTTAGGATTTTGGTGCCAATTCCCATCCGCCTGTTTCCTCCTTATGTACTCTCTCTATACACAGTACTGTGCAAAGTTTTAGGCAGGTGGAAAATATGCCAAACAAAGAATGCTTTCTAGAAAATGGAAGTGTCTATCATTTATTTCATCAATCAAATGGTGAATGAACAAAAGAGAAATCTAAATCAAATCAATATTTCAGGGACCACCTTTGCCTTGGAAAAACAGCACTGGGTTCTTCTAGGTACACTTGCACACAGTTTTGAAGGAGTCAGATGCAGGTAGGTTGTCTTGGGACATCCCTGACTTGTGTGCAAGTGTACCTAGAAGAACTGATGCTGTTTTGAAGGCAAAAGGTAGTAACACCAAATATTGATTAGATCTAGATTTTTCTTTTGTTTGCTCACTTTATTTTTTTAAATTATAAAATAAACAACATCATTATTTATATTTCTGAAAGCATTCTTTGTTTACAGCATTTTTTCACACCTGCCTAAAACTTTTGCACAGCACTGTGTGTATATTATATATATATTTTTTTTTTTTTTATTAATTTTTTTTTTTTTTAATACAACTGTATTTGTAAGTCTGTGGATGCTTTGTCGGTTGTCAACCTTTTTTTCTGCACCAGAAGTCCAAACTCTGCTGCTGATTTATTCCTGTTTTACAAAAAATAAGTAACAAGCAACCAGGACAAAATAACAAAAAAACTTCCCAGATAATGTTAGCTGAATTCTAAACATAATTTATCATTTTGGATTGGGCTCTCTCTGCTTCCAACCCACCTGATACAACTATTCTGTTTTTGATCAGGGAATACTTGCAGCCACTGTTGGAGGAAAGTGATTTACATTGTGAGTTAAAGATAAAATAACGTGCATAATGCCTAGAGAACAAATCCAAGGGTATGATAGCATTATTTTGATGTTATATAAAATGATTTATTCACTGCAGGATTACGTTAGGTTTGGTTTGCAAGCCTATAAGCTGACATCGAAAGAAAGCTGGAATACTGAGAATCTGCAGATGAAGTGTAGTCACGTCTGGAGTGTGAATGTGAAATCAGACCACAGATCATGAGGTGCACTTACATCAGACTAGAGTCGTCAGAGTAGAAGCACCACGTTAAGGGTTTGTTTGAAATCAGATCCTACTCCGTGGAGCAGGTAATACCCAGCTAAGCGGCTCTTATTCATTAACTGGACTTCATGCTGAAGCTTTAATGCTGAAGTTGTTTCGCAGCAGGAGTTGGAGAGACACAGTGCCGAGATCAGAATTGCCTACTCATGTCTACTCAAAGTCATCGTGTATTACTGTACAAAGCTGCATTTCTGAGTGAAACACTATTGTGGAGGGTCTCTGGGCTTACTATGTGTTGGTAGGTGGTAGAGTGAAACAAAAAATGATTGGTATGCATCATATCCACCTACCTGCACAGTGTTGTACAAATCTTTTCTACGTGGGTCACAATCCAAAGGTTTTAATACATGAAAAAATCTGTGTGTATGTGTGTGTGTGTGTGTGTGTGTGTGTGTGTGTTACATACAATAGAAATAAAATGCAAATCATTTATAAATTGGACATTGTCTATTTAAAAACATGCAGACAAAAAAGACTTTGGATGATATGAGAATCACCTTATTTTATCTGTTTTATGTAGAGTGTGGAAACACCCTCTAGATGATTTTATAAACCAGTCTACAGAAAGTATGGTTTTATGTATGAAATATATTTCAGACTAACTGTTGGCTTTAAAAAATTAAAGTAAAGCATTGCTAAAATGATAGTAGTCGCTATGACGAAGCTGGAATTTTGTTTTGTCCCCAGATTTTAGTAGATTACAGCTATCATACTCCAAACGTCATACCACATATATCTCAGAAACTACATACCTTAACTATTATTTTTACTCCAGAACTTTCAGTTCTGTTGTTTAAAACAAAGTATTGTGCAGTGTAAGAGTGAAATACATGAAGATTTTCTAGGTGTCCCCAATTATTTCATATCATATTACTAAAAAAATATTGTATTTACAATATATTTAGTTGTTCTCAGACCCAATTTTTTGCATTTTTTTCACAGTATGATCTGTAGTGCTACGTTTAGATTCAAAAAGGAGTTTTGGGGAAATAATTTAATGGTGATATAGGAAAAAATATAGGAGTCAGTTAAAAACATGACAATATGAACTAAATAATACGAATGATAAATGTGGATAAAAAGAAAGACAGACGTGTGAAAGGACTGGATTGTAAGGAGATGTATCTATATGGAGAAAGGGACGTTAAGAGGGAGCTTAAGAAATAAACATGATGTGAGGACACAAATAACTATAAAACACACAAAAGATTTTAAGAATGAGCAATGGAATCAGAGGATGATAAAGAATTTAAAAAGACACGATTAGTCAGAATTTACTAGAAAGTCCAAGCCTTGCTTTCTGTGAAAGCAGCTAGGCTGTTATATAAGCCTTTGTTCCCGCAGCAGACCAGGACAGAATGGAGCTCAGAGGCCAGAGATGGGTAAAGAGCTTGTTAGTTTGTGGGTAATTGTAAAATTGCCTCTTCCGTCTGCTGGGTAAGTGTGACCCCCATCCAATTTGCCTGACACACTAAAACCAAGTGGGAGAAACAATGGTCACTTTGCTTGACCTCCTGTTGACTCCTTGTTGTTAACGCCTTGTTACCAGTGTTTGTTAAAGGGCTGTGAATGCAGATTATTGTTTACACTTTGTTGCTTAAAATGGTTGAAAACCCTGAATGGTGTTTGTTGTATAATGTCTGAAAAAAGCACAGCTTTCTTCCACAAAGAAAGGTAAAGATGCTTCAGTGCAGCACTTTCCACATGAAAAATGGACATGACATGGTTGATCGTGGCCCTTGATCTACAGGTTAGTGCTTTTCATTCTCTAAAGTTCATTCTCCAAGATGAACTATATTTACAATCATTTAAGCCATTTTCTGCATGTTTATTTGCAAGTACACAAAGCAAATTCATACACCCTCGTCACTGCATTGATTATTCTGAACCAAGAATATTTGCTTCATGAAATGAAACATGTCTTACTAAACATGAAATAAGAAATTGTGTTGAAAAGATAAAATGATTTTTTATTTGAATGTTCCTTAAATTTCACCCCATATTCTCACACCACACCACTCAAACACTGCAGAATCATTGTTTTTGCAGTGAGGGGGGCTGCCCTGTCCATGTATCCACACCTCAAGGCTCTGTGAGGTCAGTTGATTTTAGTTAGTTGACTTTAAAGGGTCCCTGGCTGGAAAAAGTTACAGAAAATCAGTCTCTCTATCATGTTTGAAGTGGGCATTCACTTTCAAATGATTCTAAAAGGGCTTGTGAGGGGCCAGATGGACTCTGTAATCTCTCTTGATTAACAAATTAAGCGTATTTAGTGTTCACTGCAGAGTTTTACAACCCAGTTTGGCAATACATTTAGTTCAGGATTTTGGGTGCAATTTAGGCCCAAAGCCCATCCTAGATTATTAAGTCCGTCCTTATAATAATGGATTCTGTACAACATTCTGACTGATTCCCATTCAGGTTGCGTACACAGGAACAATTCTCTAATGTCAATGTGATTATGATGTGTATTTGCATTCATACATAAATTCATCAATATTCCCAGCAGAACATGGCCCAGAACATCACGCGGCCATCATCCAGTTCATAGTGGGGCTGCCTCTTTCCTAAAAAAGTAACATACATACGATGAAACATAAAATATCTCCCCATTGCAGACATTTTTAGCAGTGGATAGGGGTCAGCCTGGGTGCTCCGACAAGTCTGCAGCTATGCAGTCTAATATGCAACAATCTGTGATGAACTGTGTTCTAACAGCTTTCACTACAGCAGCTCGTCTGTGGCATCAGACCAGACAGACTAGCCTTTGCTCTTCATGAACAATAAATAAGTCTTGATGTCCTTGATGTTTTGATGATGCCCTGATTAAGCTGTGTATCCTTACCAATTTGGACCTTGTCAAATTTATTCAGATCATTAAACTTAAAAAGCATTAAACATAAAACCCATTTTACCTGTTTTCAACACATCAACTTCAAATACTGACTTCATTTGCCATTTTATATAATCCACCCCTTGACAGGTCTGTAACAAGATCATCATTCTTAATGTCAGTGCTTTGAATGTTGTGGCCGATGTCTGTAAACTTCAACATACTGAAACGGATTGGCCAAGGCGGCACGGTGGTTCAGTGGGTAACACTGTTGCCTCAGCGTGAAAGTCCTGGGTTTGATTCCCAGGTGGGGCGGGTCCTTTCTGTGTGTAGTTTGCATGTTCTCCCCATGTCTGTGTGGGCTTCCTCCAGGAGCTTAAGTTTCCTCCCTCCATCTAAAGACCTGCAAGTCAGTAGGTAATGCTAAATTGCCCCTAGTTGTGGCTGTATGTGTGAATGTGTTTGTCTGTGTCTCCGCCCACTGATGGACTGCTAACCTTTCCAGGTTGTTTCCCTGCCTTTCACCATATAAAAGTTGGGATAGACTCCAGAGCCCCCCCCCCCCCCCAGAGTCCTATTTAGGACAAGTGGATAAGAAAATGAATGAGTGAGAGGATTAGCCAAGCAATGATGTGTCATGGTTAAAGGCCTAATTTGGATGTTATTTGGGAAATATTTGACATTAATTGATAAAATAAATACATTGACATTAGATTGCATGGTGATAACATAGTAGTACAAGCCTTAAACAAGGTTTCTGTTCAAACATAAGTTCACACTGAGTATTTCAACAGTTACTCATAGGGCTCTTATTCAGGCACATCTAAGCACATCGTTTCCCATTCAATACACTCTGGTCCTCATACGTCACACAGCATGAGCCGCAGTTTATGTCTTTTAAAAACTGTCTTGTGTTATGTCTTTTTTTCACAATAGATCTGCCCTTGACTCGGTTGCAGCAGCTGAGATGAGTGATATGCTTGTACTTTCACATACGGCTCAGTTCAGACAGTGAAATGAGTCAGTAATGATGACCACACTTTCAATAATGAGCTCCAGAGCAAGCATGAAAGACTGCTGGATTGAAGGAGAAGAGAAGAGTAAGGAAAAAATGGAGTGTAATGAAGAATGAATGAAGAGTAAAGAAAATGATGAAAGTGATAAGGAATAGAGAGGGAGGATGAAAATGTCTGATTTCAGTTAAAACACTAGCGGCAGCAGATGAGTAAGGTAAAAGAGTAAAAGAGAGGCTGTCACGTGTGTTGGGTTTTGGGCACGCTAGAGGGCGCTCTCTGTCACGTGTGTTAGGTTTTGGGCACGCTAGAGGGCGCTCTCTGTCACGTGTGTTGGGTTTTGGGCACGCTAGAGGACGCTCTCGGTCACATTTAGGGTGTTTGTCACATACAAGGTGTTTAGGGTACGCTAGAGGGCGCTCTGTTCTGACTAAGCACACCTGAGCCCCTGCGGGCAGGTGTGCATCATTGGGGCTGACTATTTAAGCCCCGATGAGTCAGAACAGAGCGCGGCTCATTAGATAGGCTATGCCTGCACGTAATGGTGGTTTTTGTCAGTCAGTCAGTCAGTCAGTCAGTCACCTGAGTAGTAACTGCAGTCTGAGTTCTTGTTTGTTTGTGTTTTCTCCTTTGTTTAATAAACTTATGTTCTGAACCCCTGGCTCGGACCTGACGTCCCTCCGGTACCACACCACCGTTACAGAGGCTAATGACTGGATTGATGTGGTGGACAGCAAAGGTTATTATACTAGGAAAAAGAGAATGCCCTTTCATTAATTTAATTTCCATTTAAAACAGCCACTTAGTAGAAATGATTTACTTTTCAGACTCAGAAAAAAAAAACAGGAAACATATTTAAAAGAAAAATTCACAGAAGTCTCAAACACTAGGTCAAAAAATTATTTTGTCAGTATTTAGTGTCTCCTTTCTTTTACAGATTATATTCTTTTCGGTAGACTTGGTTTCAGTTTGTCTTCCTTTCTTCAGTGCCTAACATCTAGATTTAACATCTCCAAAGTTAAATCTTGCATTTTGTTTGCATTTTCTGCTTCTCACCATCCAATCCATCCTCTTATAACCTACACTAATCAGCACATTAAAACCTTACTCCACAATGTAGATCTTCTTTTAATCTTCCCACATAAATCAAATATATTCTGCCTTTTTTCTGTCCTTGCCTTAATGACCGCTTCTCAACAGCTCTTCACACCCACATTATTATTTTACTGTTGAAAGATTGACAGAATTATCTATGGATTTTCCAATTGGAAGAAAATGTTGGCATGTGATGTCTGGCACATGCGTCAAGTGAACATTTCATTTGAAATGCGTTTTTTCTTTTTCTTTCTTTTCTCTTCCTAGTGTAAGAGGACTATCTAATATCGGATCGGGAGGATGTCACGTTAATTGTGGCAGCAGGTACACAACTTCTAAGAGCGGACAAGTTGACACATATACAGTTAGTATTTGGACATATACAGTTTATAAATATTTGGACAGAGACAACTTTTTTATTATTTTGATTCTGTACATTACCACAATGAACTGAAACAACGCCGATGCAGTTGAAGTGCAGACTTTAAGCTTTAATTCAGTAGGTTGAACAAAAAGATTCCATAAAAACGTGAGGAACAAAAACATTTTTTAACACAACCCCTTCATTTCAGGGGCACAAAAGTAATTGGACAAATTAAATAGCTGAAAATAAAATGTTCATTTCTAATACTTGGTTGAGAACACTTTGCTGGCAATGACAGCCTGAAGTCTTGAACTCATGGATGTCACCAGATGCTGGGTTTCCTCCTTTTTAATGCTTGGCCAGGCCTTTACTGCAGCGGCTTTCAGTTGCTGTTTGTTTGTGGGCCTTTCTGTCCCAAGTTTAGTCTTCAAAATGTGAAATGCTGCTCAATTGGGTTCAGATCAGGTGACTGACTTGGCTATTCAAGAATATTCCACTTATTTGCTTTAATAAACTCCTGGGTTGCTTTGGCTGTAAGTTTTGGGTCATTGTCCATCTGTATTATGAAATGCCGCCCAATCAGTTTAACTGCATTTAGCTGGGTTTGAACACCTCCGAATTCCTTCGGCTGCTTTTGTCCTGTGTCTCATCATCGATAAACACTAGTGTCCCAGTGCCACTGGCAGCCATGCCAGAATGATCAAGCCATCACACTGCCTCCGCCTTGTTTTACAGATGATGTGGTATGCTTTGGATCATGAGCTGTTCCATGCCTTCTCTATACTTTTTTCGTGCCCTCATTCTGGTAGAGGTTGATCTTGATCTGTCCAAAAATGTTTTTCCAGAACTCTGCTGGCTTTTTTAGATGTGTTTTTAGCAAAGTCCAATCTAGCCTTTCTATTCTTGAGGCTTATGAGTGGCTGCACCTTGCAGTGCACCCTCTGTATTTACTCATGCAGTCTTCTCTTAATGGTAGACTTAGCTATCAATACGCCGACCTCCTGGAGAGTGTTGTTCACTTGGTTGGCTGTTGTGAAGGGGTTTCTCTTCACCATGGAAATGATTCTGCGATCATCCACCACGGTTGTCTTCCGTGGTCGTCCAGGTCTTTTTCTGTTTTCGCAGCTTAAGCATGGCTTGTTTCACCTGCATGGCGAGCTCCTTTGACTGCATGCTGTCTGTTCACAGCAAAATCTTCCACATGCAAGCACACCTCAAATCAACTCCAGGCCTTTTATCAGCTTAATTGATAATGACATAACGAAGGAATTGCCCACACCTGCCCATGAAGTAGTCTTTGAGTAAATTGTTGAATTACTTTTGGTCCCTTTATAAAGAGGGTAGCATAGGTTGAGGAGCTGGAACCCCTAAATCCTTCATCCAGTTTGAATGTGGATACCTTCAAATGAAAGCAGAGAGTCTACACATTATGTACATGTCCATTATATAGCTATAATTGGAATATGTTTCAGTAAACAGGTACAAAAACTAAACTTGTGACAGTGTCCTAACCTAACTGGACCTAACTGTAGGTCTTAATATCAGATGCTTGTCTATTAAATAAAATGTTTTGTGCTAAAGTATCAAACCACTCCCAAATTTCCCTTTTGAGCAAGTTACCGTCCCAGTCATTGCTCCCTGGGCATTTTCAATAGCTTGTCCCTGCTGCTCGTGGTTGTGTGTGGGTTAAATGCAGAGGTGTAATTTAGTTATAGTTCACTGTGTGTTGTGCCATGTACAATGATGAGAATGATCACTTTCGCTTTCACTTTACACTGGAACGGCACAGCTCTAATCTAAAGGGGAAAAATATGGTAGTGGCTTGCTGCAATACCAATATATTTAGCTTGTTGAACACAAATGCTTTGATGTTGATACAACATTGAAAGCCTGCGAAGGTTAAATTAAAATCTGGCTGCCTCAGCCAAAATGCTAAAACTTGGTCATGGCTGGATCCATTCCAGGAGGACAACAACCCATCTCATAAAAAAATGAAAAATAAAAACACACAAATTAACTTGTGATCATTATGGGCATCGTGTAGCAGCTAATATGGAATTTATTTAAGTATATAAATAGTGCCTTATATAAGCAGTGCCACAGAAAATAATTTTCAGTCCCCAAATAAACATATCATATTATGGTAGTTTGACGAGGCATCCTTGTAAGATACGAACGTGAGGAAGCTGATGAAAAGACAGGAGACCGAGCTGCAGTTGTCAGAGTTAAAGATGCTGAGATTTTCGTTGGGTGTGATGAGGATGGACAGGATTAGAAATTAGTATATTAGAGGGACAGCTCAGGTTAGACGTTTTGGAGACAAAGTTATAGAAGCAAGGTTGCGTTGGTTTGGACATGTCCAGAGAAGAGATGAGGATTATATTGGGAGGAGGATGTTGAAGATGGAGCCGCCAGGAAAGAGGAAAAGAGGAAGACCGAAGAGGAGGTTTATGGATGTTGTGAGAGAGGACATGCAAGTGGTTGGTTTGAAGGAAGAAGGCGCACAAGACCGGATGAAATGAAAACAGATCCGCCGTGGCAACTCCTATACGGGAGCAGCCAAAAGAAAAAGAAGAAGATGAATGTAAGGAACCTCTTCACACACACACACACACACACACACACACACACCCTGCACACACAGTGAATAGGGCCTGAGGCATAGAGAGAGCGTTGGTGCAGGTCTTGTTTAAAGCAAATTCTGTTTGCAAACACTATTAATAACTGTTTCCTTACATGAGGTCTACTAAAAATTAAACAAAGCACTGGGCTGAGACCTCGCACCTCAAGCGCCAACACAAATTTTGGCTTTAAGAACACATTTTAAAATGGGCCACGGTCTAAAAGGCTAACAAGCAACAGGGCAATGAATAAATAATAATTATCCTTGTAAATACTTATACTGATTGTATTTGTACATGAACCTTGACAAATGTCATCACTGGAAAAGAGGCCAGGAAATCCAACAAAACACACATGGGCCCCGTTTCCAGAAAAATATACAGTGGCTTATATATCCCTGTACTTCCACACAATAAAGATATCAGATAAGCTCATTTTCACACTTAAATGAGTAACAAAGGACGGGCGAAGTGAGAGGCTTTTTCTTGACACAGATGCTGATTAGAATTCTCCCACACTGGCAGCTGTGGCTGAAAGGCTGATGTAGTTTTGCTGAGCTGCTTTGTGTCTTTGGCAGGTTTTCATGCATGTTGCTATGTGTTCTGCCCCTATATTTAGCAGCATGGAGATGGGGACTGTATACAGATATGTGTGTAGAGGGTGTGAGGTGCTGCAAAACGGCTTTAGGCAGTATGTTCACCATCGTGCCCCACTTGTCACTCGTAATGTCTCACAGATGGCTCACAGTCAGATGGTGGCATTAAAGTCACTTGTTACTGCTCTGGTTTCTTTAACTTCTGTACAGTCTTTTCACAGCCACATAGGTATATTTGAACGGGAATATATTTGCCAGAAAACATCTATCCATCCATCATCTGATCTGCTTATGCAAACCGGGATCCCAGGGGGCCGAATTCTATTCTAGAGCTCATAGGGTGAAAGGTGGAGAAACGCCCTGGAAAAAACAAACGTTCAAAACTGTCATTACAAGATCCATAAAAGAATCTTCAGACTCACCAAAGCATATGCAAACACACTTTTTGTATTTGTGGGATATTTTCTGGGCCCTGTCAGAATATTTAGGGGCCCTGATATTTCCTTTTCCAAGCCCAATATTATCTGTTAATGTAAACAGATCTTTTGTTAAACTGAATTTGAATCTTCTCCTATCAACAGTGTCACAGATGAGGTGTTTTGTGCACGATAGAGGGCGCTCTGTTCTGACTGAACACACCTGAGCTAATGAAGGCACAGGTGTGTTTCATTGGGGCTGACTATTTAAGCCCCGATGAGTCAGAACAGAGCGCGGCTCATTCGTTAGGCTTAGCCTACACTCTGTGGTGGTTTTTGATATTTAGTGATCTGGTGTTCTTGGTTTAGGCTGCAGTTCCCTTGTTTTAGTTAGGACTGCAGTCCTTGTTTCTTGTTTTTGGAAGTATAGTTAATAAAGTTACATTTCAAACTCCTGGCTCAGCATTGGCGTCCTCCCTGCACCCCGCCACCGTTACAAACAGTGAATTCTTAGTTATTTAATAAAAAATGACCAAAAGTGATTGAAGCCATACGTTTGCTGCACTACGCCTAACACGGCCCTTCATTTAACATCTATCATATTTTCTTGTTGTCTGTTTTTATCACAAACCGCCCCACTATCTTAAAAAAAAAAACTTTTTAGTGTTTAAATTTTCAACAGACTATTATCATTAGATTTATCTCTGTTTGAGTTTTTAATTTACCTTGAAAAACTCTCAATTGCTGAGAAGCAGTTGATCTCAAAACTGTCTGTGATTTCTTGATCACAAGTTTTTCATGTTTCTCCTTTTGAGCGTCTTGTCTCATTTCTATGTCTCGTTCTCAAAATCTTTCAAAGTTTTCAGTCTTGGTTTGTGTTCATCCTCATGCTCCCGGGGAGCAGGTTTCATAAAACTGTTCTCCTTAATGACACTCATCTGTGAGCTGCTACATGTCTAGCAAGCTGCTTTGTGACAATGATAGAAAAATAATTTGTTAATAAAAAATACTTTGCAACAATTTATTTCATGCATTGCATTTCTACTCTCACTGTAAACTGACACAAGAAGGAACACACAAGCATACCGAAATATGTAAATAGAGTACAACTACATGTGCTTGCATGTGCAGCTGCACAGTGAGAATGGTGAGTCATGTGTGAGGGTTGAGTGAACAGTTGTTACAGAGATAACTCCTGAATGGAGTGGGTGGATGCACGCCTCTTACGTTAGATGAGTAACTTTAACCCTGCTCCGTGCTGCTGACCAAACACACTTCTTTGAATGGGTTACAGTACCTCACACAAACCTTGTGGCTGCCTGTACTGCATATGAGTCACAGGTCAATCTGTGGTCATAGAGTATTTGGGACTAATTTTTTTCAAAACTCTATCCTTTCCAAAGTCACCGTGACACATAGTGACAAAAATACTTTTTTGGATTCATGTACAACAAAAAGTTTTGTACTTGACTGTGGCTTCTGAAAAGAAGAACCCTGTACCTGTTGGGCTATAAATGAACATTGATTCAAAGTGTGCAGCTGTACCAAGGGGGATAATTGGCAGAGCAATAACAGAGCAATGCTCCCCATCTTTTCAGACTTTACATTGAATTTGCCATGTGGGTTGGAGGACACAAGGCAGTGATGTTGTTAGGTCTGAATTATCAGGCTTTTATGCTCCCCCTATTTAAATGTAGAGGTGGTTGCTAGGCAACCACATCACAAACTCCTTTTGTTTTTTGCAGGTCTACTTTTTCGTCTAAATGACAGGACCCAACAGCAAAGTAAACCACAGACATAATGTATGTGTGTGTGTGTGTATGTGTGTCTGTGTGTGTGTGTGTGTAAGCAGATTCTGATTTCATGTTTGGATGTAGGCCCATAGTGTCTTAAGCATATCTACCTTTGCTATTCTGAGCATGAGGTAGGATGCAATGCAATATGACTCAAAGGAATAAAATCAGCCCAGAGTCTGTTTCTGAGTGTGTGTGTGTGTGTCTATGTTTGGTTTGTAGGAAAACCAGGGCTAAACTAAATTGCCCTGATTTGATAATTAAGTCCTGATGATATTGGATGGGAGGACAAACCATGTCAATAACTACCCGCTACTAATAGCTACTGTTATCTCACAAACTACGAGACCTCATTTAAGAGTCCCTTCTAAACCCCGGCAATGAAACAATGAAATTAACTTTCCAGCAACTACTGGTCACATCTGATTGCAAGTTTATACAGCTACAGCAAGCTCTATCTTGTTAAAATGTCCATATTCTTGAAAATATGCTAAACTCTGAGCAGTCTGTCAGGCCCCCCTCATCGTGGAGCTTGATTTCAAGGGCTTGTAGAAAAAATAACTGCAATGGTTTTTCCCTGCATGTAATACTCACAGCACATCTGACAGAGCATAACACTGAGATGTGTGAAATATGTAGAACTGTAAATTTACAACTTGGGCTAGAAGTAAATCAGCCACATCCCATTTTTATTTTTATTAGTCATTGGGACTAATAGTCCAAAATATTCAACTTAACCAAATCTTGCTCACGTGCAGATTTACCCTTTTCAGCACACTGATTTAACTTTGGTGCTTTAAGCATTGATTCACCAATCCAGGTATAATAAGGCAAATCCCAAAAATATGGAGTCCCACAAAGATAGATTTTGAAGTAGTTAAACAGTTAGTAGTAAAAAGGTTTTTCATAACAACACTATTGTATCAATATGTTAATACTTGGCCTAATGTTTTTCCTGAACAAAAAGCTTAGCTTGAAGATAAAATGCATTATAAAAAATACTTTGCTCTTGTTCAAAGGACTTTAGCACTGTGCTGTGTATTCCACTTTATGTGTTTTGCAAAAAGATCCTGTGTTCTGACGTTGTACAATAAACTGTAGAGATCTGATGGATTATCACAATACGTTTGTGTGTGTGGGAGAAGGAGAGAGAGCGAGAGAGCGAGAGAGAGGGAGAGAGAGAGAGAGTGTGTAAATTGAGAGCTTATTGAGATTGTATTGATTACATGAAGATCTCTTCTTTTGAACAGGATGCCTTGTCATATCAGCTGCACAGACTGTACACATTCTGACAGTGTGAAGTGAAACCAAATTACACTGGAGTTAAATCAGTGTAGGGCAAATGCTATTATTCCCAATTACTGTCCAGTGCCAGACCCAGAACTTCATCCTTAAAAACTGAAATGTAGATATAGATAATTTTGATGATTTAGAGAGAGAGAGAGAGAGAGAGGGAGAGAGAGAGAAGGGGGCAAGTGAGAGTGTGTATGTGTGTAAATGAATGCAAGTATGGGGGGTGTCGCAAGTCTCCCTTCCCACAGACTAGCAGATGGCCCTTATTTCTAATCACAGTCATGGCGCTTAGGCACCAAATCCTCACTGGAACAATACAGCACAGGGGGGCTTTAGCCATCCTCCCTTCAAACCATGCACACTGCTGCTGTCCCACTTCCCTCAGCGCTGAGTCCTTATCCTCATCACCCTCATCATTACAGTCTGAAAGCACAGAGAGGAAGAGTGAATAAACAGGTGGGGAGCAGACTTTCTCTCCATAATGATTTCATTGCTGCTTAACTGCCAAACAGGAGCTTAACACAAAATGCTTTCAGACTCCTCTGGCTGCTTTTGAACTCTGTATCTGAGCTTTGGAGGCCCAAACCCATGGGATTAATGAGGTAGTGTCAAAAAAATCCCCCTGGGAATGTACTTTTTCAGTTCCTCCCTCGATCTTTATTACAAGCCTATATCACAAAAACACCACTTTCTAATTAAAATGAGCTTTTGCTGTGAAATGACAGGCTGAAAAATAATTTGATTGACTTCTTGGTCTGAGGTGAACTACATTTACAGCATTTAGCAGATGCTCTTATCGAGAGCGACTTCCATGTCCTAATTACAGGGACAGTCCCCCTGGAGCAATTCAGGGTTAAGGGTCTTGCTCAGGGACCCACTGGTGGTAGCGCTAGAGGTGGGATTTGAACCGGGGACCTCTTGATCCAGAGGTCCGTAGGCAAGTACCCACCACTAGACCACCGCCACCCTATGCATGAATTATGCATGTTTAGTTCCTAGAATCATCAATAATGGAAAATATTGGATAATGGGTCAGTACAGACCATAGAACAAATATGAGAGCCTGCAGAATGTACATTGTTTTACTAGCGTCTTCATTTAACACTTCTATACACTCTGATCAACATTGAAACAATCTGTCTTATGCTGTAGTATCTATGTTCTCCCTTGTGTCACCAAAACAGCTTTCATCCATTGAGGCACAAACTCTGCAAGACCCCTGTATTTGTGCTGTGTGTAGCTGCGCTGTGTTGTGATCTGGCATCAAGACAGTTACAGCAGAGCCTTTAATTCCTGTAATTCTTAAGTGGGCTTTTTATGGATCTGTCCAGTTTGTCCACATATCACATTTACTGGATCCTGGGAATTAAAAGTCAACATCTTGTGCACTTTCTCATGTTCCTCAACGCATCCATGCTCATTCCAGATGTTATTCGCAGTTAACAGGTTTCAGCACCGGCACTCTGGCAGGTCTGCAGCTAAGCAGCCCCATACACAACAATCTGTGATGCGCTCTAACTACTCACTATGCACACCTTTTTTATTATAATAAGCTTTATCAGCTACAACAGCTTTTCTGTGAGATTGGACAAGATGGGCTAGCCTTTGTCCTGACATGCATCAGTGAGCCTTGGGTGCCCATGAACATTGGTTCACTGCTTGATCCACTGGTTCACTGCTTGTCATTCTTTGGAACATTTTTTTGGTAGGTCGTAACCGCTGTACCCCAGGAACAGCCCTCAATACATTTTTTTTTTCTCTGACCCACCAGTCAAGCCCTCACAATTTGGTTGTTGTCAGTTCCTTATGCTTGCCCACTTTTCCTGATTTCAACACATTAGCTTCAAATACTGATTAATTGGGATAGAGGAGTTTAAAGCCCCATAGAGATCAGAACTGCATTCTCCAGAATAATGGAGTTCCAGTACCTTTAGGATAAACTAATTATCCAACATTAGTACCAGATCTCTCCTATTCTCCTGTGGCTGAATGCAAACAAATCCTCAGTCAATGCTTCAGCATCTAATTGCAAAGCCTTCCCAGGAGAGTTACTGGAGCTAAATTGAGACAAATGGCCAATTAATACATTTAAATTCAGATAAAAAGGTTAGAAATGCTAGAAAGGTAGAAGAACATGTATCTTGAACATAGAGCATATAGTACATATGTTTAATGGTACAGGGTTTTTTTGTACAACATCTAAAAACAGCTGTATTTATTACTATAGTATAAAGCATTATGTTTTGAAATATTTAGCCGACAGTGATGATATGGGCTTGTATGTGGTAGCACTTCTGGATCAGGAAAAAATCTGTGATTACAGCTGTTGTATGTTATTGTTGTGCTGCCTTCCTATCCTTAATATTCATAAATTGAATTGCCCTGTGTATAAACCATCCTCTTGTATAAGAAAACCTCTCTATGTGCTGATCTTATCACAAAATAAACCAAGCTTTCAATCAAGCTCCAGCAGTGTGTCACAGTTAGTCAGCAGGGTTCCTGTCCCCACTACCATCAGCACCCATGAGAGGGCACAAGCTCTAATCAGTAATGTAATTATGGCCTGCAACACCCGCTGATCCTCACTGCCTCTCTACCAGTTGACTTCTTATAGGCTTCTTAAAGGGATAGTTCAGAGGAAAATAGAATTAAACCTCTTCTTAAAGCAAAAGCTGTTGGTCAGGCAAGAAATGTGTGACAAAAGTCACAGACAGCCATAGCCTTGATTTATGAACCATGATTTATGCTGCTACTTTTGTTTTGAGCCATGCATATATTTTAAATAGAAAAAAATTATAGATTTAGATTAGATTAATAGAATAGAATGGTCTGCCAGACTGTTAGAAAGAAAGGTCTTTGATAATTTCTAAACACTTTATTATAGTCCTAATAGATGAGTTCAAGCAGGACATTGGACTTCAGTACCTTCATGGTATCGATTGAACTGCTCAGACTGTACTAAATTTCAATATCTAAGTAGTCTTGCCATCATCAGTTACCCAAAGAAGAAAAGGAGGTATGAGAAAGTGGCCAAGAAAGCCAAGAAAACAGCTGAAATCGGTCAGTATTAAGAAAGCAATCATGAACCCTGTCATTGCAAATTAATATCTGGTTTAGTCCTAATTGATGGCACAAAAACTCATCACCAAGGTATGACACAAGAAGCATCTCATGATGGGCAAAAGCAAAGAGCTCACTCAAGACCTTTGTGAAAGTGAAAACAAAGTGAAAGTGACAACCCTCATCATTGCAAGGTCACAGCACACAGTGAACCACAACAAAATTGAACCTCTGCATTTAACCCATGCAAACACCATACAGCAGTGGGCAGCTATTGAAAGCACCCGGGGAGCAGTGACAGGGAGAATACCTTGCTCAAGGGTACCTCAGGGCAACCTACTGGTAAGGGAATCGAACCCACAATCTTCCGATGCAAGGGAAACTCCTTAACCGCTAGGCCACCACTGCACCATTATGACATTATGTTCCAGTGAGCACTGTATGGGCCATAATCTGGAAGTGGGAAAAACATAATTTCACCATAAACCAGCCATGACAAGGTGCTCCTTGCAAGATTTCTGATAGAGAAGTCAAAGAAATAATCAGAAGAGCTGTCCAAGAGCCAAGGACCACTCACGTATAGCTTCAGAAAGACCTGGAATGAGCAGGTACAGTTGTTTCAAAGAAAACAATAAGCAATGCACTCAGCCAACATGGCCTCTTTGCACGCTCACTGTGCACTGTTCACTTCTCGTTTAAAGCTTTCTACACAAAATTTGGACAAGTCAGGGAAATAGTGGCAGAATATAGTCTGGTCAGATGAGACCAAAATTGAACTCTTTGGATGTCATTGGACATACCATGTCACCATGTTTGGAGGAGAAATGGCACAGCACACACCCCAAAAACACCATGCCAACTGTGTGTGGGAACATCATGATGTGGAGCTGTTTTTCAGCATATGGTGCTGGCAGTCTTCAAATAACTGAAGGAAGAATGAATGGAATAAACACACTGGGACATATTTGATAAGAATCTGCTGCCATCTACCAGGATGCTGAAGATAAAATGAGGTAAGACATTTCAGGAAGACAATGATCTCAAACACACAGACAAGGAATCTCTCAGTTGGTTTCAGAGAAAGAAAATAAAGATGCCAGAATGGCCCAGTCAGTCACCCAACTTGAATCCAACTGAAAATCTATGGAAACAACTGAAGATCATAGAAAACAGTTTGCGTGGATGAATGGGTTAAAATTAAAAGTGGATTACTTGGGTTGTTACTGACATCTTGTGTAAATTTCCATGTCAATTGCCCGATTACTGAGAAAAATATTGAAGCGTTCAATACTTATTTTCACTTTTGTATGCAGCTGGTGTATATAAATCTTTTCTGAGAGGAATGGCTGCTCAACCTGTACTCTAGACCAGATTGGCCATGATGAGCATGTGCTGCCCACTATCTAAGTTAAGCTACTACTACTTTTTACACAGACCAGATTGGAAGTGTCCATAAAAAACAGAAATTTATATAAATTCACAGAGTTACATAAGTGTACACAGAGTACATAACTCTTCAGCTGTCCGGGTTGTCCTGCAGGAGAACACACACTCCACACTGACCTTTAGTCATTAATGTAACTCTTAACTCTGAGTGAGGCTCCTGAACCTTTTAGTCAGTACTTGCTGTTCACACTCAGCTTCTCTAGTGCTAGAAGAGGAAGGGAGGAGAGGAGAGAAGGAGAGTTGGAGATTAGAGGAGAGGTGGAGGGAATAGAAAGAGAGAAGTACAGAAGAGAAGATGAAGGAGGGGAAAACAGCAGGGTGGAGAGTAAAGGAGAAAAGCAGGGAGGAGAGGAGGAAAGATGAGAGGAGAAGACTAAGAGGAGTGGATGGGAAAAGAGAGCAGAAGAGGAGGAAAGACAGGATGAGAGGAGAGGAGAGGAAGAGAGGGGAGGATGAGATAGGAGAGGAGAGCTGGGAAGAGGTGAAAGGAGGGAAATGTGAGAGTAGACCATAGAGGAGAGGAGAAGGAAAATGACAGAAGGAGAGAAGAGGCAAGGAGAAGAGAGTGGAGAGGAGAGGAGAGTGGGGAGAAGAGATGGAAAGGAGAGCTGGGAAGAGAGGAAAGGAGGGAGAGGAGAAAGGGAAGCAGGAGTGTAGAGCAGAGTTGAAGAAAAGAGAAGGAGAGGAGTTCAGAGGAGGGAGGAGAAGATAGCAGGAAGGAGAGGAAAGGAGAAGAAGCGGATAGGAGAGGAGATCAGAAAGGAAGAGGAGAGGACTAAGAGAAGTGGACAGGAAGAAGAGGAGGAGAGGAGAGGATATATACGAGGAGGTGAGAGAAGAGGAGAGAGAGGAGAGGGAAGGAGGGAGGGGCGGGGAGGTGCTGAGGGGGTGAATGAGGAAACCCTGGGACATGAAGAAGAGGAGGAGAGGAGAGGATATATACGAGGAGGTGAGAGGAGAGGAGAGAGAGGAGAGGGAAGGAGGGAGGGGCGGGGAGGTGCTGAGGGGGTGAATGAGGAAACCCTGGGACAGGGGGGCTGTTGGGCGGTGAAGCCCCCCGCTGCAGGCTGTGATTGGCTGCGTGAGATCAGGGCTGCCTCAGGAGGAGAGACGGGATCACCAGAAAAGCGTCGGACTGTCAGCAAACAGGAGAGCGCGCCGAGCAAACCGTCCTCCCCATCTTTCATCCTCTTTTGTCTCCAAACCCCCACAGAAAAGTGGATTCGAGGTGAGAGCTGCTGCAGACTGAGCCGCTCGCTCTGCTCCTGCGGGTGAACACCGAGGCTCTTCATGCTGAGGGTTATTCTTATTTATCTTTATGATTTGAGGTGAGGTGTGGAGGTTTGGGGGGATCCTCTGTGGGATCGCTGTCAGCGCCCTGCTGTGTTTCGCCGTGGTTGTACTTTTGCTGGATGATCAGCTGGATTGTTTGTGTTTTGTATCAGCTACAGTGAGGCTGTCTGCGGGCTGGAGTGTGTGCGTGCGTGCGCGTGTGTGTGTGTGATCCTGTACTACAGCCCAGCTTTGTCTCTCGGAGTCCAGCTTTAGCGGGCAGGGCAGTAGCAGTAGAGGTGTGGATGAGGAGATGTGGGTTAGTATTTTAATCAGCCGTGCAGGAAGAGCAGCAGGGGTTTAGGCTGGAGTAGCACATGGAGCACCCTCAGCCCGGGAGCTCGGGATCATCCCACACCAGAGCAAACCTGCAAGGACAGACATCAGACCGAGCGAGAGCATCAGTGACTTCTCCTGAATGACTTCTCTAGATTTCGTGGAGGGAAAACACCACATCTCTACTTCAGTGCTCAGTAAGAGGTTGATCTATTCTCACAGAATTTTATATATAAATAATATATTATTGATGATGTATTGTTGTTATTTGTGACAAGAAGAACAAGAACAACCATTCAACAACAACAATAAAAACTGCAACTCAAAAATGCATCATTTTTTTTCCTTTTATCAATTTGAATGTAAAATTCATACAGTAATATAAATCACAGCCTGTTGATGCTTAAGAAAGACAGCTGAGTTCCCAGAAATCCTGCTAGTGCACGCAGTTGGTAAATCTCGGGCTACATTTTAAGCTTTGTAAAGTAGAGCATTCAGCATGCATTGAGCATCTGCTTCTGTAATGCTATAGACGTGTGCTGTGTGGCATGCAGGCTGTTTGTGCTAATACCGTGTGTCTGTGCTGTATGCTGTGCTCTGGAACCAAATGAAATCTGTGTGCAGTGGAACACAAGTTTGCTTTTATGATGCCTGCATGTGAAGAAAATGTCCATCTGGAAGCTCAGTGAAGTGAGCCAGGCTGGGAATCTGATACGGGTTTTGTTCTTGCAGACACACCAGGGAAATGTACATTATCTGAGACTATCTTTTACCTCCTCTGACCTGTTTACTCGCGATCAAGGCTTGGAAGTTGTCAACTGAAAGCTCTGGCCAGGGGGATGGCGTGAAAGCATCTCATCTGAGTAGATTGGCAAGATGGTGAGCCTAGGGAAATCCTCCACATGCCCCCCTGATGCGTCCATTCTTGCTCTTTCTGTATTAGGACCTGCTCTGGTGAAATAATGAATCAGAAAGCACCGTATGCCACTATATATATGCCAAGCAGCCATAAGATTAAAACCTCCTTATTTATAGCATGTAGGCCCCCTCATGCTGTCAAAACAGCTCTGACTCGACACGATAGGGACTCCACAAGAGCTTTGAAGGTGTGCTGTGGCGACAAGGACCAAGGTGTTAACAGCAGATCTTTTTGGACCTGTAAGTGATGAGGTACCGCCTCCATGAAATGTACTAATTGTCCAGCACAGCCCTGTTTAATGTTCGGTCAGATTCAGATCTGGGGAATGTAGAGTCCAAGGCAATGTGTTGGACTATTGGGCAGGTTCCTCCAATTTTTTTTGAGCAATTATTGTGCCAGGTCGCTTTCATTTAAGTACAAGAAAATATGATTCATCAGACCTGGCTACCTACGTCTGATGCTCTGTTGTTCAGTTCTGATGTGCTCTTTTTAAGCTGTGGACTTTTGGATTTGGAGAGGTATCAGCACAGGGACCCTGGTCTGCAGCTGCACAGCCCATTCTTAGCAAGCTGTGATTCACTGTATGTTCTGACACTTTTGTATCATAGCAAGCATGAACTTTACAGCAGTGTCAGGCCAGAAAGGCCAGCATTCACTGCCCACGAACGTGAGTGAGCTTTGGTCACACATTGCATTGTCTAACGAGCCCAATTTGGCCAAAGTCAAAGTCACTCAGATCCTTACTTGCTTGCCCTTTTTTCCTGTTTCTGACAGATCAGCTACTAAAACCTACTTAAGCTGCACTTCAAGAGCTAATTGCTCTCCTGCTGCCTAATATATCATGGCCATGACAGCTGTGATTGTAACATTGTGATTGATCAATGTTATTAACATTACTTGTTAGGGTTTTAGTGTTATGTTTAATATACATTATTTTATCTTCGAAACTTGTAGTAATTTAGTAATTAAATTAAATTTAGTAATTTAAAGCCCGTTAAACCAAACGCCATTTGGGAAGAAACATAATTTACTGCATGCTTGACATTCATCATTTTTTTAGGAGGGTGTCAAAGCCGAGGCCATCTTTAGGCTGCACACTTTGAAAGTGCCTTCTCTGGCACTTAATATGTAAACAGTTTCTAGTTGATTGACCTCAGCCTAAATAAGTTTCCATAGCTGGCAATGGGAAATTTTTACTTTGAAACTGAATATAGGGCACTGGGTGTAATTTCTTGAAAGGTTATATGATTATGCAGCCATTAAGACATCTCCCAAACAAGTCCCCACTAAGCCTTAAAGTAAAACATGAAGTTCTTCTTTCAAGTCGATGAATTGATATTGATTACTTCATTGAAACTGTTTAGCAAACCAAAAGCAGTCTCATTTGAATGGCCATTTCATGCCATTTCATCTTTTGTGGCCATGATTTGTGGCAATACATTTACAGGATCAAATGGATGATGAACAAACATCCCTGCTACGTGATATTCTCCAGCTCAGTTTCAGTTTCAGTTTGACATTTTGCAACAAAATGCATTTTGTTTTGATTTGGTGAGGAATTGTCAAAATGTGAATGAATTTTTACTGCAAGCAAAACCTCCTTTATATTTATATTGGGACCTTTATTTGTATGTAACCTACAGTTCATTTAAGTAAAGCATGAAGGGAAAGTGGTGGATGACAGGAAAAGAGATTCTATTTCCCTTCGCTTTCAGGGATACTGGGTTGTGTTGTGTTGAACTGAAGGGTTCTTTTGGGATCACTACCAACAACCTTGCTTAAAACCATTTTTTCAAGACTCCTTCTTGGATAGAATGTGACATAATTGGGACTTTTTACACAGTGTCACCTTAGGAGGATAGTTTTCAGTGTTTTCTTGGTAACGAAAGGTAAAAAAAAGATGAAGAAAAAGCACATAGTGGCTCAAGAATACTTAGTGTGGTTGAGCATTTGCTCTGAATGCACTTATGGATTATAAATCCTCTACAGTGCGAGGCCGTGCCTGTGAGGAGGCTCTTCTCATTATTGACCGACAGTGCGTGAAGGTTGCATGACTGTTGCCATCATCTTTCCCATCGTCAATCAGAGCCTGGTTTATAGTTGGAATCTCTGATTACTTGATGGATTTACTGCCATGTATTGCACAGTATAGCAATCAAATACTTGTATTTAATTCACTAGTGGGCCACAATCTGTGTGTGTGTGTGTGTGTGTGTTTGTGTGTGTGTGTGTGTGTGTGTGTGTGTGTGTGTGTGTTTGGTTTTGTATACTTTAGGAATTAGAGTGCCTTGACTTTTATAAAACCAAAGAAAAACAGATAATTTTCAATAAGTGAAAACTAAAGTGTCTCTTTAAAAAAACTGAACTATTAAGAACATTTCCTCTTTGTTCCTGGGTTTAAGCTTTGGTTTAGTTTTAGGTTTAGTTCTGGGGCAGTGGTGGCCTAGTGGTTAGGGCGTTGCCCCGGATCGGAAGATTATGGGTTCAATTCTCTCACCAGTAGGTTGCCCTGAGGTACCCTTGAGCAAGGTACTGTCCCTGTCACTGCTCGCCGGGCACTTTCAATAGCTCGTTGTGTTGTGCTGTGCTGCGTTACACAATGACAAGGGTTGTCGCTTTCAGTTTCATATTACATCTATGGATAAATTCATGTCAAAAAAAAAACAAACAAACCTGTATGTGGCTTATGTGTAAAGGAAGTTGGATACATTCTAATTTCTAGTACTCATTCTATGTAAAGAGGGAAAAAGGCAAGAATACACACATTGTGCATGCATGCATAATGTATCATGACTCCAAGCTGTTAGAATCATGACTGCTCTCACAATGATTAATTTAACTTCTGTGCCTTTTTCCTCCGAAAGCATTTCCCCTTCATGGCAATTTACTGGCTTTTCTTTGAAATCAGACAGACACACGGTGCACACTGTTTGGAACGTTGTGACATTAAACGGACCTCTGCGCTCCTGGCACTGTTGCTTTTTGATTGGGGCGTTAAAAGGCCATCCCACATTAAATTAAATCTTACGCGTCAGTGGCCTGGATGAAAAGATTTTACTACATGAAAAGGGGATTGTTAGTCATGACTTAAAGGTCTACAAATCTGTGAAATGCTCCAACTGACCTTTACATTTATGGAGCAATTATGCAGCAGCATTTCTTAAAACAGGCTTATGCTGCATTTCCTGACCTGTTATCAGGGAGTTCAGATGATTTGAGCATTTTTTTCAATAAACTCCCCTTCCTGTCCTTACATGCCTGTGCTGTTTAAGGGGCCCATATAAAAAAATTCATTTTTTTCACCCGTGGAAAGAAAAACTGTGTAGTTACATCTCAAAAAAAGGCTTGTGAACCACTCTTTCTGAACAGGCAGTTATTGTACCTTGGAGAGAGAAATATGTAAATGACCAGTGACCTGATCGATTGCTTCATTTTACTGACAAAGCAGTACAAACTGAAACACTCCATACGACTTCATGAAAAGTGTGAGGGTCTCTTGTAGCCTGAATATGTCTAGATATGTGTTTGTGATTTTATTTAAGAAGATGCCGTTTAAACAACTGAATTTTCATTTATCTGTGCTAAGCATATTGTCAGCTTAGTTTTTTTTTAATGAATAACATTACAAGTATGTGATAAAAGGCTTATTTACTCCAGTACAGGGTCACTAACAAATGAAGTCACTTACAATAAATTGAGAGCATATGATACGTTTCTGAAACGTTCTCAATACAGTCTGTTTAAATCGCTCTCAAACCCAACAACGGTATCAACAAAAAAAAAGTAATTGCTTAAAATTGCTTGCCCAGGGCGTATAAAATTGATTCATCTTCAATATCTGGCTCTGTTCTGCTTTTAATGAAAACGCCACTCAGAATGGGACAAAACTACAATGGGTGCTAGAAAGGAACTGTTCTGAAGGCAAATGTTTTTGCTGCAAGGATTTATCACACTGTCATCCTCTCAGTCAGCATAACATAATAAGTGAGAGTGGGTTTGAGCAAAAGCTAATCGATAGAAGTCACTTCCCACTCTAATGGCTTTATACATAAACAGGGCAACATATGGATCAGCACAGGCAAGACCGGAGGCAAAGAGCTTGCATCACAGTATTAAAGCTGTGCTGTGCCAAGAATGAAAATCACCAGCTCAGATACCCCGAAAGGCACACAGTGACCGGACAGAAAAGACATCAATCACTGCACACTTGTTGCACTTTTGTATGCATGTGTTCAATTTCCCAAATTTCCATTTAAGGAACAGTTTTGCTTTTTCACTTACTCCAGATGATGTCGATCAGTCCAGACATATTTGGTGCATGTATTTTTATACCTAAGTTTAGAACTATGAGGCTGATGATGCACACAAAAACTAGAGGTTAATAGGCATTTTTTGTAAACATCAGCCTGCTCAAACAGCATCCAGGTCTTCGTTTAGGTTTAATGTTTTTGTGGAGCTGTTCAAGACAACAGTGTGTTTTCACAAACACAAATTTTGACCAGGAGTGCTGATCTAAAATCACTTTTTGGAATTTGTAGAGGAAGTTGGTTTTGTTTGAAATGTTGCTTTTGTTTACTTTAAAAGGTTTTAGTCCTAATCCACATCACGTATTGAAGCCTTAAATGCATTTAATGTGAGTTGAGAGATTAATTTATGTATTTTTTGGAAAATATGTGGGTGGCTTAAGACGTCTAGTGTGTGTTAGCAAGGTTATCTTGCTGTATCTTGTTACAGAGCTCCATTGCAGCATAATTTAGTTTTGGCTTACTGACTACAGTACTGTGCAAATGTTGTGAGCCCCTCATTTCTTTATATTTTGGTAATGAATCAGCTTGTTGGTGCAATGCTATTGCCTTTCAGCTTTTTTGGGATACTGTATAGATTAAATTCAAGAAATGGGAACAAATGCTTTACTGTGACAGCCTGCAAAATGCCTAAAGACACAAGGTGTCTACATAAACAAGTTTCAACCACTCAGTGTTCAGCATCAGCAGTAAACTAATCACCTGATCATCTGCACCTTTTATTCACCTCTATATGCCTTAAGTTAGATGACTTTGTTCTGCAAGAATGCTCCTACGTAGGTCACTGTGTGGCTGAACCAAAAAACGAAACTTAACAAAACAACAAAAAATAATCCTCTAACACTGGTCAGGAAAAGGGACTAGACTGAAAATGAGAGGCAAAAAAACCATGACCTTCAGGAATCCTGGAGAACACTCTCTCAGTGACACATTAAATAAAGAAATCCGAGTTCTTTGGAAGCCAAATATAAAGAAATCAGTGTTTGTCAGCACTGTACATCTGGGGTAAATGGAAAATTGTGTAAATTAGATTTTTTCCCTAAGCAATTCTTTTACACTATACATAGCAAAAATGTATTTGTCAGGAAGGTCATCTTATACAGAGCTTGGAAATGCAGAAGAAAATACGTTAGCTTTTCATGCTTGAGGGTTATGTGCTTTACATACCCACACCATCTACAGAACCAGACCTGCATTATAAAGTGTAGAAATCAATATTTTCCTTTCACTGATTTGGCTTGGAGTTTGCAGTGACTGGAAATTGAAAGGCAGGGGATGAGAAGCTTTGTGATGGCTCATTAGGTGATCCAACAGCATAGACAGTCAAATGAGAATGAGATCATCTTCACTTTTATGCAGGATTTTATATGCATGTCTGCACTTGGTTTGAAACCCCAATCAGTCCTGTTCACTCAAATGCTACAGGCGTCATAGTTAATGAGCAATTATTTAATCAGTTCATTACAATAACTTGCTTTCACAGAGTAAAGAGAGGTTTTGGAAATAATAGCACATTCAAATCATGACCAAACCTGTGGAGTTACATCATAGATTCATAAATTGTTCATTTAAGTTGATGTGAAAGTATGACTGTTGTTACTTTTTTTACTTTTTCTGTTATGAATTTGCACACGAAGATTATTCCTATCCACTCTACAGCCCCTGCTTTACTACAGTAACATTATCTGCTTTCCTGGTAAAGGCTTTACGTAGATGTTGGTTATTGCTGTAAGGACTTACTGGCAGGCAGCCATAAGAGAATGAGTAATGGCAGGTAGGAATATTGATGATGCGATCTAGATAAAAAAAACCCACTCCAAATCATGCTTTAAGCACAAATGGAATTCTACATTTAAACAGTCCCACTTCTCCAAGACCTAATGCATGGAAATGGAGACGGCTGATCAGCTGTGGCGACCCCTAAATGGGAGCAGCTGAAAGAAAAAAAAAAAAGTGAAAAAAAAGTGAAAAAGTGAAAGTGGCAACCCTTGTCATCGCGAGGTCACAGCACAGCACACAGTGAACAACAACGAAATTGGACCTCTGCATTTAACCCATACACACACGTGCAGCAGTGGGCAGCTATTGAAAGCGCCCAGGGAGCAGTGACGGGGACGGTACCTTGCTCAAGGGTACCTCAGGGCAAACCACTGGGGTGGGAATCGAACCCACAATCTTCGGATGTGGGGCCAACTGCCTAACCACTAGGCCACCGCCAGAAGAAGAAGAAGAAAAAAAGGTGGTGCTGGTGGTGTAGTTCTAGGATACTCGCCTACAGACAAATGTTGCAGGTTCAAATCCCACCTCCAGCACTACCATCACCAGGTTCCTGTGCAAGACCCTTAACCCCAACTTGCTCCAGGGGGACTGTCCCTGTAGTTAAGTAATGCAAGTCGCTCTGGATAAGAGCATCAGCTAAATGTGTAAATGTTAAAAACAGAAGTTGCATTTTCTTGTAGTTCGCTGTGCTGTGATTGATTGAGCGATTCATTCACACAGGCAAACTCATTCACAAACCTACTACCAATTTAGCATCTCCAGTTGACCTGATGTACAGGAAAAAGGAGCACAAACCCATGTAGACTTGAGAAGAGCATGCAAACTCTGCACAGAAAGGAGCTGACTCAAAAAGTAACCAAACCTTTCTCACTGTGAGGTGACAGTGCTCAGTGCTAACAAGTTTTCCTGAAAATATAGTGTACATATTGATACCGCTCCAAGGATAATTCTATTCTATTCCATTTGATTTCTTTTCTATTAATTCGGGTTTAAGCTAAAGCCTGCAAGAAGGTAGCTTTTTAAATGGACTCTTCATTGCCCAAGAATAATGGATCTTTGTAAAAGTCTGGCAAGCTGCTCACTTATGGCAGTAAAGAATAGGCTCAAAGTGTGAGGAGACAGAACCTTTTTTGCTTCCCAGGGCAACTGGAAGGAGCTAATGCATCATGACCTGATTGGTCGGCCTGTGCTATTCTTGATTTTTTTGGGTTTTTTTGCTGTCAGCTGTCAGCAGTTGATGCAAATTCCTCCTAAAGATGCAATGTTAAGATGATGTTTGAGTACAGGCTAGGCTACAGGTAAAATATAAAGTATTTACCATGCTGATCTTGACAGGCTTAAAATGTAAGAGGAAACTCTACAGTTGATTAGTTTCTTAGTAGTGCCATATGGTTTGCTGCCTCAGCTGAAGCCATATGTGTTGCTTTGATTGAATGATTACGGGTTTGAACATGAAGTTATAAATGAAAGTTTGCTTGCTTAACATTAATGTCAGTTATGCAGGCAAACACTCCTTGTTTGTTCATTAATAAACTATTTTAATATAAAGAGCTATATGTTTGAAGCATTCAGGTGCAAACACCAAAAAATATTTTAGGCCCTTGCTGTGCAGCAACTGTGAATTATGAGCTTGCCTCATCTTGTTACAGTTCTCCATCTAGTTTGCTGACAGTGTTCGATTTCTGGATGTTCTGGAAGTTGTGCTGAGTTCTTTGTCATAAAAACTCTCTGAGTCTTTTAGCAAAGTTTGTTCATACTCGAATGACCAGCTGACTCTTCAACATATGCTCAGAGTCAGAGTGTCCTCAGAATTGCAGCAGCTAAAGATGCCGCTCACCCAGCTGAAGCTCTGTGGGAACAGATGTTGTGTGTTGTGCTGCCAGCTATCTGGGTGTACCACAGTGTCACAGGTTAGCAGAGAAGGGCAAGGTTGCAGACAATTTTCATGGTACAGTAGACAGGAAATAGAATGCTATGAACATGTTTCTCTCATTTATTGATGCATTCAGTTGAGTGAGTGGGTTATGTGATTTAACAGGCATATATAGATACTGCGTAAGTGCAATTCTGCAATTCTGACAATCATTTTTAATAATAATAAATAACAACATATAATTTTCTCTTGGTTGCAATCAGAGCCATAGTTTTTATACTAAAGTAAATTTTCACTTTTTTATTACAGTTTCAAAGTGTTCCTGCAGTGCAGCAGTGTACAGTGCATACAGTTTAAGCTGCAAAATAACAGTGAATCCATCATGGTTCTGAAGTAAGAATGCACACATATGTGTGGTCGGAACACGTACATATGACCACCTACTGCAGTGAAGCCCACAATTTCATGCTGTGTGTGTGTGTGTGTGTGTGTGTGTGTGTGTGTGTGTGTGTGTGTGGTGCAGGGAGCCTTGCACCATCCTACACATTCAAAAGGAAGGTTAAAATGTTTTTTTTTATGACATTGCTGACTTAATTCAAGTGTTTTCAGTATATTTCAGCATAGACTGCTTTTGAACAAGGAAAAAAAAGATATTATAGGTAGGAAAAACAAGAAAAATGTTGAATGTGGTCTTAATATGACCTTGAGATATCAGCTGGTAGAAAGGACAGAATCTTTCCCAACATTGCCAGCTGAGCTTTTTTTGGACAGAAACACTAGCTGCGTTTACGGTTACAGATGGATGCGCTTGTGGGCATCGCTGGGCATCAAGCTTGGGATGAAAACTTCTTAGTTAGTTGCGCTGCTCAGAAAGTATTAATCTCTGAGGACAAAGCAAGTACATCTCAGCTCATGTAGTTGGAAAATAGTAATTAAGTAAATAGGCAGAGTGGTTAGGTGCAGAGGTAAAAACATATGTGGGCGTTTGTTATTGGAACTAGTACTGTATGCAACTGTTTCAGATGATATGATTTTTTTAAGGAACATTGTGTTTAAGAGAACAGGCAACTCCACACAGCACTGCTTTAGCTGAAAAGCAAACTTTCCTGCCACCTGCTCTTACCTCTCTTTTACCTCTGGGGAGTGTGAAAGCTGGAACGGCCTCATTTGCAGTAATGTGGGACTGTTTTTTGTGTGGAGCCAAAACCACTCCGTAGACCTGCTGTTCTCTCCTTTTCTCACATCTGAGAAACTCCAAATCTCCACCAATAATGAGCTGGGGTCTTGATGTGAAGAGAGAGAAAGAAAGAGAGAGAGAGAGAGAGAGAGAGAGAGAGAGAGAGAGGGGAAGGAAAACAATGGTTGTAGATGGTTGTAGAATTTTTTGGGCAGAATGAATTGGAGACTGCAAGGGGAATTATCCAGGGAAACCTAATGAATACTGTCTAAAACCATTTTCAGATCATATTTTCCAACAATCCTATTTCTTATATTAGCCTTATATGCATGCTCATTATCTAAAAATCATAAAAAATTTCATTTTCAGAGTACAATTACCACTCTAATCCACGTATCATTATTTCATTAGTGTAATAAGAGACATTCAGCGTTTGAACCTCATTTGACAGACATTCTTCACTCTGTGGTTTATCATCGGCTGTTCACACTGACATCCTCCTGCTGTGTCCACTAATTACTAGTCCCTGAAAGAAGTGAGTACTACCAAGTGAGGTGATGACTAATGGCCTTGAAGCCATGAATTGTGATGATTGAGAACAGCCTCTTAGGACACTGAGCACTGGACACTGAGGTGGTTTAAGAAATCTCTCATCAATGTGAAGCATCTGCAGGTCTGAAAATATTGTAATACTTGCATTTACAGTGATATTGTTATATTTTCAGAGAACTCATAACAAAATGTGATACAATCCAAGCAAATTTATGTTATTGAAAATTGATTCTGCCCATAATTGTTGTCTTTGTGCTAGATCAAGCACTGCCATTTTGTCACAGCCACTCACAGAGAAAACAATTAAACAATTTTTCATCCATCCATCCATCCATCCATTGAGTATTTAAGTGCAGTTTCTCTCATTTTTGCATTAGAGTGACAGTCCCTGTACAGTTCTTTTTGACCCTGCTCCATGCAACGCACAGAGCATCACAGTTTTTGCCATTACTTGATCTAAGACTCCTGAACCTGCTTGTCAACTGATCTTGAATCCCTGCATGAGCTGGACCATGGATTACTGGTATCAGGAAATGTTTTTTTTTTTGTTTTGTTTTTCTTTTGTGCCCTTTTTAGAACATCTAAGAAATAAAAGCTGGACCCAAACCTTTAAAAACTTTTTTTTCTTTCTTCTCCACTGAGCATATTTAGTTCATGTATGTCTGAGTTAAGGCTCTGTTAAAACTCACTGTTTCATAGTCTGAAGGTTAGTTTAATCATTAGGTTTAAGCGTTCAAAGTGTTTCTGGTCTTTGAATAGTGTTTCCTCTGTTAGCCAGCATTCAGTGAGGGCTTTGTCACATAATTAACTTTCTTTGGTAGTTTAAGAAGAACAAGGCATAGGTTTTTGTGTAATGAGTTTGTGGTTGGCAGCAGCCTCCATTTTTTCAATTCAGCTCAGCAGCTCTGTTCCAATTCGTTTCACAGTGAAGGAGATAACCATGCCCTCGTTCTTTGAAAGAGGTTCCCAATCGCATGTAAACCAGGCCCAATTTGAATAAAAATGAATTCACTGAAAGAAAACAGTTTTTTTCTCCCAAGTTTCCTGTGATTTAATTTCTCATATCATATACATCCATATAAGACTTTCAGCAGAGAACCTTATTTGTGCATTTGCTATATATATATATATATATATATATATATATATATATATTCACAAATAAACGTGACAACCTTATTTATCTAAATATTCAATCTTTCTGCTCCAGCATACAGATCACAACACAGGCTGCTGTGAAGTCGCCTAGAGTTGTGTCACCAAAGCCTGACCATGTCTAGCTTTTCATAGGTAAGGTGCAGAAATGAATTCAGGATGACGAGCCTGTAGACCTACATGCTATTGCAGCAGAGAGGCTGAGTTAAATATTGACACTTGAACAGATTCACCATATGACATTTACCATGCCCTGCCCAAGCTAGGGTTGCATACAGTGGACAAAAAGGCATGCCATACTGCAACACTATGCCTACACATTACATTTGATTTGGCCTTTTTATACATGGAAAGCATACTGATAATCCATTACCCTGACGGGATAAGGGCTGCAGGTATTTATGCTTGACACGGATGGTACTTTTCTTGGGAGGAATGAGAGCTGGACTGCAAATACAAGCATTTTTTAGACTAGTTCATCATTAGACTAGATAAACTGATGTTGAAAGATGTGTAGGCAGGTAAGGCAGAACATGAATTGAGACGAGTATGAGATGCTTTTCATTTAAAATAAACAGCAGAAGAGAAAATCAAAATAGTTATTCATGCCAGCCAGATTCTGTGACTTGTAAAGGTTGCACAAGAGGACAGTTTGTTTGTAGAAATTCATCCTTTGATTTTTTTATATACATCTGGGGCTCAGTTTAGTAACTCAATATTAGATCATGAGTCATAATTTCTCTGTCATAGAACAAAACAACAGTAAAATGGAGCTTGTTAATGTATCCAGAATTCTCTAGATAAATATGGGATTATTATGATGAAAGCTATGAAGCTTTGTCTCTTTCCATCCACTGCTCTCAACTACTAACTTCTTTTTAGTACAAAAGGACATTATTATTGTCTGCTGTTGCAGAGATGCAGCATAAAGAGAAATCTGAAGGTGATTAGTGCTGGTCAATTTTATTAGACTTTTTTTCAGTCCTACTTTATTCAACATATATATAACTAGTACTTAAATTATATATGCAAAGTGAACACATGGAACAGAACAGAATCAGTACTTTGTATTAGCTTATTATATAATTGTTATAAATTTATATGCTCTTTAGGATACCAATATACACATAAATACTGTGCAAAAGTTTTAGGCAGGTGTGGAAAAAATGCTGTAAACAAAGAATGCTTTCAGAAATATAAATGATTGTTTATTTTGATCAAATTACAAAATGCAAAGTGAGCGAGCAAAAGAAAAATCTACATCAGATCAATATTTGGTGTTTCTACCTTTTGCCTTCAAACCAGCATCAGTTCTTCTGGCCCCCATAGAGCCCTGATCTCAACATCATCCAGTGTGTCTGGATTACATGAAGAGACAGAAGGATGTGAGGAAGCCTACATCCACAGAAGATCTGTGGTCAGTTCTCCAAGATGTTCGGAACAACCTATCAGCCGAGTTCCTTCAAAAACTGTGTGCAAGTGTCCCTAGAAGAATTGATGCTGTTTTGAAGGCAAAGGGTGGTCACACCAAATATTGATTTGATTTAGATTTCTCTTTTGTTCATTCACTGCATTTTGTTGATTGATGAAAATAAATGATTAACACTTCCATTTCTGAAAGCATTCTTTGTTTACAGCATTTTTTCCACACCTGCCTAAAACGTTTGCACAGCACTGGATGTATATAAATTAGTCGACAATAAAAAACAGGGAAGGAAATAAAGTTTTACAAAGAAAGAAAGGCTGTTAAACATAATTAGTCTTGCATTACTACACTTTACTTACACTTGTGTAGTAGCCGTCTTGAAATACAGGGCACTTGTCTGTCTTGCATTATTTCCATCCTAAAACTGCACACATTTTGGCCACAATCACAGTGTTAAATTGGGAAACATTGGCCAATTCCTGTTTTGTCAAAAAATAGTCATATGCTTCTAATAAAAAGTAGAGCTACCGTGTAGGACATCAGACCTTAATATAAGTATTGTGAGAAAAGTAAAAATTGTTTACAGATGTAATTTTGAGGTGGTGGGTATATTGAAAAATGTCTTCACAAATAAATATTTTGATCTTGATTTAAAGCTTTAAAACCAGCTTACAAGATGACCTTGGGTTTTCAGTTACCACAGAAACAATTTTCAATTGCTTTCAATAGGAGTTCACTTCTTATAGCAAATAGGGTGAAAAGGTAGGACCAGGCAATTCCTTCTTTCTGGCAATCCTCTGATTCATGTATGGATGTATGACTAACGTTCAGACATACAGTACTGTGCAAAAGTTTTAGGCAGGTGTGGAAAAAATGCTGTAAACAAAGAATGCTTTCAGAAATGGAAGTGTTAATCATTTATTTTCATCAATCAACAAAATGCAGTGAATGAACAAAAGAGAAATCTAAATGAAATCAATATTTGGTGTGACCACCCTTTGCCTTCAAAACAGCATCAATTCTTCTAGGTACAGTTTTGTGATCAAAATAAACAATCATTATTTATATTTCTAACCCAGCCACTAGGGATGCACAAGCCAGTGTATTTCTTCGTGCCGGTCCCAAGCCCGGGTAAATGGGGAGGGTTACGTCAGGAAGGGCATCCGGTGTAAAACTTTGCCAATATGCGACAACGATACAGAATTCCATACCGGACGGTTTATGTCTCGGTTAACAACGACTGCCACCAGTGCTGTTAGCCTACAGGGTGCTGCTGTGGAATTGTACTACTGTTGGCCAAAGGAGAAGAAGAGGAGGAAGGCATGTCCAGAGGGAGAAGGAGAGAAAGAAGGAGAGGAGAGTGGAAGTGAGGGTAGGGACTTGGAATGTTGGCAGCATGACTGGTAAAGGTAGAGAATTAGCTGATATGATGGAGAGAAGGAAGGTTGACATTTTGTGTGTGCAAGTAGACTAGATGGAAGGGTAGTCAATAGGTGTATTGGAGGAGGGTTTAAACTGTTCTACCATGGTGTGGATAGAAGGAGGAATGGAGTAGGTGTTATCCCATGTAGATGAGAGTGTTTCAAGGAAGAGGGTGTCAGGAGGGTGACATTTTAAAGCTGGGAAGTTGAAGGTGTGATAATGAATGTTGTTAGTGCTTATGCTCCACAAGTTAGTTGTGAGATGGAAGAGAAGGAAAAAATCTGGAGTGAGTTAGATGAAGTGATAGAGAGTGTACCCAGGAGAGAGAGGATGATTGCAGATTTAATAGTCATGTTGGTGAAGGAACAGAGGTGATGAGGAGGTGATGGGTAGGCATGGTGTCATGAGAGGAATGCTGAAGGTCAGATGGTTGTTGATTTTGCAAAGGATGAAATGTATTGTAGTTAATACTTATTTTAAGAAGAGGGAGGAGCACAGGGTGACGTGAGAAGAGTGATAGATGCTCATGAGGGTGAGCCTGGTATTCTCAGGAGGGTCAGTTTGGAACAGATCAGAGATCAGTAAAGTAGCACAGGAGAGTAGTAGCTAAACAGCATAGGATGGTGGTCTGTAGGATGACTGGAGGTCAAGAAGAGAGGAAAGTGAGGGCAGACGAGGATCAAGTGGTGGAAGCCAAGGAGGAGTGACTGCAAGGTGAATTCAGGCAGGAGTGCCAACACGGACACTGGGAGGTCGAAGAGCTACCGATTGCTGGGAAACTACGCAGAAGTGATCAGGCAGGATGGCCAGGAATGTACTCTGGTGTGACATCCGAAGGAAGAAAGAGGATAAGGAGACCTGTGGTGGAACCAAGTGAAGTCCAGGAGTGTATCTAAAAGAAGAGAGAGGCAAAGAAGACATGGACATAACAGAGAGATGAAGGAAGTAGACAGGTGTACAAGGAGATGAACCAGGGCTAAGAAAGCAGTGGTGAAGGGCCAAAGATAAGGTGTTTGGTGACTGTAAGGAGAGGCTGACAGCAAAGAGGGAGAAAAGGACCTACCGACATAGACAGAGAGACAGATCTGGGAAGATGTACACAGGTCAGGACGACAAAGATAGAAATGGTAACGTACTCACAGGTGAACAGAGCGTGTTGAGCACATGGAAGGAATACTTTGAGGAGCTGATGAATGAAGAAAATGTGAGAGAGAGAAGACTGGATGATGGAGAAGATGCTAACTAGAAGTGCAGCAAATAAACAAGATGGAAGTAAGGGCACATGGAGACGAAGAATGGAAAGGCTGTTGGACCGGATGACATACCAGTGAAGCATGGAGATGTTTAGGGGAGATGGCAGTTGAGTTTGACCAAGCATTGTTTAACACAATCTTGGCAAGTGGAGAAGATGCCTGAGGAGTGGAGACGGCGGTACTGGTACCGACCTCAAGAATAAGGTGATGCACAGAGCTGTAGTAACTATAGGATAAAGGATCAGCCACACCATGAAGTTATGGGAAAGAGTAGGAAGCCAGGTTAAGAAAAGAGGAGGATCAGTGAACAGCAGTGAAGGGTTTTATGCCGAGAAAGAGCACCACAGGATGCAATGTTTGCTCTTGAGGGTGTTGATGGAGAAGTACAGAGAAGGTCAGGAAGGAGCTGTGCATTGTGCCTCAGGATTTGGAGAAAGATATGACACAGGGTGCCTAGAGAGAGTTGTGGTTTTGTATGAGAAGTCTGGTGTCATGTAGAAGTATGTGAGAGTAGTTTAGGATATGTAAGGAGGGCAGTGTAACAGTGGTGATATCTGCAGGAAGATTGATGCATTTAAAGTAGAGGTTGGATTACATCAAGGATCAGCACTGGAGCTCGTTTTTGTTTGCAGTAGTAATGACAGGTTGATTTGGACGAGGTTAGACAGGAGTCTCCGTGGACGATGATACGGCGATGATATTGTGATCTGTAGTGGAGAGTAGGGAGCAGCTTGAGGAGAACTTGGAGATGGAGATATGCTCTAGAGAGGAGAGCAAATGAAAGTGAGTAGGACAAAGACAGAATACATGGAGTGTGAACAAAAGGGAGGAAAGTGGAGTGGTTAGAATGAAGGGAGTAGAGGTAACAAAGGTGGAGGAAATGAAATACTTGGGATCACCAGTTCAGTGTAACGGCGAGTGTGGAAGAGAGGTGAAGAAGAGAGTGCAGGCTGGTTGGAATGGGTGGAGAAGAGTGGCTGATTTGTGATAGACAGTATTTATTCCACACGTACTAGCTAGAGTAAAAGGGAAGGTTTACAGGATAGTAGTGAGACCAGCTATGTTGCATGGGTTGGAGACGGTGGCACTAACGAAAAAGGCAGGAGGCAGAGCTGAGGTGTCAGGAGTTAAAGATGCTGATTTTGGGTGTGACTTAGGTTGGACAGGGATTTAATAGAAATGAGTATAGCTGAGGGACAGCTCAGGTTAGACGTCTTGAGACAGTTTTAGAGAAGCAAGGTTGCGTTGGTTTGGACATGTGCAGAGGAGAGACGATGATTATATTGGAAGGAGGATGTTGAGGATGGAGCTGCCAGGAAAGAGGAGAAGAGGAAGACCAACGAGGAGGTTTATGGACATGGTGAGAGAGGACATGCAGGTGGTCGGGTTGAAGCAGGAAGATGCAAAAGACAGGAAGAAATGGAGACAGTTGATCCGCTGTGGCGACCCCTAAACGGGAGCAGCCAAAAGAAAAAGAAGAAGTAGATTATTTATATTTCTGAAAGCATTCTTTGTTTACAGTATTTATTCCACACTGGCCTAAAACTTTTGCACAGTACTGTATATATTTTTTGTAACTGATGTTAAGCAATACATGTTACATAATCTGGAAAATGATTATAACCTGTTTTTTCTTAATAATAATTTTTGTGCCTTGAATTACAAAAAGGGAAATAAATAAACATAATTTAGCTTTAAAATCTGAATAGATTAGTATTCAGTCAATATAATCACTTTTAAAGTCAATTATATACTAATGTGGGTAGACCTTGTATCAAAGTCAGATATTCTCTAGTTCAATGGTCAGTCAAAATGAATGTTTTTTATAACGCTATTGAAATGACATTTTCTCAGAAGCAGTCATGCGCCAGCAAGATCAAGGAGAGGAAGGATACATTGATGTCTTATAATCACACTGTACTTAAAAGGGTTTGTTTGAAGCTCAAATAACTCTGAAAGCAGCAAGGTTGATGGTACAAGGATTAGAAAAATCAAATGTTGCTCAAGAGCATTCAAACACAACCAGAATTACATGAACAATGTTTGAAGCGGATCTGTGGAAGAACATGTCACATACAAGGCTGGAATACTGCCTGAACCTAAATAGATGTGAAATAGAATATTCTTTGCTGGTATTAAGAAGTGAAGGGCAGGAAATTTGATGAGTCCATGCTATAATTGTAGTGTCCTTGGTGGGGATGTTACTACTTGAAATGCAAGTGAAAGCTTTTTTTTTGTTTTGTTGAAAGCTTGTTCCTTTTTGTTTTTCCTTTATGAAGAAATGTTTACTGCAATCATGATGCTCAGACTGCAGTCATGCATGCTGATTTATTATCCATTTTCACACTATTAAATGCAAATGATGCTGCTCAGTCTGATGACTGTGTTATTGCAGTGAATAATGAATGTGAATAAATGAGTGTTGACCCATGATGACATTTCACACACACAAGTAATCTTTTTTTTTATCGAGTCCATTTTCTCAGTAGTTCCTTTTCCCCCCAGCAGACAAACATCTTATGCTATTTAATATTGCTATTAAATATTTACAGATACCAGGTGCAAATTTGAGTACATTCAAAGCGTACATTCAAAAAACCTTCAAATTGTTGGATACAAGATTGTCAAAACACAAACACAAAGCTTCTGGGAGAATGTCCTTTTGACTAGTGAGACAAACCTTCTACTTCTTGACATCACACCAGTTCTACATTCAGAGATGATGAAACAAAGAACATCATGCCTACTGTCAAACATGGAGGCGGCTTGGTTATGTTTTGGCATTGTATTGCTGTATCTGGCTTGGGGGTCTTGAGTCTGTTCAGGGTACAATGAAGTCTCAAAACTTTCAAATCATCATGAATCAAAACATACTGCCCAGTATAAAGAAACTTCAGCCTCAGTCACAGGTGAGGGTTCTTCCAACATTATTATGACCCAGAAAGCAAAAGCTAAATTAAAAATGAAGTCGGATTTATGTTAAACAAACAATATGAATGTATGAATGTATGCTGCGTTCATGTATTTTCTTATGTTGTTTTAATTAATTAGTTTTGAGAATATTTGTTGCACAGTATAAGTTACTATAATTATACAATAGACTTTTATAGCCATAGACTTTAAATATTTACAGTAACATTGCAATAAATATTGTAATGATTGAACATGATCAGAACCAATGAGCGAACCATTAAACAATAATTTTTTAAACTAGAAAAACAATAAACACCTACATTTCATCTTGGATCTTGTAAAATTTAGTTTGTGAACAAGATGAAATATTCCAGCAGACAAACTAAAATATATGTAAAAATGTCAAATATTCATTATCTGACAGCAGGATTTACAACATTTTTACATTCTTTTTTTTTTTCTTAAAACTCGATGACTGGATGAATGATAGAGTGAAACTGAATCATTCAACTGAATGAATCAATCAAATCCTAAGATCATTGACTCCAGACTAGTTTGTGGTGCATATTTACCATATGGATGCTAACCAAAATATTTTGCCTCTTTGACATTTTTTCCCCTTTTTTTAGATCACTTGCTATTTGCAAATGAATGCCTTGAAACAGTTGAGTGAAGTGGGCTTTAAGGGTTCAATAAACTCTGACTGGAAAAAATGTGCCAGCTTTTCACAGGCCCTTCTCACTGAAGCTTGTGAGTAATGGATATTTTAAAAGTCCCGGTGCTAAAGGGCAATGATATATTGCCTTTGCTCAGCAGTATTTCTGTCTTCTTTAGATGCCATGTGTTTCTATATTTTTCAAATGTAGCTGAGTGGGGTAAAGGCGCCGTGGGATAGAGCTTTCTTTTTCTGCTTTGAAAGAGAAAATTAATTTCCAAGAAGTAAATTAGGGATTGGTGCTGTGAAATATGCTAACGGCTCAGTTGCATGTTATGGCAGATTTGGATAATAGTTTTGCATATTCTAAATTAACAATGATTAAGAAACATATTGCTCTGTCCAATTAAAGATTTTCCTGGGGTTACAAATTAATACCACAGCATTTGATAAATAATAATTTCAAAATAACTTTAATTTTTGAAACTCTCTTTAATAAAAGCTACTCTACCCCCTCAGTATCTAATTCTGTACACTGAGATAAAGATCCTTTATGGCATAAATGTTACACAAAAGTTACAGATATTTACAGGGTGTATTTTGATAGAAGAAATTATATTTCAGTTTATGATTTTTTTTGTTAAAAAATTGTGTACAGATGCTAGACTATGTAAAGGAGCAAATATTCTACTTTCCTCTAGGAAAGTCAATTTAATGTACTTTTAAAATTAAATAACAACAAAGGTTTGGAATCTAGGGCTAGTTTTGAGGAGGCATGTATATTGTTACTTGAGGCAAAATGTGCCTGGATGGTACCATTTGGAGAGGGGTCTAACTTCATCAAAATATATTATAATATCAAACTTTAATGAGTGTGATACTGAGCCCAGCCCTCCCTAAATCCCTGATTCTGTGACTGAGGAAAGCAGCTGTTTTGATACGTTCACAAACCCCTGAGCCAACAGTCATGCCAACGGGTGTAAGCAGTGCGTATGTCTGTGCAACAAAGAGGAAATCCCCAGTGTCCCTGTTATGTGCTTCAGTTCTTTTGTTCCATGTTGTCGGAAACTTGCACCCTGTGGAGCTGGAGCGTAAGCATCTCCTCAGTTACCAAAGCTACAGGGTGCAATAAACACCTCCATTAATGTTTTAAATACTCCCTTATCATGGAAGTTTTAAAACTTAAAAAATATAACTGCTAATGCAAAGGGGAAAAGGGAATACATGGGTAAACATTATTTGTTCATTTGCCCTAATGTCCTGCTGTTGTATACGGTAGCTTCTGTTTGTGTTGTGAAATGTACACAACGGACTTCACATGGGCTTTATAATTATTGAATTCCCTCTGTGTCTAGACATTGATTTTGCTCCAGACTGCTCAGTGGTGTGCATTAAAGATTGACAATGAACTAAGAAGGCTGTAAGGGTTTTAGAGAGTGTCGGTGGGTCCACCTAAAAGTTGTGCACAATAGAGAAAACAACTTAGGATTGTGCTTAGAATGAAGAGTTTATTCTAAGCAGGTTTAACTACCTCTTTCTGTGTAATTAAAAGTGCCTAGAATTGTACAACATGGGTGAACAACATGGCAAATAACATGAGACATAACGTGCAAGCACTTATGATGTCCACACTTGTGATATGAAATCATAATGAAATAATCTGAATTATTTTTTCTCAGGTTGGGTGGTATACACTCTGAAGCTTTCTGTGTTGTCTGCTTTTGAGCATACATGCTGGAATGCTATAGAAAGTTGTTTATTTACTGCACCCTCCAAAAGAAACCTTTAAGAGCAGAAACATAAAGGCAAACCACTCATCTGGAAAAAAGAGGAAAGAAAGTACTCATGAGACGAAGATTAATCTCCATTAAAGGGATCATGACCATGACCAAAACACAGCTCATCGTCATGGTTTTGGCTTGCATGGGTTGACTTGCATCTCAATACACTTTATTGATGTAGCAGCAGAATTTTATTATTCATTATTTTAGAAATTAGAAGCACCAATAAAGGCTTGTACAGGTGTTGACCAATTCTCAGAAACTTGTGAGTTTAAATAATGCCAGGATTTCAAGGAACCTAAATGGGTTCTGCTTAACTGGTTGAGAAATGCTTAAAAAGGAATTGCTAACATTATGGCCATTACATCCATTCCAGTGTTTTTAGTTCTCAATCCATACATTGTAATATCATAAAATGCTTCGTACTGAGATCAAAAACACCCAAAACAACCTCAAATACATCATTTATCTTCTTGTTGCTTTATTATTTTCTCCTTGCTTTTCCTCCTGTCAAGACTGAGGTTTTTTTCTATGTCTCCTTGAATTGCTGACCACTTTGAAGATATACACAATGACTAATGCCAGTGCTGTTAAACTGTTCAAAAAGCCAGTGATCTTCAGCAATTAGAGTAGCTCCCATGCTCCCCTGCTCAGCATGTGGCAAACATAGCAGTTCCTTTATCTATGATAAAAACATCAGAGAAGTACTGGGCCAAATTATGCCATACTAGTCAACCAGAATATTCTTTTATTTCACTTTGCTAAAACTTAGTGTGTATCTTATTTCATCAAGTGGTTATTTGATGCCTGAATTGTTTGGACTTAATTTAGACAGTTTGATTTCCAGTGAAAGGAAATTCATTATAATTATGAACTGGCTGACAGTGGACTCAATATATGAATTCATTTATATGAGGCAGCTGGGCAATTTGGGCTTTTTTACTGAATACAGTTCTTATTGAGGTTAATGGGTGGTCCAGAGGGCCATAGTGAACAATTTCTTCAGAAATTGAATTGTAGCTCAGTAAAATTAGTGATGAATATAAAGCCCAATTGCTTAGCAAGCGGTGGTACATCTGATCAGCTGTCTAAGAACTGATGCTGGTCGATTTATTATGTAGAGCCAGTGGAGCTCTTGCTTGTTAGGATTGAAAATCTGTACAAGCCCTGGGGTTTAAATGGGGCAACCCTGAAATTAAGAGGAAAGGCCAATGCTAAAGTAATTTGACTGTAATAAAGTGCGATTCAAATTATTATTATTATTATTATTGTTATTATTATTATTATTATTGTGAACACAGTATTTATTATACTCCTGAATACATATCTAATAAATCATTTACAATTAAGAATGACTTCTTCTTCTTCTTTTTCTTTCGGCTGCTCCCGTTTAGGGGTCGCCACAGCGGCTCAACTGTCTCCATTTCTTCCTGTCTTTTGCATCTTCCTGCTTCAAACCGACCACCTGCATGTCCTCTCTCACCATGTCTATAAACCTCCTCTTTGGTCTTCCTCTTCTCCTCTTTCCTGGCAGCTCCATCTTCAACATCCTCCTTCCAATATAATCCTCGTCTCTCCTCTGCACATGTCCAAACCAACGCAACCTTGCTTCTCTAACTTTGTCTCCAAGACGACTAACCTGAGCTGTCCCTCAAATATACTCATTTCTAATCCTGTCCATCCTCGTCACACCCAGCGAAAATCTCAGCATCTTTAACTCTGACCCCTCCAGCTCCGCCTCCTGCCTTTTCGTCAGTGCCACCGTCTCCAACCCATACAAAATTGCTGGTCTCACTACTGTCCTGTAAACCTTCCCTTTTACTCTAGCTGGTACGCGTCTGTCACAAATCACTCCAGCCACTCTTCTCCACCCATTCCAACCAGCCTGCACTCTCTTCTTCACCTCTCTTCCACACTCGCCGTTACACTGAACTGTTGATCCCAAGTATTTAAACTCCTCCACCTTTGTTACCTCCACTCCCTGCATCCTAACCACGCCACTTTCCTCCCTTTCATTCACACTCATGTATTCTGTCTTTGCCCTACTCACTTTCATTCCTCTCCTCTCAAGAGCATATCTCAATTTCTCCAGGTTCTCCTCAAGCCGCTCCCTACTCTCACTACATCATCAGCAAACATCATCGTCCACGGAGACTCCTGTCTAACCTCGTCCGTCAACCTGTCCATTACTATTGCAAACAAGAATGGGCTCAGTGCTGATCCTTGATGTAATCCAACATCTACCTTAAATGCATCCGTCACTCCCACTGCAGATCTCTCCACTGTTACACTGTCATCATACATATCCTGAACTACTCTCACATACTTCTCTGTAACACCAGACTTCCTCATACAAAACCACAACTCCTCTCTAGGCACATATGCTATATATGTCATATGCTTTCTCCAAATCCACAAAGGCACAATGCAGCTCCTTCTGACCTTCTCTGTACTTCTTCATCAACACCCTCAGAGCAAACATTGCATCTGTGGTGCACTTTCTCGGCATAAAACCATACTGCTGTTCACTGATCCTCACCTCTTTTCTTAACCGAGCTTCCACTACTCTTTCCCATAACTTCATGGTGTGGCTGATCAACTTTATCCCTCTATAGTTACTACAGCTCTGTGCATCACCCTTATTCTTGAAGATCGGTACCAGTACACTTCGTCTCCACTCCTCAGGCATCTTCTCACTTGCCAAGATTGTGTTAAACAATCTGGTCAGAAACTCAACTGCCATCTCCCCTAAACATCTCCATGCTTCCACTGGTATGTCATCCGGTCCAACAGACTTTCCATTCTTCATCCTCTTCATCGCTGCCCTTACTTCCATCTTGTTTATTTGCTGCACTTCCTGGTTAACTCTTCTCACATTATCCAGGGTTCTCTCTCTCTCATTTTCTTCATTCATCAGCTCCTCAAAGTATTCCTTCCATCTGCTCAACACGCTCTGTTCACCTGTGAGTACGTTACCATTTCTATCTTTAATCGCCCTGACCTGTAGCACATCTTTCCCAGATCTGTCTCTCTGTCTAGCCAATCAGTAAAGGTCCTTTTCTCCCTCTTTACTGTCCAACCTCTCATACAATTCACCAAACACCTTATCTTTGGCCTTCACCACTGCTTTCTTCGCCCTGCGGTTCATCTCCTTGTACACCTGTCTACTTTCTTCATCTCTCTGACTGTCCCATGTCTTCTTTGCCTCCCTCTTCTTTTGAATACACTCCTGGACTTCTTGGTTCCACCACCAGGTTTCCTTATCCTCTTTCTTCCTTCCAGATGTCACACCAAGTACATTTCTAGCCGTCTGCCTTATCACTTCTGCAGTAGTTTCCCAGCAATCCGGTAGCTCTTCAACACCTCCCAGTGCCCGTGTTAACTCCTGCCTGAATTCCACCTTACAGTCCTCCTCCTTCAGCTTCCACCACTTGATCCTCGACTCTGCCCTCACTTTCCTCCTCTTCTTGACCTCCAAGGTCATCCTACAGACCACCATCCTATGCTGTTTAGCTACACTCTCCCCTGTCACTACTTTGCAGTCTCTGATCTGTTTCAAACTGACCCTCCTGCAAAGAATATAATCCACCTGTGAGCATCTTCCTCCACTCTTATACGTCACCCTGTGCTCCTCCCTCTTCTTAAAATAAGTATTAACTACAGCCATTTCCATCCTTTTTGCAAAATCAACAACCATCTGACCTTCAGCATTCCTCTCCTTGACACCATGCCTACCCATCACCTCCTCATCACCTCTGTTCCCTTCACCAACATGACCATTAAAATCTGTACCAATCATCACTCTCTCTCCCCTGGGTACACTCTCTATCACTTCATCTAACTCACTCCAGAATTTTTCCTTCTCTTTCATCTTACAACCAACTTGTGGAGCATAAGCACTAACAACATTCATTATCACACCTTCAACTTCCAGCTTCAAACTCATCACCCTCCCTGACACCCTCTTCACTTCCAAAACACTCTCCACATACTCTTCCTTCAGGATAACACCTACTCCATTCCTCCTTCCATCCACTCCATGGTAGAACAGTTTAAACCCCCCTCCAATACACCTGGCCTTACTACCCTTCCATCTAGTCTCTTGCACACACAAAATGTCAACCTTCCTTCTCTCCATCATATCAGCTAATTCTCTACCTTTACCAGTCATGCTGCCAACATTCAAAGTCCCTACCCTCACTTCCACTCTCCTCTCCTTCTTTCTCTCCTTCTCCCTCTGGACATGCCTTCCTCCTCTTCTTCTTCTTTGGCCAACAGTAGTCCAATTTCCACCAGCACCCTGTAGGCTAACAGCACTGATGGCGGTCGTTGTTAACCCGGGCCTCGACTGATCCGGTATGGAATTCTGTATCGTTGTCCGCATATTGACTTGGCAAAGTTTTACACCGGATGCCCTTCCTGACGTAACCCTCCCCATTTACCCGGGCTTGGGACCGGCACGAAGAAATACACTGGCTTGTGCATCCCTAGTGTGCTGGGTTACAATTAAGAATGACAAAAATGATAAAACCATATGCCACAATTCATACAATCTATTATCAAGAACTGTGAACTGTAAACTCCCAGAAATCAGAGCAAAGTACAATAAATGAAGTTTATTTGTAGTGAATTATTATTTTTGACTACTCTAAAGTAAGGCTCTGTCAATTATAGTAAGCACTGGGAACCATACTGATTATTTTTGTTAGATGAACACTTCAAAAATCCACTTAACTGGAAATAATAAACCTTTCAAACTGTCAGTGGAAACTTGTCCTTATATCATTAAAGTAATGCATAGTTGGTACAATGAATCCTGCTATATTTGTATAAACATCTTAAGGGAAGTCTGGGTTGTGTTTTATTGAGCATCATTAAAGCTGTTGTTCTGCATGCATGGAGTGGAACCTATTGTACCGCCTTCTTGGTTTTCTCCAGAGGAACTCTACTCTCTGAAGCACCTGCTCTTGTCTTTAATGGTGTAATAATTGAGCAGAAGAAGTGCTAGTTAACCTTTCTTAGACAACTGCTTGTTAACAGTTCAACAACACTCTTCTCCAGGGAGACTGATGATGAATCATGACAACTGTAGATTGAGTATGATACTGAAATAACAGCAGCATGTTTATGCTAACAGCATTTGTCCAAGAGATGCATTATTAATCAGTATTAAAAAGAAATGATCAAAAATGATTTATTTCCAAAATGCCTTTTTGGGCTTAGCAAATGTGGGGGAAGTGGCATTACTGTAAGTTTGCACTGAAGGAGCAAACCTGTGCTATTCAGCATCACAAGATGTAAAATGATGCTTTTAAGTGTGGAAAGAAAAATGGAAGAGTGTGTTCTGGAGAGGAATCCATTGTCCTAGTTAACTAAAACCAAGAATACATTTTGACAAATTGTAGTTAGCACCTGCATGGCTCTATGAAACTCTATAGAACTATTTTCCAAGTATGCTTTCTTCAAGCTAGTCTAAATAGTATTTCAGTAAGCATGACTATAAGATTTGAGAACCATGTTACAGGGCAGGAGGGTCACCAAAGGAGAGGTAAACTTTAAAATCAAGACTCAGGATCAGAAGGTTGTGGGTTCGTATCCCGGACCAGTAGTTTGCCCTTAAATACCCTTGAGCAAGGTGCTGTCCTGATCACTGCTCCCCAGATGCTGGACATAGCTCCCCCCTGCTGGACAGTGTGTGAGGGTTAAATGCAGAGGTTGCATTTTCTTGTGGTTCACTGTGTGCTGTTCTCTGTTTCACAATGACAAATAGTCGCTTTCATTTCTAATGGTGTAACCAACAATGTGTGGGATCATCCCACAGAATTATTTTTAAAGAAACTGTGGAATTAAATGTGAATACAAAGGTTTTACAGGTTCTGGAAAGTACCAAAGCATTCAGTAGTGATCTGCTTTTGATTACTGAAGAGTGAAGAATTCTGCAAAAAGTACATTACTTATTTCTCCAAACATCAAGAGGAGCTATTGCTGGTTTTCTGAAAAAACATCAGATCGGAAAAGACATACCGGTTACCACACGATATCACACAAGTCTCTTATCATCACTTTTTAGGGGTGTAAAAATTTAAGGACTAATAATTTCTTTGATTAAATTATATATATGTGTGTGTGTGTGTGTGTGTGTGTGTGTGTGTATACTATATTTTCAATTAACACTACAGATCTGTAATTCATAGGACCATGGACCTGACTTTATTCAAAAATGAAAGTAATTCCTCTTGCACACTGCCTGACCCAGTATTCAGTGTTACTGAGGATTATTGCTGTATTGGAGAAAAGATCCCCTGCCACAGAAACAGGTTATTAAAAGAATCCTAAATTGTCTCACTGGGGGGAAGCAGATTGGAGACCATGATGTCATTTTCAAGGAATTCCAGCGATTAGACCCTCTTATATTAAGCACTGAAGAGCTATTATGTCATCACAGTTATTGGTTTCTCAGCAGTATGAATTGACTAAATGTGTTTGCATGAACTGAAGTGGCACTAAGTTGCTCTAGGGAATGCATGTAATATTACGAAATAGACCAAACCTAATGCCAAGTTCCAGCCTGCCCCCTTGTACCTTATTAGTAATTGTTCAGTTACTTTAAAGAAGCTTAATACAATCTTAAGTATATAATGTGAAAAGTTGTTCTTGAGGCAGTTTAAGTCGAGGGATACCACATTTTTGCTCTCTTGCTTTTGAGGGGGGTTATACTGTACATTAACTAAGTGAAAGTGACTACTCTTGTCATTGTGAAACGCTGCACAGCACAACACAACACAACACAACGAAATTCAACATCTGCATTTCCCCCATACACAGACATGCAGCAGGGGGCAGCTACTGAAAGCACCCGGGGAGCAGTGACAGGGACGGTACCTTGCTCAAGGGTACCTCAGTGCAACCTACTGGTGAGGGAATCAAACCCACAATCTTCTGAGCCAGGGCAACTCCCTAACCACTAGGCCACCGCTGCCCCTAGTTTATGTAACAGAACATTCTGAATGTAGGTACAGAACATGCTAAATGTTACTTCAGTATTGTGCTCTGTTTTATGACATTGCCACAATATGTTCTCCATTTAGCATGAATACTGCATTAAAGTTAAGCTGTTGGGCTAACGCCAATAAAAAGTTAAATAAGCACATGAACTGCAACTGCATCCGGTCCAAATATAATTGCAGTTTGATTATTTTCCAAATATTGTGCAGCACTTCACAGAACAATGAGATAGAGTTCCATTCATTATCTCAATTCTAAATCTAAATCAAATCAAATCAAACCAAGAACTACTACAACAGAAAAACCTGAACTGCAGTTTTATTTGCAGCTTTCCCTGCTTACAGCCTGCTAGTCAGTATTCATGGCATTTTTCTCCTGTGTGTGCTGAAATCCTCTTAGATTAGGTGCTGGTGGAGAACTGATGCGTATTTCCTTACAATTGTTACTCAGAAACGCAGATTTTTTCCAAGCCTCTAGAATACTGTGATCAATAGACTATAGCTGGGAGCCATTAATGGATACAAGTACACATGTCTAATCTCACTAGGTCTTTAACAATTTCCCCATTATTAGAAAAAAGCCTGTTTCTACAGGGAGTCAAAACTGAAACTGTCGACAGTTCTTAGTCTGAGACAGAACTTAGTCTGAGAACTTAATTTATCACCATAAATCTGCATGAAAAATGAAAACATTTTTTGGTATTTTTTCCTGAAATGAATCTAAGCACTTTAACTCTCTCCACAGGAAAAACAAGGAAAATTAAACAGAACCAGAATAGCATGACTGAGAGTGTGACAACACTTAGAGCAGGATGCTAATCACTCAGCTCCATATAGAAGCCTGATTAACTGATCAGTTAGCAGCAGGAAAGAAAAGTTACGTACTTCATGGACATGCACAGCCCAGCTACTACAGGGTTTTGGCTTTTTCAGGTTGTTAATTTGGTGTAGGAATTATTCTGGGACTTAACATGTCCTCAACTGGCGTTCAGGACTCGTCACACCGAAAGCCCTTCTGACAGTGTGCCATTAAAGGCCATATGTCATATGTAAAAACCTATTATCTACTGTCAGGTGGCTTAGTTCATTACTTCTCCTTTGTCGATACAGAAACCTCAGTTACTATTAAATCCACCCCACAAGTCGCAGGTGCACAGCTGCTTGCATGCACACAGAAAAGGAAAGAAACTGGACCTGTGACTCATGCATCACACAAATACCCCAGAATTATAAAGACAACAGCATGTAATCATCGGCCTCTCCATGTCCTCAGTAAGGACATTGTGTTTTGGAGTCCTGCATCTGCCATATGAGTTGTTAATATGCAGTATTCTGCAAATATGTCCTCAAAGCCAGCACTTAGTTTTTCATCTAAGCTTGCGATTATAGGAGACTCAGTGGAAAGTTCAGATTATCAAGAGTCTAATATATTTATGTAACAAGTGTTTTCATAAGCCTTGTTTTAAGTGGTAATAATGCAGTGAGGGTGATGGGGATCGTCTTGGCATATTTTATTTTGGTCCCAGTCTAATTTGTTCAGATTGTTTTGTTATGAAAAATTATTATAACTGTGTGCATGCGTGTGTGTGTGTGTGTGTGTGTGTATTTGTGCGTGTTTTGTTAGTATGTGTATGTGTGTGTGATAGACCGAGAAGGGGGGAGATAAGGAAAGAGGGATTGTAAGTGCCTGAGTGGGAGGATTCCCCTGGGATCTATGGTGTGTGTGTGTGTGTGTGTGTGTGTGTGTGTGTGTGTGTGTGTGTGTGTGTGTGTGTATACTCTAAAAGTGCTAAAAACATTTGCTGCCTGTGTTATATTTGCTTCTTCAATGTGCATCTATTTGTCTCATCCAAATGTTTATGGCAGTAAACACCCAGTGACTGAGCAAGACATTTCTGATGCATGTTACTATGAGTAATGTAGCGCTGCCATATAAAACACATGCATTCATATGAAACCTTAAAGGAATATTTCAGCAAAAATTCAACTTTCCACTTACGCCAAAGCTAATCAATCAGATATATTTTATTTCACTAATAATCATATTGGAGGGATGGTGATGGTGATATTTTCATGAATTCTGATGCAGAAGATCAACATTCTCACTGATATTTTGGCCTAATATTTCTCCTCCTATATGTCATGTCCATGAGAGTTTGAACGGATATAATATAGAAATAGGCTGAGCCATTCTGTGGGTTGTCACAGTATCAGCCATACTTTTTTACCTTGACTGCAGCAATAAAGATGAGTGGACTACTATTATTCACTAGGTGTGATAAATTACAATCACAATTTGTCGCATATATCATTTTCTGGGGAAAACAAAATACCTGCTCGCTTCATGGCAAAAAGTGAAATGTGAAGTGTTCTGTATAATTAAATGTTGTTGTCAATTTGTGTGTAAATTAAATGTATTCATAATTTTTGATTCCATTTTAAAAAGTGTTTATCCAGTGTTTTAGCCATTCTGTATCTAATGATGAGCTTCTTGTGGTGTAAGAACGATCGTACCATTGTAGAATAAAACAGGTTTCAGTTTCAGCCTAAAATGTTTCAATTTCTGACAGACAGAAATGTTGTTATTCTAGAGACTCTTCCTAGCAAACCTGGATTTCCGACATGTAATTGAAATGTGATGCTCCTAAATCACAGTCACCTACAGAAGCCAGTGGGAATTGGAGCCATTAGTGACCTGACAGTGCAGTCATTGCTACATCAATCAAACTTTTTTCACTTAGTTGTCATATGCACATAGCACACAATCATCGATATATCTATCTTTTACGTTTACATTTACGGCATTTAGCTGACGCTCTTGTCCAGAGCGACCCACATTTCAGGACAGTCTTCCTGGAGCAACTTGAGGTTAAGGGTCTTGCTCAGGAACCCAATGGTGGTAGTGCTGGAGGTGAGATTTGCACCTGCAACCTCTGGTATGTAGGCAAGTATCCTACCACCAATACAAGAAAGGTATAATTATGAGTATCAATGCAAGCGTCCTTCAATTAGGTGTGAGGTCCAGAAAAAGTGTAATATCCCAGTAAAATCGGAGGTGTAGAAAGTGAAGTCCTTGCAGTCAAAGAGACGATCGGTAAAAACTTTCATGACATATTTAACATAAAATACAAATAACAGAAAACATACCCCTTGATTAAAATGACTTGTCTTGAGGTCAGCAGGAAAAGGAACTGACCTGGAAAATTTAGTCCCCCAAGGTACAAACGTGTCCCTTCAAATGTACAAGATTGTCCAACATTGAATTAAAGGGCTATTTTCAAATGAGACTTAAAGGAACACAATGTTAAGTTTCCCCGGAGAAATGGTCACATTCATACATAGTCATAACTGTAAAGAAAGTCAAGGGAAAACAGGGTGTAATGAGTTAATGCAACTTAAAATATATATATCTGCACTGGAAGATGGCCCAATTATGTTCACAGGAAAGATCCTGAATATGTTCTTTAGAGAGTCCCGCCACAGTGACCGTGTTTGTTTTTTATTTCTGACCATATACTGGTGTGTGCCAGCCACAGATCATGTTTAAACCGTATACATATTAAAATCCATCAAGGCAGTGTTGCAAAAATCTTTTTTTCAAGGAATGAACCCCTTTGACCTCTGACTGTTTCAAGGTAAAGAAAAATCCCTTTGGGTAAAAGTAGAACAGCAAGAGACTGAATTGGACTCAGCACCAAATCAATAAAAAGAGGCATAGTGTGGGTTGGAGTCAAAACAAAAGAAATCTGAAAGAGCTGGTGTTCCTTCATGAGAGGAATGCCAATGAGAGCATTCCTTACAGTATTATCATCAGCATAGTACTTTGTAATTAGTAGCATTGATTTGAGTGGAGCGCTGTTGGAATAGTAATTTGTCTACGGATGATTCACTGCAATTTCTTTGTGGCACACTGAATGCTCTGATCAGCTGCAGCTGCCACGCAGTACATCGAGTGGCATTGTTAACAGCGACCACAAAGTAATCTTCCCTTTGCAGGGAATTCATTTTAATATCCCCTCTTAATGCCTAATTCTGTGTTGTATACGTTTTTGTGCAAGTTGCACAAAAAACAAAAGCTTTAAAATGTTAGGAAACACTCAACTCCAAAGAATCTGTACTTTTCAATATGCAAAATGAACTTCACAAAAGAGATGTAAGTGACACACCAAAGCTTTCCCTTTTCTCAAGTTCAGCATTGACAAGGCCATCACAGGAGGGTAAAGATGGCAAAGGTCCGTTCAAAATAGGCATTTGGGATACTGCCTTTGGGAATTTCTGAACTGAATGACGCTGCCAACTCGTATGTGCAACCCGAGCCTAACTAACAGTCAAATCCAGCGGAGTAGAGACTGCAGACAGTTTGACAGGCTACTGGCTTTAAGGAATACATATCAGCCAACTTTCACAGTGGCTTTTCAGGACACTGCGTGTCCTTGAAACAACTTTGAAACTGATGAAGGTCTTACTTCTCAAGATACAGCTTAAAAATTACACCCTGTTCAGGGATAAAGATCTGATGATCTATGATATATAGCTCTAAGATATAATGCTGAAATAAATAGCGTTAACATCCAGCATTTGAAATTTTAGTACCTTTCGGCTGATGTCAGCTTTTATGGGAGCTGAGATTTAAACAGAGCCAGATTGTTTGTTGCCAGGCCTACTTAAATATTGGAACCGAAAAAAATGAAGGTTTCCAAATGAGCTTAGATTGAAAGGCATCTCCATGAAAATGATCTCCAGAAGGCAAGCAGGTCTCAGTTGATGCTTATTTATTGTTTTTTGAAGTTTGAGGTTTTGAAGGTTTAAATCGACCCCTTGTGAAAGGAAAAGGTTTGGGAATATACGTCTTCTGCTGAAGCGGTTTTATCAAAACTGAAAAATGATTACCTTTAACTGAAATGATTTTTTTCAGAGAAAAATATTTTCTGACAAATATTTTCAGAGAAAAAGAAATTATTAATTTCAACGAAACACATAGGCTACAATCATCACCACCTCTGCATTTGACACTTTGTACAATCTCCCTTTGCCAAC
>CM029366.1:17941513-18049013 GCA_017165825.1 Hepsetus odoe | reverse complement strand
GATCCACACACACACACACACACACACACACGCACGCACACACACACACACACGCACGCACGCACGCACGCACGCACGCACGCACGCACGCACGCACGCACATATCTTTTTGTCACAAATGTGCACAGCTGTGTTCACATTTTGAACAGGACAATAGCTGTAGTTCTCCTTCCATCAGAACACTGCAAAATACCTAGACATTGGTATTGTGTGTTAGATTTGTGTGTTGCATTAGGTGGTATATAATAATAATAATAATAATAATAATAATAATAATAATAATAATAATAATAATAATAATAATAATTATTATTATTATTATACAAAAACAACAACAACAACAACACTACTACTACTTCTACTACTAATAATGCATCAACAATATATGTTATAATAATTATTACATTGCATTGTAAGAAATATTATAAAACTACTCAGTATAAGCAGTTGACACTATGAATGAAGATATTCTTCTTCTTCTTCTTCTTATTATTATTATTATTATTATTATTATATATACCTCTCTGTAATATATGGTGCTGTATTTAGTGCTGCAGCCTCACAGCAACACAGTTTTGGGTCTGTTCCTAGGGCAGCCTTTGTCCTTTCTATGTGTATTTGGCATTTTTACCCCACATCTGCATGGATTCACACCTGCTCCTAGGTGTGTGTTATTGACTTTGGGTCTGACCTGTAATAAACTGCCAACTTGCACTGCTTGTATTTTGCCAGAGAGACTGAATAAAACCCTTGGTCCCTTGGTCTGAAACATGCCACCTTTAACATCAGAGCTTAAAGCTGCTTCAAACACACACACACACACACACACACACACACACACACACACACACACACACACACACACACACATTTAATATTAATGTACTTCTTGAGGGAGTGTTTAGGTGCTCTGCAATGTGCAGGGAGGGTGCTACGTCCCCCACTGTGCTGGGATGCTGCAGCTGAGCTTCTCTTTCCTCAGCTCACCCTGTTTTCTGCCTTCTCCTCCTCCTCTCTGCTTGGCGGATGCTGAATGTTGTACATTGATGCTTGACAAGCCTCCTTTTTAGGCACCATGAATAGCTGCATGCACCATGTTGAGGTCAGTGCCTGAGCATGTGTTTGTGTGTAGATGGGGTTTGTGTGAGTTGCACAGTGATGTGTTAGGCTCATCTAAATGGGCTAGTGTCTTCACAGACAGACAGTGGAAGTCAAGCACAGCTTAGACATAAAGAGATACCCTTTAGACAGATGTAACAACTAGCTTTGCTTGTAAACCAATAGAATGATTCAGTTGTATTGTTAAACAAAACAACATGGGAGTCTTGTCTTGTTTTAACAAGACAAATGAGCTAGGAACTACGATGGGGGTAAAAATAATAGAAGCATTTCACAAACATTGGGCACACCCGCAACAGCTATTTGGAATGTCCTGAAAAGGAAGGAAACTATCAGTGTACAGAGCACCCAACATTGACCTGGTCAGTCAAGGAAAAATAGCCGATGACAAATTGTGACAGTGAAGAAAAAAAAACCCTAACACTAGTTAGGCAGGACTGGAGGCATCACAATCCACTGTTCAAAAAAGAGAGCAGCAATTAAGAGGCCATACCACCAGATGCACTTACCTCTCACTTATTTTCTTAGCTGCCTGTCCTGATTAGGGTCAAAAATAAAGAAAAATGCACATATGTCCACACCTAAGGAGCACCAATCCACCAATCCACTTGGTCTGTTTGTCTTTGTTCTTGTGGGAGGACACTGGAGCTCCCAGAGGACACCCATGCAGACACTGGGAGAACATTCCACACAGAAAAGAACCAGACCATCCAGTCTGGTAATCAAACCCATACCACCTGAAGCAGACCACACATCAGCAGTAAGAATTGGAAATCTAGATTGGAATTAGCAGGAAAAAGTCAGATAAGTGACAACGTTTCTTAAACAGAGTTTTCTGAACTGATGGGCCAAGTATTCATCTCTGCCAAAGTGATGGAAAGGCCAAAATGTGGAGAAAGAAAATTTATGATCCAAAATCAAACAAGTTAATCTCTAAATCATGATGGAGGTAGTGTCTTGTTTTGGAATTGCATTGCTGATTCTGGAAGATGCTGAGTAATATTTATTGAGGATATATTTTCAAATTGCAGCAGTGCAATTAATTCTGACACAAACAGAAACGTTTTGCCAGCTTTTACCAGAGAAATGCAGATAAAAAATTATCCAAACCACTCAAGTTAACAAGGGGGGGTTGGAGCAGTCATGTCATGTCAATCAACAGATCTTAATCCAATTGAAAAGGAGAGAAATCCTCTAGAACAAGCAAGTCCATAGGTCAGAGGCCTTATGCAATTACTTTAAGGAGGGAGAGGCAACCAAGATTTACTTTCATTCACTTTAAACATTTCTGTTCCAAAATATTTGCTTACTGGATGGTCCAATCATGTCATGTTCTTCCTTTGCTCTCCAACCCAATATCTTCAGTGGGTAGCAAAAATTAGCTTTGCTGTTTTAATACTTTTGGAGGGGACTATATATAGATTCCTGCTATTGATTTTAACATTTCCCTCTTGGCCTTGTTCATTCAGCTTGTGGAGGCTTGTTACAGTTAACTGGGACAAGATGGACTAAAAATGTCCTTTTCTATTGTTTATGGTTCCTTTTAAAGCTTATTTGTCCAGATAATTGCATTATCTTAATGCATTTCACATGTGAACTAGATGCATACCTATTTGGTTTGTTTTGCATATATTAATGTTGCAATTACCATGGACGCCTCTTTAATCTGTATGATTGTTGTCATTGTAAAAAGCTCTTTAGGAAAATGTATTCAGGTGTCAAATGATACTTGAGGCTAGAGTATTCAATTGTGGTCTAAATTATATACCACTGCTGGTAAGCCTCTAATTTGAGTTGTATGCTTGCTAGCACATAGATAAAGAGAGGTTGTGGAGTGATTAGAGTTAATGTGGCCATTGCTTGTGTGGTTTCAGCTCAAAGGAGAAAAGGTTGTGTTTGTCTGAGAGCAGAGCAGTGAGTGCCTGAATGAAGCCACATTAGTTTGATGACTAAAAAAAGGTACCAGGCTGTGAGTTGAGCTGACCGCAGACTTCTCCAGAGACCATTCCGTGTGGAAGGTCACCTCTGTTCTTCCAGACACAGGGAGACCCAGACACATCTGAAGAATTACTCAGCATTCTCATTCTGTCTTTTTTTTCCTCTCGCTGAGTTCATCTGGGGATACAGTGCTGTAAATTTGCCATAGAATAACGAGAGCTGCTTTACTTCATGCTCTGTTCAGCCAATATGAAATTCATTGCATCATAAATGCCTCTTATAAATCCTAAGCCTGTAATTCTAATTCAGTTCATAATCTTAGACCTGGATTTAGCCTATTGGGAATAACTCTGACTACTATGAAGCTAATATGTTAGCTTGTGCAGATAAAGAGGTAAAGAGGTTAAAGATCTCTACTGGTGGGATGCTTTAGAGCAGCTATACATGACCCCAAGGTCATTATACCCAAAGCTTAGTGTCGACTAGAGGGCTGTAAAGCCCCGTCAGTAATGTGCTGTGGAGCAGTGCATCTGCATTCTCTGCCATTATGAAGGTCCATGTGGAACCTTCGGGAGGAATTGGAGTGGCGTTTGTAATTCAGCACTTATCACCACCATCAGTGCCAGACTTAACTACACCGTTGTGCCTGAATGCAGTAAAATTCCCACAATTCTAGTGTAAGGCCTTCACAGAAGAGTCAGAACCCTTCTTTATTAAGACCATTGATTTCAGAAGATATACTGGGTGAGTTGCATAAAGCTACTGATCATGATTTATATCACATATTTATATAATTTATTCAACTAGTCCTGTCACAATGATTACATTTTAAATATTAAGACTTAGAATTTCCAGTTTATGTGTCTTTTCCATTGTATTTAACTCTAAAAGATTGAATATTCAATATGTTGAATATATTATTGATTATCTTGCTTCCTAGCTTTGATATATTGTAAATAGCTGACAGCAGACACAGCTTGAGCTAAAAAAAAACAATAAAAAAAAAATCACTCACTGTTGTCCCCTAGAGGTATAATTCACAGATATCAGATAAACAAACATTACTCACTGCTGTTAACTAAAGGTATTAAATCTCATGAAATATACAAACATTACTTGCCATGCCATCTAAATGCTTTTCTGACTGTTCCCCTTTAAAGTTATTAAAAATATCAAATAAATATTTCTCAGTGCTGCCCTCCGAAGGTATTATTACCAAAATGACCTAAACATTACCTCTGCTCTCTAAAAGGTATTAAGATATAAAACAACAAATTATCATCTCACCACTGTCTGCTAAATGTGTTAACTGATCTTAATTTATATCCATTTGAAAAATGAACACAATTTAAATTCCACGTTAAAGTAGAAGCCACCAGTTCTAAACTATAAGAGCTGCACTACATCCCTGGAGTTAGCCATCATACCAACCCATAAGATCTCATTATATACAGACTGAAGATCAATAAACATGTTTTTCTTTAGATTTTCTGTTGCTGTTGTCATTAGTTGGTCAACCAAAGGACATACATCAAATGGAATGGAGAAGAATAGCTTTAGAGGCACTCCCACGCTGCCGTAGTTCACAGGGTTAGAAACACTCTCCCTCACCTATTTTCTTAGCTGCTTGTCCTGACTAGGGTGGGAGATGGTGCTGGAGTCTATCCCAGTCGGGGAAACACCCTGGACAGGTTGCCAGTCCGTTGCAGGGCAGACACAGAAAAATATGCAGACACACATTCACTAACTAGCAGGCAATAAGCACCTGACAATCCATCTGGTGTACTTGACTTAGGCCACCCTGCATGGGAATTGAACCCAGTGATTTTACCAAAATATCAAATCCATCCATCCATCCATCCATTTTCTGCCGCTTGTCCCAAACGGGGTCGCGGGGGAGTGCTGGTGTCCAACCCAGCGCACACAGGGCGAGGACGGGGGACGCACCCTGGACAGGTTGCCAGCCCATCGCAGGGAGGAGCGGGACGGGAACAGCACCTTGCTCAAGGGTACCTCAGGGCAACCCATTGGGAAGGGGTCCGAACCCCCACTCCTCTGATCATGTGGCCGACGCCCTAAACACTAGGCCACCACTGCCCGCGAAAATATCAAATAATCAGATTTAAAAAAAAACTTTCGAAGATGACGTTCATATGAGTACAGATCTTTAAGTGCATTGATGATGAGTTACTGTTGAAATGTTGCAGTTATGCAGCAGTACATCATTAATCACAGCATGTTTTAAAAGCATCTCTTTACAGCGCTTACAGAAATAGTAACATGGGCTGTAGGGGTTATCACAATTCTTTCAGCTTTATTCAAATATATGTAATGGTATTTCCTTGACCACTAGTTTGGTTAACATAACTGTTTTAAGTATATAGTTACATAGTTTTGCCCCTGTTATTCTCCATTTCTGCTCATTGTCAGCTGACTCATAATAGAGGCCATGCTGTTATTTATGTTTTTTAAAAACATTTCAGTCGATACAGAAGAAATGCTGGGATTTTTTTTTTCTGGGATCTTATTTGGGAAACACAGATATTAGATTACAATCCTGTTATCAGGTAAGAGATGAAACTGAAGATAAAGCAGTGCAGCGTGCCTTTAGAAGGAGGATTATGAAAACAATTCCAGTTGCGTGACCTATTCATTAAGGGTTAGTGTTGACATAAACCTTCAGGGTAAACTGGAGATCAAATTCTGTCAATAAATCTTTAAAGCCAAATGCATTGTTGAAAAGATGTTTATAGTACACTGCCTTTGACGTGTTGGAGTAATGACCTGGTTAATGTAGAGAAGATGAGATTTTTGATCATGTTAATTAGTGTATAAAAACCAGTCTTGGCTGAAAAAACCTTCCACATGAACATTCAAGGTTAAATCACTGAAACACAGGAGGAAAAACCTCAACGTTTTGGTCTTTGGGACATCATCAAAAAATTATTTCAGATAAGTCTGCTTTTGTTTTTTGACAGTTAGTTTAAGAACTCCATTGAGACACACCCCAGAGGTTTACGGGGGTTTAAACTTTACAGTCTTTGCATTTACATTTACATTACATTTACGGCATTCAGCAGATGCTCTTTTCCAGAGCGACTTACAATTCCTGATTCCAGGACAGTCCCCCTGGACCTTTTGGTCGAAAGGAAAGTATCCTGCCTCTGGGCCACAACCAGCCCTTTGCAAAATATGCCGAAGTGAGTGGCCACTCTTTGGCCCCTTTTCTCAAAAACACTAGTCTGCCTGCCCCACTCCTGATAATGTGCCTCTGGGTTCAATGTAGTTTCCCTAAATGACTTAAACCTGATCTCCACCAACCAGAAATAAGAAAACTTCACAGTATTAATGATCATGCCTGCTAACCTATGATGTACAGAGCCTTTTCCACAGGGAATAAATTAGGCAGAAAAAGAAGAAAAGCTGGTGGAGGCACTGACAAATCTGCACCAGAAAGAAACTGATGTTAAATTTCAAAAAGTATTTTTTTTTCATACATCATATGTTTCAAGCTGTAGCAAAAGGTTAATCAAAGGGAACAGAATGAAGAAATAGATTTTTTAGGTGGCCAGATTGGAGGGAGGAGGTGTGTTTTCTTTCACTTTAGCTATATCATATCTCCATTAATCAGATTAAAGGTCAGTCAGGAATGATTCATTGATGTGTACTCTAAATGTTGACTACCATATAATTGCATTTAGAATATCTCTAATTTGTTATATGGTAGTGGGCTGTACTGTGCAAACATATGGACTATGGAAATCATCGGCATCCTATCTGCATGTGTCAATCAAAAATGTAATATTCAACTGCTTACCACTTCTGCACATGTAATGCTGTGGAAGCAAAGGTGGAAGCAAAAGAGAACAGTTTTAAACAAGGCATCTGTTACAAGATCCTTCTAATTAAAATTTGTTGTTATTTGTTTGCGTTTTAGTCCTTATTGAGTGAACAGTTTCATATTGTTGAGTGTAGACATGGGGGACTAATGTAGGTCAGTGAATTAATATTCAGCATCTAATATGTATGAAATTGGAACTCTATTTTGTCCTGCTCATGCTGAAAACGTGATGTTCCTCTTGACTCTGTTGATGATGTGTAAAGTGGGTGTGTGTGTGGGTGTGTATTCGTGTCTGTAGAATCTAGAACTCTCTAGCTCAGACCGTGCTGTAGGAATGTGTTGCTATCTTCTGTTTTCATGTACTTTTGTTTGAAGCAAACTCTGTGTTTTTAAATGAGACCCGTCACTCGTGCATTAGCGTTAGACATGGTTCAGGCTCAGCAATGCTCATATAATCCTTGTTGTTGTTAAGGTGTAATGACTATTGCAATATTTGTGCTGGAATAATTCACTTAATTTTGGGAATACTGAAGAATTTCTCAATAGGTCAAACAATAACAATGAATTTAAATGGTCCTTTGTTCCTGGGTGCAAGAATGAAGGCAAGAAGCCAGGATGCATGTTTAAATTGGGGGGCCCAGGCTCCAGGAGGGGAAGGTCTTGGGTTTGAATCCCAGTAGTTGCCCTGAGTTATCCTGGAGCAAGGTACCGTCCCCTTCATTGCTTCCCAGGTGCTTAAAATAGCTGCATCTATGTGTATGGGTAAAAAGCAGAGGCTGCATTTTATTGCTTCATTGTTTATTCACAGCAAGTGTTGGTGTGTGTGTGTGTGTGTGTGTGTGTGTATGTGTTTGTGTGTGTGTGTGTGACAGATCAAGGAATTTCATTTTAAAAATTCCATCCAAATGAGTGGCACACATGAGCAGGGCTGAGACACACATGAGGATAAGTCAGGAAAGTGTCCACAAGAAACTCTTGAATACACAAAATAATTTTTCCCAACTGATTATTTTAATGTGGAACAATACATGATGGCAAGTCAGAATGAAGATTGCTTCATGGTTTACTCCTAAAACAGAAATTTGTCATGTATAAATCAACTCCAGTTTTTGGTACACACAGCAAAGCTTACTTAAAACTTATTTACTTAACTTTTTATGAAAGACAAAATACAAGACAAATTCAGGATTCAGACTCTTTAAGGTGATTTAGGCCTGAACAGCATGGAAAGGACTCCTGAGCTGAAATTGGTCTGATTTTTTGAGCATCTTCTGGCTAATCACACTCTTCCATAACTATAAATTGCATGATGGAGGTCACTCTAGCAAAGGCTTGAAATGGAATATTGAATGAACATGTTTGGTTTAACTCTGCAGGCTAGAGAACAGGCTGATTGCGAGATTGACCACTCAAATCTGACAGATTATAGTTCTCAGTATGTACCTGTGCGTTTTTGATAGCTACTCATGTGTGTGATGTGGCACTGGGGATGCAGATGCTAGTTTTGAATAGTTGGTTGGCTACCATTTCATATGAAAAAGGCTGCAAAAATATGTGTAATTGTGTTTGCATTGGTGGGGATGAAGTGGTTCAGATTATGTAAACAGCTTTCACACAATGAAATAGCTCTCTTTGAAATGAGGCTCTTTTTTTGATACAACATAAGTGAAGTGGGCTAAATATTACCTGCTATGTTTCAAACACAACATTATTTACTGATTTTGCTAAAGTTATTTTGAAGTTATTCTCTGCATTTAACCCACACACACCTTGCAACAGTGAGCAGCCATATGCTGCACTCAGGGAGCAGGGAAGGGGCCAGTACCTTGCCCAAGAGTGTGCAGTGTGCAGTAGTGCCTTTTCCCAAGCCACAAAATCCCATTCCCGTGCCAGCGTCACAGTGCATAAACCCATGGGAAAGACACCACAGAGATGGAAAGATGCACCCAGAAAGTGACTAGATGTAGTGAAAGGGAAGAATGTGTGATTTACTCAACAAGGTAAATGACTAAACTCACAGTAAATCTCATGATGTTTCTTTGAAATTACTAATTTGTGAAGTTCATTAATGAGAGAAATGGAAACAGAACCATTAACCATTAACCACAAAAAGTCGAGAACCTCAGGAACCCAGGGGTAATGAACACCAAAAACTCCAAAAGCCCCCAAAAATCCAAAAATATCAAAGAAAATCCAAAAAGTCCAAAAAATGACTGACTCTCTGCTTATAAAGCCAGCCCCAATGAGGCACCTGTTGCCCAAGTGCGCACAGGCATGCACAGTCAGCAGAGCGCCGCCTACTGTGACAGTATAATTATGTTTTTCAGTACCAGCAGTTCAAGGACATTTTAAAAACGGGTTATTCCAATTAATATCAACTTGATTTTTTTCATGTATGATAGTCCATTCTATGATTTCTGAGTGTAAAGTAAAGAATATTAAAATAACATCCTATTCCTATAAAAACATTGATAGTAAAGGTGACAGTTAAATAAACTGCTGCATAGTTTTTGTACATAATACAATCATGTCCTAAATCAACAAGATGCTTAGCAGATCAAATCTGTATATCTTTTTATGGACCTTGTCAGGGTTGCATTTGTGAATATTGTGTATTACAGATTAGTCAGACTGGCCGATTCTCTTTCCAGGAGTCCTGTTTTTTGGACCTGCTGCAAGAACCAAGGTGGTAGTTGTGGGTTACCATAGGTCTAGACCATCACTGAGACCTGTTTCTATAGAAGAGGTTGATGTGGAGTGGGTCAAGACCTTGGTGTGCAGCTGGATGACTGGCTGGACTGGTCAGAGGACACAATGGTTTGTACAGGAAGGGGCATTGCTGGCTCTATTTTCTGAGAAGGCTGAGCTGTTGAACATCAGAAACCCCTGCAGATGTTCTATCAGTGGGTGGTTGCCAGTACTCTCTTCTATGCTGTGGTGTGCTGGGGTGGTAGTTTAATGTAGAAAATGCTGAGATCACTGACAAGCTGATCAGACGGGCAGGATCTGTGGTCGGCACAGAACTGGACTCTCTGGTGGCAGAGAGGACACTATGCAAGCTACTTTCTAACATGGACGATGAACTTCACCCACTGCACACCACTAGAACGAAGCACAGGAGTGTGTTCAGTGGTCAGCTACTGTCACACATATGCCATACGGACAGATATAAAAGATCTTTTGTCCCCAGAGCAACCAGGCTCTTTAAGGCTTCCCATCAGAGGCGGGAGGTCAAATTCTGTTCCTGATGCAGCTTCTCTGCTTAATAATATTATCTTACATGTAAAATCATGTCACTTATCACTTTAATATTACAGTTTTTCTGTGCCAAATTTCCCGTTTGTATATTATTGTGTTCTTTTGTCAATTTTGTAATCCTTGGCTACTAGTATTTAAATTTCCATGGGAATCAACAATCTATCTATCTATCTATCTATCTGGCTGTGGATGAGTCAATTATAAGACTTGGTCCTCCTCTAGTGGCAGGAGTTGGTGGTGCAGTTTTGGGCATTGAAATAAACACTTGAATGCCAGTCAGTGGGCAGCTATGCTTCAGGGCATTGGCTCTGCCCGCTTCAGTCATCTTCTTTTAATTTCTTGACACAATATAAAACGGGCCAAATCACTTAAAGCTCAGCAGAGTGCTTAAATCCAACAGTGACAATTTATCTTAGAGTATAGGAGTCTGACTTCTAAACTAAAGATGCAAGATCTACTATCCTTGAGAATGAGCTGATGAAATGTAAATTATATTAATGCATGGCAAACAAATGCCTCCATCCTAAGATCATCTGAGCTGCTTTTCCAAGCCAGGTTTGCGTTGAGTGCTTGGGCCTAAGCCAGCACTCTCAGGGCCAACCAGAGAAAGACTCTGGATGGGTCACGAATACATTGAAGATTTTGCAAACTAAGGCATTCCAAAAATATAAAGTAGTCTGGAGGGATTGTTTGGTTGGCTGTGAGATCCTTACCCCGAGGGAGCTCAGCACAGTGGGGAGGCTGTCCCACACCAACCCTCACACCAGCTCACTCTAGTGGATATGGGCTCATTCTAGCACTTGCTGGGGTTGGTCTTTTCTTATTTCTTATTCTTATTTTCATTTGCATGATTTAAAACTTTAAAGAGCTGCATGTGTCATCACTTAAATCAAAGACTTAAATCAAATACTTAGATTCAGGTTTGAGGGTTCCTTTAAAGTTTACAAGCTCTATATAATTATTCTGAATTTTTTAACATTGTAAACAGCACAAACCTGCCAATAGGAACTCCTTACACTTCCTAGCAGATGACAAATGCTTGATATTCTTTTTATTCTTTTATAAGAATTTTTATTTTCTGTGTTTATTTTTGAAGACATTAAAAAAAGCACACGTTTTTTCTCATCATTTTAAATTGTTCCATCACATTTTTTTTCTTTTCTTTCACATTTCAGTTTTACTGCACTTTTTGGTCCATTCCAGTTCACAAACCTGAAGCTGATACTGCAAAAATAAGCACTTTTTTGAGCACCTTAAAGAATACTGATGATCTGTTTTTCTGTTGTTTCTGAAAGACTAGATGGTAATTACATTCAGGTTGTGTTCATAATAAAGTTGCTGACAGTTTATCAAATATCAAACACTTTTGTGCTTTATTCAAATTGTTGATCGGACAGATCGTATTAGTTGGGCAATGTTTCAAACAGTGCTATTCATCTATTTATCTTCATCATTTAAAACTTCAAATTTCAAAACTTTCAAAAACTCTCTCTCTCTCTCTCTCTCTCTCTCTCTCTCTCTCTCTCTCTCTAGGACAGTAAAGGGCCTCCAGACTGCTGTCTGAGTGAATCTTTCACATCTCCAGGCTGCACGCTCGGTGTGGACTTGCGACGGGGCCGGCGGCGATTCTCCGGCAACCTGCAGCTGCCCCCGCTGTCATGGAGACAGGCTGAGAGGTCCCGCACCCCTGATGAGGAGATTATATGCCGACCCACTACACTGCCCTTCATTGCACCCCCCCGCATAGACATCACACCAGTGGACTCAGAGTGGTAAGAATTTCCTCCAAGTTCTATAAGAGAAAATGTGCTGAGACATTGTGTATGTACACCATGTACATCAGTGTGATTCCATGATGAATGCGAAGGTACAGTGCAGTGTGTTCATGACCAGACAGCAGAATCAGTCCAAGATCACAAACCCCCTCACTCATTTGAAGACCACCTTTGCAAACGTAACCCTGGTGAATAGACTTATACAAGTTACTTAAATTAATTTTAGATCCGTTTAGGTCAATGTTTAGGTGAAATGTTCAGCAGTGTAAAGGGCAGCTGGTCTTTTTACAAGTAAATGAATACATAAAAAATAACAAAAGAGGAGAAAGTTTAATTTTTTTTTGTGGTTGTTTTTTTTTTTTGTAGCAGCAGCACCAGTAACCACATCCGGCTACAATCTGTCAATTTTATCAACTCCTGTTACCACATGGGAACACCCTGTAGTTTTGAACCACAGACTAAAGTCAGTCTGTTTTTCTTTTGGGATTTTTTGCCTATTTTACCCCATTCGTTAATAATCAGGATCTCCAAAAGACCACCAAGGAGCAGGCGATCATTTCATTGTGAAAAGTAATGTCTGGTGTTTTGGATCTGAGGTTTACAGGGTGGTAGTACCAGGGCAGCATTATATGCCATGAACCTTAATGACTTTTCCTGGCTAAGGGCCTTGTTTGGAAGAAGGTTAGAAAAAGAGTTGTATAGTGATTGGTGGTAGTGTGAGACATTCTGTACTAACTTTCTACTTTGCTGGGATCCGGAGAGACCTTTTTTTAGGAACTTTGAATGAAACTGCTCTGGTGCCTGTGAGGTTTTTCAGACGCACAACTCTTTTGAGTTTAAATCCTCAATTTCTGCTTGTGTATTGACTGCAGTGAAGTTCCAGGTAATTTGCGTGTTACTTCTGCAAACTTGGCTCCTTTTCATGTCAGTAACTACAGAGCACAGCATGAAATGTATGTCCAAAGCAGATGGGACCCAACTATTTATGCACTGTTCAAGTCAAGTAGGTTTTTATTGTCATTTCAACCACATACACAGTACATTGTGAAACGAAATAACATTCCTCCAGGACCCTAGTACTACACACAAGACGACATAAAACACAAGACAAACAGACAAGTGCAGAAAACAACAGACAGAACAATACACAGTACATACACTACATTCATCCGGCGGATGAATATAGCATGTTTAAATAACTGTAGGGCTCAAATCAGGATCAGACTTCAGATGGGGGTTTCTTGTAGCCATTTGTCCAGATGTTATTCCTCCTCACATTATTAGTTATTAGTGTTATTAAATGGTGGTCTAGTGGTAGGATACTTGCTTATGGACCAATGGCTCAAGAGGTCCCAGGTTCGAATCCCACTTCTAGCACTAGGGCCTTGTAATTAGGACATGGAAGCCACTCTGGATAAGAGCATCTGCCAAGTGCCACAAATGTAAATTACTTTAAACAGTTTTGAAAGTGGCTCTCACACTGTTGTCAGTGAGACCCATGAGGTCATCCCAAGAGGCTATAAATGGTATAACGTTGATTCAGTAAAGAAACATTGGGGATATTGTACAAAAACAGTGAATGATGAATACAATTCTAATATATTTATTGTCCCAGGGGAAGTATTGCTAGGCCCTTATCATTTTGCTTTTTGCCTATAGAGGGCAGCATTACGTGCTTCTCTTCATGCACTTCCAGTGCCAGCCGCCGTTTATTTCAGGACTAATTTTACAAATGGATTCAGCATCCATATACCATTATGATGAAGGCACAGAGAAATTAGCAACTTATAGATGAGTAATTTAATTGATTAAAAAAGGAGTTTAGTGTAGCATCTAAATATTGTTTACTGATCACTCTTTGGACCATAAAGTCAAACAAAGCTATAATAAGATATTTTTTATGACTTCAAGAAAACCCGAACTTTTACTTATTTTTATTTATTCTGCCTACAGCAGTTTAGCCCAACTAATGTCTTAGATTAGTAAAACTAATGAACGTTTCAGCCTGGCCTTGAATTAGGGACAATTCATGGCAGCCAATCAGGATCATGACTTACATGTATCAGTCTTTTAGGCACAGTGAAGAAACTAGCATGTTTGACTGAAAGAGTAGATGGAAAATGTTTGGGTGAAAATGAATTTCGACTTTATGGGTGCACAAACTCATCTTCATAAAAGTGAACCTCAGAGTAAATTCCAAAATTACATTTCCAAAATGATAAGGTGGGCTATGAAGCCCCCTGTCATTCAGCGCCAGTCTGTATTTCTGGAGGACCATGGTGCTTTAGCCTTGTCCACACCCTTCTTGCAGGTGTTCTTGCTGGGACACATTAAGACAAGTTCTTTTTTTTTCTTAAAATAGTATTGATATGAAAGTTATTGATCCTTGCTATCTTGCATTTATTTGCACTTGCAATGGCAATGTGATTCCCATAATTCTGAACCTTGCTTGTTGTGTGCTTTAGAAAATAAGAAGCACAGCATTTACATGACATGACTTTTTTATGTTTACCATAAAAAAGAAATCATAATAAAAAGCAAACTGACATTAAATACAAAAGGGAAAAAAAAATACAGTCTAGCCAAAATTGTATGAAGCTTGGCTGAAAGCCTTGGGAATGTGTTTAGGCTGGATTAGAAAGTGTCTAATGTTGGAGCTCTTCTTATGCTCTCTGTCAACTGATTCCATTTACACTAATTGAAATAACTAAACACTATTTCTCCATGTTTAAAGAATACTTTGTGTGAGGTTAATGTTCTGAAGTTAATTGTGTTGTGCTCCCTTTGCTGCCGCATATTTGACAGATCAGTGGGGCCTAACACCAATAAGTTAAAGTGAAAAGGTGAAAGTGACTATTTTTGTCATTGTGTCACAGCTCAGTAAGAAACAACAAAATTCAACCTCTGCTTTTTACCCATACACACATTAAGCATTGGGCAGCTATTGAAAGCACCCAGGGAGCAATGATGGGGATGGTACCTTGCTCAAGGTTACCTCAGGGTACCTCAATAATGAGGCAGTGGTGGCCTAGTGGTTAGGGAGTTGGCCTCAGGATCGGTTGCCTTGAGGTACCCTTGAGCAAGGTACCGTCCCCGTCACTGCTCCCTGGGCGCTTTCAAAAGCTGCCCCCTGCTGCACAGTGTTTGAGTGCATGGGTTAAATGCAGAGGTCCAATTTCGTTGTGGTTCGCTGTGCTGTGACTTCGCAATGACAAGGGTTGTCACTTTCATAAGAACAAGTCATAGAATGGTTATACTACTTTAATTCAAACTTTAAGGTTTGTTTTGTAACACTCGATGAGTCAGTGTAAGAATCAAAAAATGTGGATGACACAGTGAGAGCTCTGAATTTTGAATAAACTGCGTTAACAGGCCAGGTCAACTGCCTTCAACAAAACCCCAACAAACTGAAACAACAATCTGAGGAGCTGATTGGACTTCAGCAGGAAGCAAGGTGTCAAGGCCGACACTCTCTTCTGCATCAATGAAGCACCAGTGGAGAGGATAGCTTACATTATATACCTCAGAGAGGTTTTTTTACAGACCGAGTCAAGTCACGTCAGTTTTATTTATACAGGGCTTTTAACAACTGTCGTTGTTAAAAAGCAGCTTTACAGAATCTGGGTCTTGAGCAAGCCAGAAGTGACAGAGGCAAGGAAAAACTCCCTAAAAGGGGAGGAAGAAACCTCGGATGAAACTGTGACTCAGTAGGCAAACTATTCTCTGGTCAGCAATGGATAATCAAGAAAAAAAGCTGTCACTTGAAGATACGTCTAATAATATGCATTGAACAGAGTAAACACATTCACCAGTGATAGCCAGTACAGGTGGTTAGCAGATGTGAGATCCATTAGTGTATGTAATTGGGAGGTTTATGCTGGAAGTAGTAGTGAAAGTGAATTGAAAGTGACTGATTGTCATTTTGAAACAGCACAGTGAACCACAAAGAAATGCAGTCTCTGCTATTAACCCATACACACATGTGCAGCCAGGGCAGATATGTCCAGCATCCGGGGAGCAGTGATGGGGACGGTACCTTGCCTAAGAGTACCTCAGGACAAACTACTGGTCTGAAATTCAAACCTACATTCCAATGAGGATTCCAAACCTGGGGCCTAGTCCCTAACCAATAGGCCACCGCTGCCCCAGAAGCAATGGCCTGTCCAAGGATTGAACCAGCGACCTTGGCGTTATCAGCATCACGCACCAAGCTAACCAGCCGATGTCTGTTCTGTTTAACAACTCAGTATATGCAGGCTCAGGACACAAGAGCCAGAGTGTCTGTTTACCCTTTTACAGCTGATAACATTAAGGCTTTCATCCTGAAAATCTTCTTTACCAGCACTGTGAAAAGCACTCTGCTATTACCTTGATATCTTGGTTCCTCTACGTAGGACCCTAAAGCTCTGGGTAGAGTGATCTCTGGTTCTGCCCTCCCTGCAGTCCTGTTACAGAACAAGCAAGATCATCAAAGACCTCTCATACCCAAACAATAATCTTTTTTGTCTGCTCAAATCAGAAGATATCTCTGCCGTCACAGAGCCTAAACAGAGAGACTAAAGAGGACCTATTCTATCCACAGGCCCCACAGTCCCAACATACACCAATGTAAATGTGAATGGTGTACCACAATGCCCACTGTCAGTAATAACATTATAATAAAATTATATTTAAACATTCATTAATACTTTTCACTGCAAGGCAACAAGCATATAGCTGCTTTAACATGTCTTTGCTGCTTTCAATATAATGTACTTTTTCAGACGTGTCTACTGTTTATGCCTACATAGTGCACATAAATAAGGTTTAAATGAAAAAAGGTTTATATAACTCTCTTTTTCTATTTTTCCTTTTTGTTTTCCTATTCTGGCAAATTGTCTAGTACATTGAGAGTCATGTAATACAGTCCACTGAACGTATCAGGTTACATTTCATTACTGCCTGTACCTGTGTAACTTAACAAGTGATAAATAGAGCATTTTGAATTTTGAATAATAAATCTTTCCTTAGAGCCAATTACGGACTATCAAGCCGTATCATAGAAATTAATGAGTTTCTCTGGATCTGGTTTAGTGAGAAAATACCTAATTTTGCTGACATTCTTAAAGTGATGTAATGCAGATTAATTCATTGCTTTGTCATGCCTAATTTGACATACAAGAAAAGTTTAGCTTATGGGCCCCTAGGGAATGTAATATAGAGCATTTCAAACAATTTCCCATTCATGCGAGTTCTGGAAATCACTTGAAGAGCTCATGACATAGTGAGCCAACCACACACACAAAAACACACACAAAAACACACACATACACACACACACACACACACACACACACACACACACACACACATAGATAGATCAGATCTCTGCCTTGCCTACTCTGCCATAGTTCCAGTTGTTAGGGCTTTTTAATGTTCTCTCTGTCAGAAGGATGAGGACAGGAAAGGAGGCTGTGAGAGAGAAGGTGCTATTTTAGGAGCACAATTATTTTGCAGCTGATGTGAAACCATTGCAGCAGACATTGATTTTGGTGTGTGTCCCCAGGTGTTTGTTGGAAAGGCATTTTTAGAGCAGCCATAGGCGATGGGCTGTAAGGCTGTGGACTACAGAACACAGTTATACGAATAGAGATTTACATTACATTTTGCTGCTGTTTATATCCACAATGATTTTGTACATCATTTTGATATATAATCAAAATTATATATCAAATTATATAGATATATAGATATATATTGTCTAACCTTGATTTTAAGTGAGTCCCTAAAAATATCAGCATCCGCACTGATGGCTTGATTTTTGTATAACAAAGACTGCTAGTGTAACTAGGACTTTGTCGTGTAAACAATCAGTTCAGATTTTCCTTTAGGCCCTGACACACTAAGCCAACTGCTGGTTGTCAGATCCTATCAGGTGAGTTCAGTTTGTGGAGTGTGTGGTGTACCATTGGCTCTGATCACCTCTTGACAGCACAGCTTTTAGCTGACCTTATCGCCAGTAGACCATAAAAGAGAACTGAAATAAACAATTTTTTGAAAATTTGAAAGCGAAGTAAAGCACAGAAAAACGGCACTCTCAAGAGGACCCACAGAATGTATCCTTATGTTTCAAATAACCTGCAAGAGTAGCAATGCTTTTATCACCAGGGATCAGAAGAGCTCAGATATTCCTCTGATAAAATAAACACAAATATATGAAGCTTGTAAAACATTAGCACTGTTATTTTTCTTTCTCTACTGCAGTTTTAAATACTGTCACCAGTAGCGAGCTGTTTCACAAGCATGTTTTAAAAAAGCATGTTAAATATATGCATCACAGATGTCAGTTGCCATCCTTGCTATGTCTGAGTGCAAATTTTAATATGCGATGACGGTTGATAATGAGTTGACATAAAGTGATCGTCCATCTATTTTAAATGCTGCTAGTTACTCCTTATCTGCTTGTTGTGTCCTGGCCTCTTGCTGATGTAGGTTTCCTGTGATTAAGCCAGGTTAGTACTGGCTGGACTCTTCAAGATAAATTTGTGAAATGTAAAATGGATTTTCTCTCAAAATTTCTCAGGTGAGATGAGAGTTGTATAGCATCAGTGTGTGGAGAAAGGCTCGGAGCTCAGCATTTCTTAGTATTGTAATAATGTGGGAAAATGTCTTGTGAGCTTCAGAAAGGCTGCTCAGTTTTTTTTTCTTGGCTAAGAAATGCATTTTTGCATTTTGCACCAAATACTTCGTACCCTGAATAATGACCTGAATTATATACATAAATAAACTACGGGGGTGGGGGAGGGGGGGGGGGGGGTTCTTTTTTTTTGGAATGTTCTTCACAGGCTAAGCTGACCCCCTAAGAGAATTCATTTCAGTTACTGAAAACTGGACTGAAGTCATACAAACTAATCGGAACTACAAATGGCTGCATTACAGGCAGTGCCATGAAAGGCAGTGCAGAGTGAGTCATAGACTTTGTATAGTCATTGATTTGCAAGGGTTGCAGTTGCGGGGCATACATATATTAGATCCTATGCTAAATATGTGTATGAAAATACTGTGGTTTGTGTGTGGTTCATACAGTGTAGAGTTACAGGTCACATATCATTTTCCTGCAACAAATAAACTTTAAGAAGTTTCAAAACATGGAAATGAACTTACGTCTGTTTCAAATTCACTGTTTTCTTGTTATCCCAAAAACCATTTGCATACAATTTGTAGAGAGAGTGAGAGAGAGAGAGAGAGAGAGAGAGAGAGAAAGAGAGAGAGAGAGAGAGAGAGAGAGTTGGCGGCTCTCTGTACCAGCACATTGAACAGACTGTGCTGTGATACAATAGTAGTTACATTTTTCTGCCTAGTCTCGAAATCATGGGTTAAAATAGGCGCTGTATGTTTTCTGAGTGCTGAGCAGAGGCGTCATTGAGGGATTAGCTGAGGCTCTCTCATAAAGCCTTCCAGTGCTGTGGGTCTGAAATCATGTGTGACTATGAAATTTCCTCTCATTCTCTATTATGCAGCTGAGATCGACTCAAAGCATCCTCAGGTCTCGCTCTGCTCTTTTGTTCTTCATCTTTTCCACCACTTGCACATCACCATGCTTTCTGTGTGGCTTTCCCTTCTCTTTGACAATATAGTTATAAAATGCAATTCTGCAATTGCAAAGGTCTAACAATTATCAGAATTTAAAGCCCACTCCATACATCTCTGTTTCCTGAGCATCTAGCACTTGGCATTTTTAAGTATAAGTAAAAGCTTTCATTTTGAGCACATTGCATAGCAAACCACAATGAAATTACTCCTCTGCATTTTACCCATACACCATGTGCAGAGAAGGCGTTTGCCGCCCTTAGCACCTGGGGAGCACTGTTGGGGATGGTAGTGCTCAAGATTTGAGACTTTGTCTGAGAACCTGTGGCCTTCTGATCCTAGGGCCTAATCCTTAACCACTAGGCCACCACTGCCCCAATACTCAGGGAAGGACTGGCCAAACTTGACAAATTATAACCAACAGAACGATTGTACTATTCATGACAACAGTCTTGCACTTTTGTCCAAATAAATAATGAACAAAGCATGTCAGTAGGATGACCTGACTGATGGATACTTTAAGTAAACAGGGGAATACCTTCTACTATGTGCAGGCTTTAGGCATTTAAATGTCTAAAAATTTAAAGCAAAGTGATGTTTCATACATTTCTGTTAAACTTTCCATGTTTTAGCTACAGTGCGTGATGCAAGGCACAGACTTTGTCGATTGGAAAAGGACCATGCAGCATTTTGCCATTCAGATGGGAGGAAATCTGTCCTGCTGAATTCTGATAAGCAAATTGGCTCTGCCTGAACAGGGCCATGGACCACTACTGTCTGTTTAATCATGTCAGAAAGGCCTACTGGTGAGTTGACTGAGGTCACACACATATTAGCTGGTAGTCAGCAGGCAGCATCATTTTGTGAAAGGGTATCGTCTAAAGTTCCATTAAACATAAAATTATTCCTAAAACAATGCATGTGATCTTGATCATTTTTAGCTTTTTAAAAACTCTACTTACTATACCATAAGCATTGGATTAAAACTAGGAATGTTTGGAAAGCCTGCATAAAGGTGAAGCTTTGGCTGTGTTCTGTATTTTCTATCGATTAGATCTTTGATGTGTGGGGGTGGGAGGTGTAATGGTGTAGCAATGAGACCAAGGAGAGAACTCCATCATTTTCTAGTGGTTCCTAATTTACGTTTTCAACAGATCACCCATCTCAACTGCCTAAGCGGCACCCATGTGACTAGCAGTGTTGGTTTGTTGTGTAAAGTGAGTCTCTCATGGTGTGTGAGAGAATTACTATCATGTCTGCTCAGCAAAAGAAAAGTCAATGCCGGTAGCTATAGTCCTGTTACTTTAGTCAGCCATAATGTGTGGTTCAGTTTGTGGGATGAAAGACTTTGTGCTGAAAAGCAAGACAAGAAGACAGACGGATAATAGATCAACTATAAGCTAGAATATAAGAGAGATGTGTTGCTGCACAATTGGTGTATAGGGCTGGGGGTGGGAATTGGAGTGAGCTATCAAGGCTTTGGATTACATGATTGATAAGTTTTTTTTCCCATGATGGCAAAGACTTTGGTGTGGTGGGCACACAGAGACAGGATACCAGCAGAAACACTGGACCAACATGTGAACAGCCCTGCAAAGTTCTAGCAACCTGTTCAGGGTGTTTCCCAGCCTTTACCTTTGGAAAACCAGGATGGCTCCAGCACCCCCATGATATTACTCAGGACAAGACTAAGAGGTTGTGACTAGTTCGTGAATCCGCGACACAATGAAACAGTAAAAAATGCACTGATAACTCACTAATGAAAACACTCACAGTCATGTAACACAAATTTATTATCACTTCTTAGCTTATGTTCCTATGTTTTTATGAATGGAGACACCAGTGTATCAAATAATACATCTAGTGAATCATTGCACCCCTACATATCACATAGCAAACTCCAGAAAATTCAGTTCTTACTGAATCTAAACTTTAATGATAATACATACAACACATTCAGTGGTACCAAAGAAAGCAAACTAAAGTGGTAGCTATACTTATCATTCTTGAGGTCACAGCACAGCACACAGTAACCACAGTGGACCTCTGCATTTAACCATGCACACAAACACCCGTACAGCAGGGGCAGCTAGAAAGCACCCGGGAGCAGTGACAGGGACGGTACCTTGCTCAAGGGTACCTCAGGGCAACCTACTGGTAAAGGGTTTGAACCTACAATCTTCCGATCCTGTGGCCAACTCTAACCACTAGGCCACAGCACTTTTACATTAGTAAGATTATTATTTATTTTTATTTACTGCATTCATATTTGGCAACATCGAATCAGCTCTGAACTTTTTATTGTTTACATGCTCAAGAAATTTGGTCTTTATTGAATTTTAAGAATATGTAGTGGCTCAGTGTGTTGGAAATATTCATAGTGCTCAGGGAAAGCATATCAGGATGTGATTTATCATCAGAATGTTAACAGTTAATCATATTTCCCACCCCTACTCTCTTTTTAGTTTATAAATGGACTGGTAGGAGGACCTTGAGCTCACGTCTTTTCCATCATGGGCAGTCAGCTGTGAGTGAGCAGTTTTATGTAATGCTTTCAATTATGTAAGTTCCTATCTAAAACTACCCCACAGAGCGTCCCATTCAGCTCCTCAGACAACCCAGGAGAACATAAATTCTGAATGTTCCTCACTGCTGAACTATTGCAGCAGACCTTCACCTAAAGCTGGCGTAGCTATGGTGTGATTCTACAGCAAAACCTTGGTTACAAGCTTATCTGATCACCGTATTTTTCAGCCTCAAAGAAATATAAACACAGACCCACATTCCTCACAGTTTTGCTTAAAGTTCAATTCAGTTGACATTTAGTCTTCTGTGGAAACTGGTGTGTAGCTGTTAATGTCCAGACAAAGTCTACTTCTCTTACAACAGAGGAACGGCCCCAACAGTCACTACTTAAGTAATTAAATCTCCTACACTACCAATTAGCACTGTGCTGACTACATGACTCATCACTCACTTGCTTCAAACTATGCAGAGACTCATATGTGATTTCTTGATGCAGTAAGATATACTGTAGCCTATAAAAGTGGAAACAGTTAGGCTTTAAGATGATCAAAAAGATGTTTAAAGTGGAGTTCCTGTGAAGTGAGAACATGTCATGTAAATAGCATTAACCACCCAGGTTTTACTCCCAGCTCTCCTCCCTATACTAAGTAGACATTGTCCAACCTAAGCCGTTGGAAGAAAGAAAAAAAGCATTGAAAGAAGTGACACAAAATTAGATTTTTGACAAATAGTGGCCCCACCCCAAATACTCGTTATATACCGTCTTTTGGCTGTTTTATCACTGTGCAATGAATTGATTCATTTTTTACTGTGTTGCTGCTCATATGGCCCACCGAATTTATTTTTGTCCATCCATCCATCCATCCATCCATCCATCATCTTATCTGCATGTACTTTCCAGCAGTGATGAAATACCCTGGACATTGGCCAGACCATCACATGGGAGACACACAAGCAAATACACTTACATACCTAGGGTCAAGTAAGCATCTCCACTTCACTGATGTGCATTTCTTTGGGAAGACTGTGGGAGGAAACCTACACAGAACTGCCCCGGCTGTGAACCGAATCCTGAAGCTTACTGTGTGGTGACAGCCCTACCCTCTGCACCACCATACTGCCTTTTTCCAACTGTAGACAGTATTGTTGTCATTTCACCAGCGCCAGAACACTCTGCGTCTGAAGCCGATAGGGGATCCATTCCAGTGTTGTCATCACTGTGGCCAATTTAGTTGGTAAAGGTATAATGCTAATATTCCTGTATTTATCATATATGATGATACTTTAAATCAAAAAAAGCTAATGAAATATCTATACTATAAAGTAATGGGCAGCTGAGGGTTCTCCTTCAGTAGTTTATAGGTCCTTTGTAACAATACCACACTCTAAAGTCTAAACTGTTAATCTCAGACATTAATATAAAAAACTTTTTTTTTCCTTTTATTGAAAATTAGTGTTTTTAATGACCCTTTATTTTATTCACTGTGTTATAACATGACATTCTTGTGCTTGGAAACACAATCTGAACACTGATCAGTGATTATGTCCTCTTTGTTATCCTAGACACACCAGTAATGAACACACATCAGAAGCAGGAGCAGTGCACTGCAATAACTTTGCCCAGGGAGGCATTTGTAGGGCAAAGTGTTTGTTTAAAGTTATTTTAGCTGTTCATGTGGGCGTGGAGAAGTGTTGTTTACCCACCACCTATTAGCCTACATTTTTCTTGCTGGTCCTGGGGATTGAACAGGCAAGCCCCCTCTATAGGCTGCCCACAAAAGCCTATACATGTCATACATGAGAACATCCTTACCTGCTGTAATGTCATGGTAAAGATAACTATATTGACTTACTGTAACATGATCAAATATGCTCTAAAATAAATAGTGTTATTAATGGTGCTACTACAATGCCGTGCCACATGAATATGTTTGTATATTAAATGGACTATATGAAATTAACATTATTTCCTCACGTTATTGTCATGCATGCTTTCTTTTTCTTTCATGCATCGTCTTCTCCTTCTCTCCCCACCCCCCTCACTCTCCCTGGTCTCCATGGAGAGGATTAGGCTGATGGCGCTGGTTGACTGGCAGGCCGATAGCTCGCTGAAGGCAGAGGCGGTTTGCTGGTTGTCTGCAGTGTTCACAGGAGAACCACAGTTAATCCCATGATTCTCCCTGCTGCACATGAAGCAGCAGCCAGCTTCATGTTTCGCTTTTGCATACTCACAGTGCCATCACTTTACAGGGATGTTCGCGCCTGAAGCATTTACGCTGGTGCCGTGGTGACCTTGATGATTGATTGTGTTTTCAAAGAAGAAGAGGGAATGGCTCCTCTGTGTTCATATATAGAATTCTTTCCCCATTTTTTTAAATTTAAGGTTATTCTTTCTTTTTGTCTTGAAATTGGGGAAATGAGTCATGGCAGGCCTGAATGACAGTGTGTGGCACACAAGTGTTTTTCCACTTCATCAGTGCTTTGTGATACTGTAATTGTCATACCTAATTCATAATAACTAAATCAAGCCAGTCCATTAAAAATCAAGTCTTAGATCAGCGAGCAGCACTTTTGTTTCTACTTGTTCGGTCTATTTATCTTCTACTCCTAACATTCAATCTAGAGCTTAGGTGCCTTTGGCTTTTTTTCCCTTGTTGCCATCCTGAGCTGGCAATGAGCTGCAAAAAGGCCAAAAGCCATCATCAAAATTCACCTACCATCCCCACCCTGTCCGACCAATGGGCTCCAGGCAGGGGCGGCGCCTCTCATCGTCACTAAGCGTGAATCTTCCTCCATCTCTCCTGCTTTGCTGTGTATTCTGAAAGAAGACACTGCCTGGGGCTATGGAGTTAGGTGCGTCATTTTTGGATCTCTCTCTTTCTCCCTCTCACTGGCTCTCTCAGTGTTTGTCTCTCTTTCTTTATCTATCTCTATTTAGCATTTCCTCTTTTTTTGTGGAGATGTGACCCAGGGAGGGGTATCTTTAGAAGGCCAGAGCAAGAAGAGGAAAGAGCCATGCTTTCAGCTCCTTCATACATTAATTATTCTGGAGATTCCTGAATGGAGAAAGTGAACAACCTGTGTGCACTTTTGAGACACACTAGAGGAGAAAGGAGAGAGATGAGAAGAAAGAAAAGGAGGAGGAGTGAGGTGGGGTCTTCCTGGCTGAGTCAGAGTATTATGATGGCATATGAAAGCCTATTAGGAGTCAGCACAATGGGAGTTCTGTACACTTATTGAAAGGTTGTAAGGAAAGAAGGGAAAGGATCATTAAGGGTACAGAAAGAGACAGAGAGAGAGAGATAAGAGGGGAAAGAAAGTGAGAGAGAGAGAGAGAGAGAGAAGAGGACAGAGAGAAAAAGACATGGGAGCAAACCATGATAGGAAGACAGAAAAGGAAGGAAAGTGATAGCCAGTAAAGAGAAGGCAGAGAAAGACATTGAGACATATGGGGGGAATGAGAGAGACAGACAGTGAGGGTGGGGAGAAAGAGAGGAAAAGATAGGGAAGGGAGAGAAAAACAGGGGGCTTGTGTTTCTGTGTGTGTGTGTGTGTTGTGAGAGGGAGAGAGAAGAGAGAGAGAGAGAGAGAGAGAGAGACAGAGAGAGAGAGAGAGACAGAGAGAGAGAGAGAGAGAGAGAGAGAGAGAGGCACCCAAGACAGAAGCACAGTGTGTGTGTTTTCTCTTTCTCTCACAGGAAAGGAGGAATTATGACTGTGCTCTGACGAAAGCTGCTCGTAGTGTGTCAGTGGAACTAAAGCGCACAAGCAGAGGATTGCTCCAGAGAGGGAGAGAGGGAGAAATCCTCATGCAGTGAAAAGAGAGAGAAGAAGAAAAAGAAGGGAGTAGAATAGCAATAGTGTCTGGAAATTGAAAATCAGCTTATTTGTTGGACTCAAAATCAGCTTGTATGCCCCGCCCTCAGTCCTAGAAGAGAATCCCAGAGAGTGTGAGTCAGAGCGAGAGAGAGAGAGAGAGAGAGAGAGAGAGAGAGAGAGAGAAGCAGGCTCACCCTCAGCTCCAGTTAATCAGCACTGGCAGCATGGCGTCCAGCGAGCTGACCGCTCCTTCAGAGCTGGACCCCTGCATCCGCACCTTTAAGGAGCACATGCCATGTCTGGAGCTGGAGCCTCCGAGACTGGGCGCAGGGGGAAAGCGCATCACCTCTCCAAAAATGTCCCCACGCAGTTCCCCAAGACTCTTCCGCAAACTCATGGTCAGCAAGGGTGGCCGGCACAGGCGCCGCTTCACTGTGGCGCATACCTGGTAAGTGGAGAGAGGAGGAAAAAAAAAAAGAAAGGAAAGACATGTGGAAAAGAGGTGACAGGATATGATAATAGAGAAGTAGAAGATAGGAATAGAAGCAGAGGAAAAAATGGGACAGGAGGGAGGAAAACAGAGGCCACCTGGAAGTGTAGAAGACTAGAGGGGAGAGGAGAGATGATTAATGGTGGGGGGGGATAGAAGATAGGAGGAAAGAAGGAAGGGAGAGGAAGAAGTTAAAGAGGAGAGAGAGAGGAGAGGGAGAGGGAGGAATTAAAATGGGATTAGAAAAGAGGAGGGATGAGTAGAAGAGAGAAAGAGGAGAGAAAACAGATAAAGGGAGGAGAGGGGAGGACTATAGTCTGAGGCTTGACTTTATTTGTCTTGCAAGGTCATTGGGGTATTCTTGTACTATATTGAGGGAACTAGAAAGTAAATGCCTTTTCGTAGGATCTCATGCCAAATCCTGCTGAGTGAATGACTCAGGAGAATGTGTGTTTCAGAGCAGTGTGACGATCTTGGCTTTTTTCAGTGCTTGATGTTAAAACTGCTGAGAATCTAGTACAGCAGCAGCTGGGGTCTTTGAAGCCACTGTCCATTTTGTAATAAAAGGAAAATCCTATAGCCTTCATATCATATAGGAATGGATGAATGTATTCATATAGGATTAGATGTCTGTCTCACACAGTAGCTCATGATTCCCTCTGTGCAAAAGTCAGTTTGCTTGTATGTGCAAACATACTTGGCCAAATAAACCTGGTTCTGCAACTTATTTAAAAAAAAGACCTTCTTTTGCACTTGACGTTGTATGTTTATGTCGCAAACTGTGGGAAGCTGCTGAGGTGGTTTGTGGTTTCAGCCACAACGTAACTGCCAAGTGCTGTGTATGTGTGTGCAGCTTTTGGCTCCCCTGGCTGATAGTAGCATTGGCAGCGGTGTTAGAGTAGAGTAGAGGCTTCCTCCAACCTAAAACACCTTACAGACAGACTCCTGGCTTTGGTTTTGAAAGTATTGGGGAGATTTGATGGAGCAGATCAGATGAAAATACCAACGTGGTGCCCAGCTGACGTTAAGCCTGGGACATGACGAAAAGACTGTGACATTGGTGTGAATCACATATAAGCTTATCCTCTTTCATTGAGTTAAGAAATAGCATGATTTTTTTCAAGGTCATGTCCCTGGCAAGACTGTATATTTTCCCTGGTCTTGCTTTCATTAGTTGCCCAGCTCTAATGAATTCTGCATAATCACTCTTCAATGTCAGTTCCTCGCCGGACAGAGCAGCCGGCAGACATGCATTCTTACAATGGCTTGAGCCCGAGGTCTTGTTTTTCATATCCTGTTTTTCGTACTGTTTCTCGTCTGGGACCTCATAATGATGGTTCCTTAATGGGCACATTTTGTATGTACTGCTGTAATATTCTGCATATACTTTAATGCTCAAACCGATTTGGAAGAGTTAAACCTGCATACTATAAATAACAAAATAAAATAAATAATATATATATATATATATATATATATATATATATATATATATATATATATATATATAGAATCACTTTTCAAGTGCTCTCCTCTCCTTGTCCTCAGCGTGAGATATGATCATGCTTGATGGTGTGTGGGCAGAATAAGATATGACATTGAGGACTATTTTAAGCGTTCGGTAAAATGGGAACATGTTTGAGTGTCCCAGCTAGGCCTACTAGAATTATACTGTGCTGAACTGTTTCAAGGGATGATTATTCTACATTTACCAAAGCAGGCAATGGTAAAGTGAGTTTGATTCAGGAGTTTGAGTGCACGCTAGTATGAATGTTTGATTACAAGTGTGCACATGTGTACTGGAGTGTTTATTGTGTGTGTGTGCAATAGAGAGAATGAGTATAAGAGCGAGGGTAATGCTCTCTCTCTCTCTCTCTCTCTCTCTCTCTCTCTCTCTCTCTCTCTCTCTCTCTCTCTCTCTCTCTCTCTCTCTCTCTCTCTCTCTCTCTCTCTCTCTCTCTCTCTCTCTCTCTCTCTCTCTCTCTCTCTCTCTCTCTCTCTCTCTCTCTCTGCATCTGTCCTTTTGTTTGTTTTGCTCCTACTAGAAATGTCACCCATGCAGCCATTTGGGGAAATGGGTGACAGTAAGTCTCTGCATGCTGCATAGTATACAACTGCACAATATATTGTTTATTAATATTTATGACATTTAGGCATGCACCTCAATTTCATGAAAATCATGAAAAATATTTGTCTAAAACTGTTAATAAATGATCAAACAAATCAACCATGAGTCAAAATTTAAGATTTCAAATCAAATGAATGATAATGAAAAGGAGAAACATTGAAAATACTGTTTTTTCCTTTGCTCTCCTGTGGATGTCAGCACATTGTGAGTAGCAACAGTGACTGGAAACTTACCTCAGCATATACGGTATTATTTTGAGGAACATTTTTAACCTTTGCTGGATTATGTAAATGTAAGATCTGAGGTTGCTCATAGCTCAGTGTCCTACATACATTTCTTTTGACTATAATGTTACAGTGGAAAATGTTTTGATTCTTCTTTTTCTTCTTCTGGCTGCTCCCGTTTAGGGTTCGCCACAGTGGATCATCCGATACTGAATTTTATTGATAGTGCTAAGCACTAGGATCAGCCTGTGTGGGGTTAATGCTGCAGAGCTCCAGTCAGCCGTTCTGTGTCAGAGCTGAGTGTTTCTCCCTGTGCTAAGTCAGCCAGGCAAGGCCTGTTAATGTTTAATGTATCAGGGACAATACTAAGGCTCTGCACAGTCGCACTAAGAGTGAGTGGCTTACTCTGGCAACCACGCAGAAGTACCTGACATTACTCATCCAGCCCGTCGTTAGAAGCAGAGGGAACAGCAACAGGGCCGCCAGAGTGCCACACTGATGGTTATCTCTGGAAAAGGGGTCATAAAGGCTTCATGATGGAGTTATATAGTCTGTATGTACGTATTAAACATGGAAACCCTTTTGCCTCCTGAAACACACTTCAGGACTTAACCAAGGCTCTTTACTGCCAGAACTGTGCCAACACACAGAAAATGTTAATAATTCAAGGCCACTGGAAGCTTTGCTTCAAGTGTGGTTGCAGTACTAGAGAGGTTAAAACACTTTCCACATATGGAAACACAAGGTCAGCAGTTCAACTCTTTCCAATATACAAAAGAAAAAACTGCCGTACTGACTGATGAGAGGCCACTTCAGAACATTATTGCAGTCCTTATTGTAAAGTGTTGTATTGTAAACTAAGTTCAAATTTCCTTTCAAATGTTAAATTAAGGTTATTTAAGCTTAATAGTACTTTTGGTTTGCTCACTATTCTGATGAAACTTTATATGACTAATACAAAATAAAATTGATTTATATCCTTTGTTTAATGTAATGTTAAATAATAAAAATGCGGCTAAATATTGGCAAAATATACAGAACCACCAAATTGAGACAAGCAAGGGGCAGCGGTGGCCTAGTGTTGAGGGACCAGACCCCAGGATTGGAAGGTCATGGATTCGAATCCTGGACCAGTCACTGCTCCATCCCCATCACTGCTCCTTGGGTGGCTATCAATAGCTGTCCCCTGCTGCATGTGTGTGTATGTATGAAATGCAGAGGTTGAATTTTGTTGCGTCGCACTCTGCTGTGCTGTGTGTCACAATGGTGAGAATAATCACTTTCACTTTCAAAATAATCTCACAGGGCTAACATTTCTTCAAATACGCTTCATGTTATAATATCGCCCCACCTCAAAAGCACAAATATACAAACATAGAGATAAATATACAGAGAATAGGAAACACAACTCTGGCAAAATTTGCGATGAAAACTATGACTTCCACAATCAAAGATGGATATTGGGCACCATAACTGCTTTTTCACAAGCTTCCCAGCTGTGTGCTGTGCAAACATTGTTTACTTGTATGAGCTGTACTTGTATTTCTTGAAATTGAACTTGTATTTCTTATGTTGAACCCCTGTGTGTGATGTTTTTTATTAGACATGGTTCATCACCGGGGCTTCTCCAGTGTTAGGTAACACTTTGAGAATGTAACATGGGGGAAGGCTTTTTCAGGGAGTGAGCCGGTGCTTGAACATGGACATTGTTAGAAAGGCAAACAGTGACTCTCCAGTGCCTGTGTTCTTCAATGCAAGTAGCAGTCTATTTTGTGAGGAGACAAACTGAGGAGAATTAGTTTAATAAAAGCTGGTTATTAATAACATGATGCGTGGCATGTTTGCACACTGCTTGTGAAAAGTTGAGTGACACATGCCTCAGCACTGTTGTCTTACACTGAGATGGTTCTAGATTTGATTCACAGCCGTTGCAGCCTTTGTCCTTTTGGAGTTGCACGTTTCCTCCTGTCACAGTCAGCGGCGACCTGTCTAGGGTGTTTTTCTCCCTTTTTCCCTATTAGCACTGGGATAGGCTCCAGCTCCCTTCATGACCCTGGTTTGGATAAGCTGCTCAGGGTGGACTGATGTCAAAGGTTTGGGGACATTTTGTCCTCTGAAAATTTCACATAGTTTCATTTTCACTGTTACTTTTGGATTGTCTAAGGGCGTTTTTAACATAAAACAGCTGGCGTAATGAGTCGACTATTTCTTTTTCCAAACTAGCAAGCTAAAGCTGTTCAGCTCACTAAAAACAGCTTCATTTAAACCCTGTGTTTAGATAACATCCTCTAACACTTTGTATACTTTCATGATGCACATTTTACTGGTTCTTTTGAAACAATGTGCAAGGATTGGATTTATTTAGGAACATTGTTTCTTGATTTTCCATGAAATGTTCAAAATTGTATTCATAGGATTAAGAGTGACAGATGACCATGAAGGACATGGTAGTTGAGTCTTTCTTAATCACTAGAATGTAGGCTGCATTTCTCAGCTGTTTTTGGATGATTCCTGATTGGAAAAGCCCTTGATGACGGTAGCAGTCTAGGAATGCTGCCCACGTGGAGTGCTGCCTAGTTCTTTGCAGGCTGCAACTATTTGACCAGAAGGATTTTTTAAACAGCTGATAAGTGCAGATATCACAACAATGGTTTAACAGCCAGGGTTGGGCATCAGTAGCACAGAGCTTTTCTCAGAATCTTGTTTTTGTAGATTTGGAAACAGTTATTTCAAGCTTGTGCAACCAACCAAAAAAATATGCACACTTGATATTTTAGATGTGCTCAAGATATATATTTGAGGTAAAATTTGCTTGTGCAAAAAATGTTCTCAAGACTGAAACGTCTTCAAGTTTTGACTGGCGCTATGTGGTGCGGGGCATGTTTATGTATTCATTATTTTTTTTTCTTGATTAAATCTTATGAGGAAAAGAAACCCAGAGAAGATTTAATTCTAATTAGCTTAGCATACTTAGTCCCTATTCAGGCAACATTTAATCTACAAAGGATTCTACCTGAGCTAACTTCCTTTTTTTTTTTAAGAAGTGTTGCTGTTATTTTATTTACATTTGGATCAGTTATGTTAGTTTTTTCTGAATGGCAGGCCAAATTCCCCTCTCACCAGGTTCCCAAACTCACCAGTGGTCTGATAATATTAGTTCTGTCCAGAAACTCACTTCTGTGGTTTTCCAGAAAAGTGTTACTTTGTGTTGGAAAAAAAGGATCTTGCTCGCTATTGCTTTTTATGGCTAGTCTCCCAGCATGCCTTTTCCTAATTTGCGAAACAGTACATGCTTTGGAGGAGCCCTTTAACTGTTTATCTGCTCTAGATGGTAGAATTCCATTCAATGTACAGTGAGAATATTATATTAAAACTTGAATAAGATCATCAGCGTTGTTTATATGTAATAAGAATGGGTGATGCAAATTTTTACGTTTCATGAAAATACAATCCATTATAAACTTGCTCAAATATATATATTTGATTTGATTTGGATTTGAGTAGCAGTGTTGTGTAGTGCTTTATGCTCAGACCAGGGTGGCCCATATAGTAGTGGCCCACATACACATGGGTGAATATGTAACAGTATCTTTTCTGCTATTTTGCCCTGGCTCAGTATAAAAAGAAAAAAAGAGAGACAAAGAAAGTACAACAAGCCACCCACGTTCCTCACGCTAATCTACTTTCTTCTTTGACTAATGAGATCTGCTTTTATTCTGCCCTTCCTCAGGGCATAATATTCGGCGCTGTTCCGTCTCTCAGTGGGAGACATTATGCTACATTAACATACACAAATATGCGAACAGGCCTAAAAAAAGTTTGGTGAGCTCTATTAAAAGTTACTCAAACAACTCCTGTTCCGCTCCTGTGGCATTGGCATTGAGTGTCAATGGGCTGCATTCACAAAGTGTCTTAGAGGGCAGTCTGAGTGCTGCCTTTCAGCATCGGTCACCTTGGTCAGTTGTGCCAGGAAGCAATTTGATACTAGATAAGGCCTCATACTTTATGGTGGCTGGCCAGCAGTTGTGGCAAAGGTAGTGTGAGGATATGTTGGCAAGTGTGTGTGTGTGTTTTGAAACACGGATGTGTTTGTGTGAGCTGAAATGTCAGTTTTCATTGTGTTTCCTTCTCTTCCTCCACACTGGCCTGTGTGCTTCAAGTTCTGCTGGAATAGTCATCGAGCCACTGGGCTGAAACAGTGGAAGGCAAAAGAGGCCTGTACACACACACACACACACACACACACACACACACACACAGCTATATACACGTGGGCTTTTCTACTGATATAACAGATCTGTCATTGGATCGCAAACCAGTACCCATCATGTATCAGAACTAGCTCTGGAATAGCCTCACATGAGGGTGTGTCCTGTAGATCTTTCAACATTTAAGTATAGACAAACTGGATGCGGGAAAGAAAATCACAAATGTGATGATTGTTGCCAAAATTGAGTAATATTACCAATTATTTTGATTATTTGCTCAACAATCAGTGTTTTTAGCTAGAAATGTAAAAAAAGTTATTTTTACTAAGAACCCTTAAAATACAATCTCCCACCCCACACCCAAAGTGCTGCTAGCACCCTGTGCATGGGGGGGTTGGAGTTTTTGGTTTTCATTCTGTTTTTCCACCTGTTCAGAACGCTTGCTCTGTAATTATCATATTATAAGAGCTGGTGATGTCACCCTACAGACCTGAAAATGACCACAGTTCTGAGAAACCAGCACTTAAAGGACATATTTTCTACTGAACCTCCACTGTAACTCAGTCTAAACCCACAATTTCACATAATATAAAACCTGCAAACAAAAAATGGTTTATGTCAAGCATTTGAAGTACTGATATCACACATGTTTTTGTGTATAAATTTTGAGGATGTTTCAGATGCAAGCTTATGTTTTGCATTAAACAAGCAGACTGAAAAACTACAGCATGCACATCTGACCCTCTGACGCTTGGCCTGCACCTTTGAACAGGTTTTGTTGGGTAAGTTAGTATGGATGCTCAAACCACACAGTCAGAGTACATGTTAGTGTGCATGTAAGTCCGCCTGAGATTATGGAATGATACTTTCTGTTGCAGTGCTGTTCACACTTGAGGATCCCTGACAAATTTCTGGCATGTCAGAAAATAATTAGCACTTTTTGAGCTAATCATGAGATCAGAACAGCCGTCCTCAGAGAATCTTTCACCGCACTCACCATGAGGCTTGAGACAAGATGAATATCTAATGACTTTAGCTGGGGAAGATGCAAATATGAAGCAACAAAACTCATCTGATGCTGCAAAGTTGGGGTTGCATTGTGTGCTGCATTCCCAGTGGTCTGTTGCAATTTGTTTAATGCATTTATGTGTCAGTGAACTCAAACTGTCTGGCTTCTAATGAGCCCGCACTCTTCCTCTGGGAATACTGTGGCTTTTTTTAGCAGGTAAGATGAGTGGCAATATTGTAAAAGTAGCTTTTCTGCTTCCTGTTCTTCACGGTCAGACACTATGGGGCTAGAAAAGCATGGCTGTAAACGGAGCCTTATTCATCTTCTAGCCTGATGTATCTGGTACACAGGTGGTCTTCTGGCGGGGTGCTTAACTCTCAGCTGTATTTATTGAGTGCACGCTCCACAGCTGCAGCTGCTGTGTGTAATTAACACACACACACACACACACACACACACACACACACACACACAAATTCATTTTGCAATTGGTTATAGAGCCCCAATTTAGACCAAAGAACAGACTGTTGATTCCCTAGAAGTCATTACCAGCATAAAAAATGGGGTAATTTAGGTTTCATTTTCCAAATTTCAATTGGCCCCAGATTGTGGCAATTTTTTCAGGATTTTAATGTTAAAAGAAACATAAAACCCAAGTGCAGACTCAAACCTGGACCTTTTTTAATTATATTTATGATAATTATATAAAATAACAAATTAATATAAAGGTCAGTTCTCCTAATGTAATAAATATAGCTAAAAGGGTGCACAGCTTTGGGAAGAGGAAGAGACAAATCCCATTTCTCTCTCTTCTGAAGGTTAGATAGCTTCACTCTCACTGTGAGAACAGGCAGCGACTTGAATGTCTTGCTTTGTCAGCGACTTTTTGAGTGGTACCGTGCAGAAGTCTTTGTAGTTAAAAATGTCTTGCCAAAAATAGATCCATCAGAATGTTGTACAGAATCACTTGTTTGTAGATTTTCTGAATTTTATTCTGCGCCTTTATATTTTCATGCCCTCCTAATGACACAGCTCAACAGTACAGACAGTGTGAAGTAGAGAAATTACAAAATGTTCTATCCAATAGGAATACAGCGGCTGTTCTGTACACTGCAGGAAGATTTAAGATGAATGGGACAGTAAGAATAATCAAACTGCACAGAGTAAAATCCCTTAACATGTACTGTCATAATATTTGAGAATATTTTGGCCGTTTCCTGTGAAGTTACTGTTTCAGAGATTGACTTGTATTGGTCACACACTATAGCTCTATGTCTATCTGTCCATTCCTCTTAAGAAAGATCTCTACAAGTTTCAAGGATTTTCTCATCACTGAAGTGATGATGCCAGAGGAGAAAGAAGAGGAGTGTCTATTACTGAGGCGTTTAGAAAGCCTTGTTAAAGTGCTTTACTTATTACAGCTTGAAGGCTACAAATAATTAATGGTTCATTTTTTACTAATTACTCTTGCATTTATTATGATTTTTGAGACGTTTTTGCTTATCTCCATTTCTTTATTGGTTCAGGTTTGGACATTTACATTTTAAGCTGCTATGACGCAGACGTATGCAAAAGATATGAAGTCCAGTGTCACACCTGGCTGGCCTCTTCCCTAGCCGGCCACTGTTGCCTGGCAGATGCTGCTGCCTTTGTAAATTAAATTGCATCATGATTTGTTCAGACCTTCTTTCGGTTTGCTTTCTGTGTCACAAAGCTGACAACTGTAATTGTGATATCAAGAAGAATGTGGCAGAGTTGATGAGAAAGGAAGAGAAGGCATAACATTGCAGGAGAAGTTAATGAGCAGAGAACAGAAGTGATTATCAAAGAGGAAGAAGGAGGCTGATCGTGAGCTCTTTCACACCCAACGATAAATGAAAAATGCAAAAGGGCAGGGCTGAGTGCACTATAGAACTGGTGTTGGCACACTTAGCTTTGGGGCTGTTGATGCTGCTTTTACGAGTTTTCACAGAAGGGCTTGCTAGTGCTTGTTTGGCAGTCAACACTGGTGGGGAATCTGCTGTTAACAAATTCACCACTTTTTCCCCAAAGGAGGTCCACGTGCAGTAGAGTTGCAACTGAGACTAAGGTTTCCAGATTTCCAGCTTGTCTGCCAATATCTTATTAAAATATACCATGCATTTATATGGGCAATGAAAAAGGGGACAGTTCTGGTTTTATATATCTTGCCCATGGTGAAACTGCAGTACTCTAAAAAACTTTGGTCAAGACAGTGTGGTAAAACTTGGTGTTAAGTAACTAAGCTCTCTGTGCTTCACCCCTTTCATTCCCATATTTTTTACTTCTCTCATTCCCTGTCTGTGCTTCATAATCATTTCATAATCTTTCCCTACCATCAAGCCTTTCTCATCTCCTTCCTCTCCTTCCTCTTTATGCTGCGTACAGGGCTTTAAAGTATTTTAACAGAATATTTTTAAAGCCCCATCATATTCAACTCAACATTTTGCAAACCAAATTAAAGAAGGAGGCCATGTCTGTTACAAACCATGTTAATTGTGTTATACAAAGAAATATGCGCTATATTTATATATTGGACGTTAGTTACATTCAGGTAGATGGTAGGCCTATAAATCAGCTACCTAACATCTGGTAATACAATTCCTTGTACCATAGAACCATTCCGGATTCTAATCCTGGTTCCCTCCTGGCTTGTAAAGATGTTTGTGGTAATGTTGTGGATTCACTTAGGCCTTGATATTTTCAGGCTGAGTTTCTCTAAAACAAGGCAAACAATGGATAGTATAAGAAGAGAGATATGAAAGGCCATCTGTTGGCACAATGTGAGACAAACGCTTGCTGCTCGTTCTTTGCTCTGTTCCAGTCCTTCTTCTGGACACTTCTGGACACCACTCCTTTGGGTGACAGGCCACCCTAAATATGAATTGTCCCCACAAACTTCAAAAGTCTGGTCAAGCTTACTTAGATATCATGCTGAAACTCTTTTCTCTGATCTAGTCAACTTTGTGATAAAAGCAAAAGAAGTTAGTAGTTGCCAGACAGCATGATATATTTGGTGCAGTGCTGCCTCACAGCAAGATGAAAGCTCCCGAGATACTTTCCCTGTAATTAAGCAATGTAAGGTTACATGCCATAAAGGTACCACTAGGTGGCCTAGTGGTAAGGGAGTTGGCCCCAGGATTGGCAGGTTGTGGGTTTGAATCCCAGATCAGTAGATTGCCCTGAGTTAAAGCAAGGTACCATCCCCATTACTGGTCCCTGGGCACAAAATAGCTGAAACCTACCACATGGTGTGTGGGTGAAATACAGAGGTTGAATTTTGGCTCGCTGTGTTGATAAAATTATAAAAAAAAAATAGTCACTTTCAAATTGCCCTTAGGTGCTGCAAGAACTGTGCTGCAATGGAATGGTAACCTGTTCAGGGTGTTGCTCCATGTTTATCTCTATAAGAGCTGGCATTAGCTCCAGCTTCTCTCTACAGTTCTTTTTTCATTAAGCTCTACATTTAATTATATCTTTAGTTAATTATCAATTATTATTAATCTTAATTATAATTACTGGCTTTTGCGATTGTAATATCACAGATGCAAGATCATCGCTATTTGCAGTCAGTCAGTGACTTGTATTTCCAAAAAAGCACCTTTACCCTATCAGAAAAAAGGCTTTCTAAACTGTCAGTGTATGTTAATATAATATCACAGTCACAGCTTGACATTTTTTTCCTATGGATGAATCTGCACCTTCATGTTAGTAGTTCTTTGATTGGGAAATAATGTATTCTAAACGTACGTGTTTATATTGTAAAGCATATCCTATTTATAATGTAGTCACAATACCAGTACAAGTGTCTGGGAGGGTAAGTGTTTTTTGTACAGTACAGAAGAACCACAGTTAACTAAAGAGGAGACAAGGTGACAGCTAGTGTTTGCAGGACAGTACTATCACTGATTTACTGATTCATCAGGACATGTTAATATATTACAAGGCGCATTATCATCACAATATGTAGTACTACAGTCACAACACTAGCACTGAGCCAATAGGGAAAAGCCCATCTCTTGGCTGCTCTGCTTTGCATTATAACAGCATTCACAGCCCATGCAGTGTACTGGCAATATCTCCATATCTCCAAACACCAGAGAAACAAAAAGAGACTCAGTGAAAAAAGAGAGCCGTTTTTGATGCTTTTTGATGCTGGTGCCCCGGCTCGACGTTTGAAGCATAGTTTCGTGCATTTCTGCAAGACATCCAAAGACAACTTACTGAGTCATCCTACCTGTCTTACCATCGCAGTAGGCCCAATGAAGGCTGCCCACGCACTGCATTGTGGGAATAGTGCAGTTTGCCAGAGTGGTGTTTCTATCATGAATAATCCACGTGCCTTTCTCTAAACATACGGTAAGTGCTTTCCTCTCGTTCAGCTGCATTCATTCCTGTAGAGCTTACCTTAAACCTGGCTTGCTGTGTATGAATTTGTTCCTCTCTGTTGTGTATGTATCGCTAACACTGGCTTTCTCTCTCTCTCTCTCTCTCTCTCTCTCTCTCTCTCTCTCTCTCTCTCTGTTTTAAATAAGGATTCTCTCAGCTATTTAGCATCCCAGATGTCATGTGTACAGTGTCTCTATATTGGCTTTGTTTTTGTTTTGTTTGTTTTTGTGTGTGTGTATGTGTGTGTGTGTGTGTGTGTGTGTGTGTGTGTGCACTGACTGACTGTCTGACTGCATCCATTGAGTCTATGTACATGTTTCAGCCCTGGATGCAGACAGAGAAAAAGAGAGATGGAGTGATGGAGTGATGCAGTGACAGGTCCAGGGCCAGACGGCCTCTTTCATCCCTGCGGTGCTGAACGTCTCTTTGTTTTGTCTTTCTCATGGTTGTGTAGGTTTTTTTGGTTTTTTTTTTTTGAGTGAATGCAGGGGGATTTGAGGACTTATAAAAGTAAGACTGTGTGTGTGTGTGTGTGTGTGTGTGTGTGTGTGTGTGTGTGTGTGTGTGTGTGTATGTGTGTGTGTGTGTGTGTATGTGTGTGCATGTGATGTATCTTTATTGTTCCATATCTCCTCATGGTAATAATTATACCTGAAAATCTGTACATGTAGGGACACTTTGTTGGTCCTAAAAAGAACTTTGCGATTTCTTTTACTACCAGCCTGTTTGCATGTTTTAGGGTCAAATATCCTGACTGTCTATGAAATAAAGAGACAAACAGTGGTAACCTGTCACGTGTGTTGGGTTTTGGGCACGCTAGAGGGCGCTCTCTGTCACGTGTGTTGTGTTTTGGGCACGCTAGAGGGCGCTCTCGGTCACATTCAGGGTGTGTCACACGAGGTGTTTAGGGTACGCTAGCGGGCGCTCTGTTCTGACTAAGCACACCTGAGCCCCTGCGGGCAGGTGTGCATCATTGGGGCTGACTATTTAAGCCCCGATGAGTCAGAACAGAGCGCGGCTCATTAGATAGGCTATGCCTGCACGTAATGGTGGTTTTTGTCAGTCAGTCAGTCAGTCAGTCAGTCAGTCAGTCAGTCAGTCAGTCAGTCGTAACTGCAGTCTGAGTTCTTGTTTGTTTGTGTTTCCTCCTTTGTTTAATAAACTTCTGTTCTGAACCCCTGGCTCGGACCTGACGTCCCTCTGGTACCACACCACCGTTACATAACCTACAATCTCAAGGCCATTGAAATTATGTAGTTTTTTTCCACAATGATTTTAAATTGAGAGGGCAACACTAGACAGAAAAGGAGAAATAAATGTTAAAATATCACCTTTATTTGGACTTTTCTTGTATTTTGTTATGTAATTTACTTACTTTTTAGCCTTTTATTTATTTATAGACATAATGAAGCCAAGATATGTATTAGTTTGTCTTCAATTCTTTTGTTAATAAACATTCATTCCTGCATTTCAGGCCTGAAACACATTCCAAAAACAGCTGGCAGTGTTACATATTTACCACTGTGTAATGTTGTCGTTCATTCTCACGATACTTTAAAGGCACTTTAGCACTGAGGACACCAAATGACGAAACGTTTCAGGCGTTACTTTGTCCCAAACTTCCCGCAAACATCCATGTGCAATAGTACAGTGTCATCTTTGTTACGTCACCAGTTCAGAATTTATGCAATCTACAATGAAATAAAAGTCTACATAAATGTAAGAATCATGGTTTGTTTTTTTCCCCACATCATCCCGACTTTTTCTTTTACATATAATCAGTGAAACATGCAAAAAAAAAAAAAATAAAAAAATCAAGCTGTGAAAAAAATAATAAAATGGAGATTTAACTAACAGATGGTGATGGAAAGGTACAAACATGTCAGTAAAACTACTGTGGACATCTCAGTAAAAGTACAGTTTTCCTCTTCTGTGTAAAATAAGGACAAATTCGTCATTCGTCATTCTCTTTCTCTTTGCTCATCTTAACTATACTCATATACATGGATGCGTTATTGGATTGAGAACCATTGGCCTGCATTACATGCTCTGAAGTTATCCCAGTAACAGCCTCTACCACTGAAAGGCTTTACACTGGATATTAAACCTTGCTGTTAGGATTTGATAGCATTCAGCCACAAGAGAATTGATGAGATCTGGTATCAAAATTCCACTTCTCTACAGCCCAGAGCGGGGGGATTTATACCCCATTAGCTGATACGAACACCATGTGAAAATGGGCTAACATGGGGCTACAGATTTATGTGTGTGTGTGTGTGTGTGTGTGTGTGTGTGTGTGTGCGTGCATGTGCGTGCGTGCATGCGTGTGTGTGTGTGTGTGTGTTTGTGTGTGTGTGTGTGTGTGTGTGTAAAAGCATGTTAAAGAGTTTGGGGTGGGGTCTTTTTTGAGTGTGTGCTGAAATGTTCTCTTGCACGTGTTTACCATAGCAGGTGGGCACTGAATCACTGACAGTGAGTTGAATGCCAGATCAGTATAAAGCAGTTGGTGTCTCTCTGTGGCTGTCACCCTCCACAGATTGCCTGTTGATGCCTAGAGATTTATTTAGGCTTTATTCTTTGATGTTTGATGTTGTCACAGCTGTAGTGGGCCACTCTTGCGCAGCTTTTTTAGCCTCATTAAAGCCGAGAGGCCCCATTGTGCTTCTATGAGAGTCTGCCCACTCACTTAAGGGTCTCTCGCTGCTCTTAACAGCCTATTTAGACAGCAGAAAACAGCACTAGTACCCTCTCCCGAGCTACTTTACACCCTCCAGTTCTCACACACTGAGCATTCCCTAGTCCTCACTCAGATCAGATATGTTAGTTGAAGAGGTTTAAATCAGGAGTGGGCAATAGAAAGAGATGTTATAGTTATTGTGTAACTTTATAACTTATAACTTATCCATATTCAATCATATCAAAATGTAATTGTGCATACCATTGTGTATCGTAAGAGGCAGATTTAGACCTATCATGATAATGCTTGTAAACAACAAGAAATTGCACAAATTGCTTAGCAACCAGTAGCTTATTGAAAACCAGCCCAATTTTTTTTTTTTTGCCATTTTGCCCTTGAGTTTGAATCATGTATTTTTGCATGCACTATATTCAGTCTGCCCGCTGTCCAAACATCTGCCAGAGTCTAAATGCTCTGTGCCTCTTATCACAGTCAACAGCTGATAGCACACCTCACACACTCTTGTCATAGCTGCACTCTGATGCTGCTGACAGGAACGTGCTGTAACTGTTGATTATTGTTTGTGCTTTGGAATTGTAACAGTCGAACAAGTCTTCTAAAAAACCCTTTTTTGACATCTGTTTATTGGAAGATAGCAGAAGCCTTTGCCGCCTGCTAAGTCTTGGAAGCCTTGAGCATTTCATCGTTAGCTATAGAAAAGACGACACTCAGTTGACTTGACAAATAGAAAAAACAATGCCATCTTGATTAATGTGTGATTGAGTAGTGTGGCATAATTGTTTGAGATGAGGCCTTGCAAATGCAGGGCTGCTGGTTCAGTCCCCAGGACTGGCAGGAAAAATGCGGGCAGTGAGGGGTGGGTGAACAAACTTTCCTAAACCTGCATTCATGGCTCAACTGCCCTTGATCAAGGCATTCAAACCTACGCCCCTTGGAGAAGACTTCCTTTAATTTGTAAGTGTGAGGTTGTTGTCTTATGCTGAAATGTCCCAGATGTCCAAACGCTGTGTTCTACCCTTATACCACCCACTGTTAACATCATAACATTTAAATGTCAAGGTGCAGGTTTTAAACAGGGGCCCACACTTTAACTCTTAACCCTTGTTTCTATACATCTTGCATAATTCATCCTGCTTATTGAATAATTTATAGCAGCTACTGAATATGTGTTTTTTTTTTTTGTTTCTAAGCCAGACGTGATGGCTGTTCCACTTGAGAATCAAGTGCTTGCTCTATAGTTTGACAGCTTTCAGATGTAGCACTTTAGCAGAGTGTGTGCTGCTGGCTGGTAAAGAAAAGCTTGACCTTTACAGTGACACGGATGCAGGGTGTGCTATAGATAAAATAGAGGTCAACTGTAGAGAGCCAGCAGTCATGTGGCATCAGTGGCTCACTTAGGGGTTCTGGTGATTGACTGATGGTAATTCTGGGTAAAGGAGTGGGGTTAGTATTTGTGTCTGTCAACAGGCTCACTGTGGTATACATGATAAGAGGGGCAGGCAAGTTCAAGATGGATTAAGGGCATTCTGTCGTATTATATCTGCTTCATCTGTGGAAGTTACATAAAAAGCAGAAGTTGTGAGATATAGCAGACCACTTATGAAATCTAATAACAACAGATTATATTAAATACAATATGCAATTAAGCAACAAAAAAAAGCATCAAACATTAATTAACATATCAGAAAGTAATAGAAAACTTGAGGAATAAGATAATATTGCATGAAGTAGAGGATATACAGTACTGTGCAAAGGTTTTAGGCAGGTGTGGAAAAAATGCTGTAAACAAAGAATGCTTTCAGAAATATAAATAATGATTGTTTATTTTTTTCAGTTTACAAAATGCAAAGTGAGCGAACAAAAGAAAAATCTAAATCAAAATTTGGTGTTTCTACCTTTTGCCTTCAAACCAGCATCAGTTCTTCTGGCCCCACAGAGCCCTGATCTCCACATCATCCAGTATGTCTGGATTACATGAAGAGACAGAAGGATGTGAGGAAGCCTACATCCACAGAAGATCTGTGGTTAGTTCTCCAAGATGTTTGGAACAACCTACCAGCCGAGTCCCTTCAAAAACTGTGTGCAAGTTTACCTAGAAGAACTGATGCTGTTTTGAAGGCAAAGGGTGGTCACACCAAATATTGATTTGATTTAGATTCTCTTTTGTTCATTCGCTGCATTTTGTTGATTGATGAAAATAAATGATTAACACTTCCATTTTTGACAGCATTCTTTGTTTACAGCATTTTTTCCACACCTGCCTAAAACATTTGCACAGTACTGTATGTCTGAGTGAAAAAACTCCATGTATAAAAACCATATCAGTTTTGGATATTATATATTTCATATATATTCATATATATTTCTGTTATTATTTTTCCATGGATGTGAGACTGTTTAACTCTTGTACGTTTAAAAGTTTTACACAATATATTCATAAATCACAGTTTATTAAGGGCCTTCCTTAAGCAATTCTGATTCTGCACAAGGCTGGCTAGTCTAACCAAACACACGTCCAGAAAGGTGTTCTTTTTGCTATTTGGATATATCAAGGCTTTAATAGAAACATTTATAATGACATTTATTTCCATATTGAACATTTCACCTGCTGCAGGACATAAATCCTTTTCATCAGGACTAATTATCCATCCATTCAATATCTTATCCACTTATTGTGACTAAGGTCAGAAGGTGGTATATTTATGATATATTGATGCATAATTTAGCACAATAAAGATAAAATTGGCATGTTGCACAGCTTAAACAGATCCCATGAAAAGGTAGTTGCTTTGGTGAAATCTAAATTGAAACCATGTCACATTATTCTGAAGCAAGACAGTATAGAAATCTGTAGAAATGAATCACAATTGTGTGTCTGTGTTGTGCAGCCTTCATGCATGTACTTGTGTGTGAGTGTAAGCATATGAGTGATGTTAAAAACAACATACTGTGTGGCATCCAATTATAATGCAGCTTATTGAAGTGTATGTGCATGTTAGTGTTTAGCATGTTAACTTGTGTTAGTTTGGAGTGAACTTACAGCATTAGATTTCCACTTTAGTTTAGATTGTCTTTGTTTTAAATATTGTTCTCTTATGGTGGAATCCTCTAATAAACTAAAGTGGAAACATTTACATTAATATAAGCAACATTTCAGCCAATCCTTATTAAGAAATAAACACTCTTTTATTATGTTGAATCCAATAAGGAATTATGTGGGGTGGTGGTGGTCTAGTGGTAGGATACTTGCCTATGGCTCAAGAGGTCCCAGGTTCAAATCCCACCTCTTGCACTAGCACCACTGGGTCCCTGAGCAAGACCCTTAACCCTGAACTGCCTAGTGGGACTGTCCCTGTAATTAGGACATGAGAGTCACTCTAGATAAGAGCTTCTGCTAAATGCCACAAATGTGAATACATTCCTAATGCATATCTGTCTGTGGGATGTGCAACTTCTGTTTTCAGACCACAAAGAGCTTTTCTTATCATTTAATGGAACTTCTAATGTTTTCATGGTCCAATCTCATGTTTTCATTCTGACGTTTTCCCTACAGAACATGAAGCGTGACCATTCTTTTCTTATCATTACTATGGAACTCACAAAGAATATCAACTAATCCTTTGAGAGTGTACAGATCCTATCAGTGCTTGTGTAAAACACACACAAATACACACCCATAGAATTCAGTAACACATCAGTCTTTAGCAGTCTGGTAACACTATCCCACACAGAAGGAAGAGCAGCAGACAGACAATACATTCAGTCACTCACCTCACTCATCCACTCATGATCATCATTTGAAATTTAATTTGCTGCATAAACAAATGTCTACAGAGGTCACAGGTGTGTGTGTGGTGTGAATTCCCAAACAAAAAGCTTTATTTCCTTGCATGTGCTACAAAGGGTCCCAGAAATCCTTCATGATCAAAGCTTTCATGGACCGAAAATGAAACAAGAAGGCAGTAAATTAATGAATCATTCAGATCTGGCACCTGTCATGAGCTGTTGGGTTTTCATGAGTGCTGTTGTGAATTAACTCTTCGGCTTCAATTGCTGGAGTGAAAGAAAACGCTGTTTTATTATTGCATTATATTACAGTGAATAGTATTTCTGATTCAGAAAGTTTCCATGCTTTATGAACCAACCAAAACCCCTTCTGCACTATTTACTCTCTCTCTCTCTCTCTCTCTCTCTCTCTCTCTCTCTCTCTCTCTCTCTCTCTGTCTGTCTCTTTCTCTCTTTCTCTCTGTCTCTCTTCTTCTTTTCATTCTCTCTCTCTTTCTCTCTGCCCCATTTTGCAGAACAGACATGTTTTGCAAGTCATTGTCATTGTTTATATGAAACAATAAAAACAAGTACAGGCATGTCAGTGTAACTGTATTCAATGTCAATGTAACAGGTATGTCAATGTATTTTCATACATCCCTTGGTTTGTCTCTGTATAAACATCTTCAGTTCAAAGCTTTTCCCATCTGCCTTCACATTCTATGTTTTTTTCTTTGAATTCATACACTGCCTGTCCAAAAACAAAGTAACACACTCTAATATTTCGTCGGACTGCCTTTAGCTTTGATTACGGCACACATTCGCTGTGGCATCATTTTGATCAGCTTCTGCGATGTCACAACATTTATTTCCATCCAGAGTTGCATAAATGTTTCACCAAGATCTTGTAAAGATGATAGGAGAGTCAGACCGCTGTGCAAATTCTTCTCCAGCGCATCCCAAAGATTCTCAATGCGGTTAAGGTTTGGACTCTGTGGTGGCCAATCCATGTGTGAAAATTATGTCTCTGCTCCCTGAACCACTCTTTCACAATTTGAGCCGATGAATCCTGGCATTGTCATCTTGGAATCTGCCCGCACCATCAGGGGAGAAGACATTCACTGATGGAATAACCTGCTCATTCAGTATATTCAGGTAGTCAGCTGACCTCATTCTTTGGTCACATAATGTTGCTGAACCCAGACCTGACCAACTGCAGCAACCCCAGATCACAGCACTGCCCCCACAGGCTTGTACGGTAGGCACTAGGCATGATGGGTGCATCACTTCTGTGCCTCTCTTCTTACCGTGATGAGCCATCACTCTGGAACAGGGTCAGTCAGGATTCATCAGACCACATGACCTTCTTCCATTGCTCCAGAATCCAATCTTTTTGCTCCCTAGCACACGGAAGCCTTTTTTTACGATTAGCCTCACTGATCTGTGGTTTTCATAAAGCTACATGGCTGTTTAGTCCCAATCACTTGCGTTCCCTTTGCATTGTGTGTAGAAATGCTCTTACTTTCACTACTGAACACAGCTGTGAGGTCTGCTGTACGATTTGATTTCACCAAATATTTAAGTGTTCGCAGATCACAGTCATTCAAGATTTTTTTCCAACCACATTTCTTCCGCAAACATGATGGTTTCCCACCTTCCTTCCCGTTTTTAATAATGTGTTGGACTTTAAGCCAACTTTAGAAGTTTCAACATCTCCTTAGATGTTTTCTTTGCTTGATGCAGGCAAATTATTTGACTCTTCTGAAACAGATGAACATCTTTTCCACGACCAGAGGATGTGTCTTAAACATGGTTGTTTATGTAATGAGAAGCTACTGCAACAGTTAAGGTTAAATAACTTATTACAGCTGAAACATAATCATCCATACAGTAATTATCCAATGGGAGGCTCTTACCTATCTGATTTGTGAAATCCATGTGGTGACTTTTCTTTTGGACTGGCTGTGTATATCTTTGCTTCTGTTCTTTCTGGATCTTCTCATCCAATACCTTTTCTAGTGCTGTTGACTCTGTGTTGACTTTCATATGACCAATAAAACTAAAGAGAGCTTGCCACACTGATGAGATTAGCACTGTTGGAAAGTTTTGCTTTCAGGGCAGGGAGCGTGCATTTAATGTTAGCGGACTTCATGGAAATAATGATTGTTAGTCCTTTTCTTAGTATATCAGGAGCTGCTAGGGGAAGAGAATGGGCCTGTTATTTTGGGTGATTTTCTCTCAAGCTGACATCTTCCCAGCTGCTTTTCAGCTTGCTCATTTCACATCTCCCCAGGATGTCTTTGTTAAAGAGTCTTTTCATAAGAGGATTTTTTTGCCATTTGAAATTTTAAGGAGCTACTTGGGGACTGAAGAGTGGTTGCACAGTCTGAGGCTGTGTAGTCTTTTTGTATTCAATAACAGAGGATAAAGAGCTGTGAATAATTGAGATGCACAAAATAAGGTATTTAAAAAACTTCTTTGTTGTGTTATTATTTTACCTCAAACCTTTTAGCTGGAAAACAAGGAGCGTGTCATTTACCAGTGCAATGATGTGCTAATAGTGGCTTTACTTGGGTAGTCATGTGATCCACTTTGACATAATTGCCCAATGCAACATCCCTCCCTAATACCGCAAACATGCACGCATATGTGCAAACATGTTTGTTCACACGCACATTTTTTTTTATTCTAGTGTGTGTGTGTGTGTGTGTGTTTGCAAAAGTAAAACATGCTTTAGAAATCTCTTAAACACTCTTGCTGGCCTTTTTTGCATTTTCAGTCAAGCACCTCTACAAAGTAATACAAATAAAATAAATGACCAATGTGTTTGTGTGTGTGTGTGTGTGTGTGTCTGTGTGTGTGTGTGTGTGTGTGTGTGCATGTCTGTTTTCATGCTAAAGCATGATTTATTGGACCTGTCATGGCATAAGTGAATACAATTCAAAAGGGCCACTAGCACTCCAGTGACATGCAATCAGACTTAACTATGATTCAGCTCTTCTAAGACAGAACTACCTGAGCTGCAGGGGTATATATATATATATACAGTACTTTGCAAAAGTTTTAGGCAGGTGTGGAAAAAATGCTCTAAACAAAGAATGCTTTCAGAAATATAAATAATGATTGTTTATTTTTATCAATTTACAAAATGCAAAGGAAAAGTAAATCGAAAAGAAAAGAAAAATCGAAATCAAATCAACATTTGGTGTTACTACCTCTTCTGGCCCCCACAGAGCCCTGATCTTAACATCATCCAGTGTGTCTGGATTACATGAAGAGACAGAAGGATGTGAGGAAGCTACATCCACAGAAGATCTGTGGTTAGTTCTCCACAAATTTAACAGCATTTTTTCCACACCTGCCTAAAACGTTTGTACAGTACTGGATATGTATATCCTTTGGTTCTGAAGCGTGCCAAGTCTCTATATGTTAAAGAGACACTAGGTGTCAGATGTTTAACCATCAACATTAACAAAATACATCTGCTGTTACCGGTCAGCTGAAAATAATGCAGTATAGGATCCTAAAACAAGATCCACACGGTATTAAACCTTTAAATGTTATTACTTATTACATCCCATCATTACATTCTTCAGTTATTACATACCAAACAGTGCAAAGTGGCTTGATTATTAGGGGGATGACTGGAAACCTGAACCTACCAGCAGGTGCTCTGAATTCAAGTGGTTAATATGCATCAACATATAAAGGAAACAATGACAACAATTTTCAACTTTGTACTTTCCATGCCTGAGCAGGGACTCTACCCTTCTGGTTGACTGGTCTAAAATCTGTGACTAAAAGGATGTCAGCAGGGAGATCAGACAATGAACTAGCTGAATGAAAGTAAAGGGGCAAAACATTTGAATGCTACATTCAAGCTGCAGCTTGATCTTTATATGATTTAATTCTTTAACACTTTAACATAAAAACATATTTTCATGCCTCTGTGCCAGTGTCAGGGGAAAATTATTGTCTCATGTTACCGACTGAAGTGTGACAAACAAAAAGTAACTTCTGGAAAAGAATGTGATTTCATTATTAAATAAAAAACTATAAATGTATTGTGTTTTTTCTTGAGCATTTTGTAAAAAAAAATTTAAGTTGCCCAAATAGCAATTTAGACATTGTAATTTAGACAAATTAAATTTGTTTATTTGTTAATGTGTGTAGTCATGTCAAAACAATGTCTGTGATGGCAGTTTTTCCACCATTTTAAACTTGGTTAGAATTTGAAGTAAGATTAAACTGGACAAGGTATCACCCATTAAGCTTAAACTGGGACTAAACATCCAAACTACACCCATTTCTTCCTCTATGGCCAATAAAAAGAACGTTCATATGACCGAGCACCTTGTAACCGAAAGCTGCAGATGCTTTAACGTTAATCAAAATCTCTAACAGTGCCTCTAGCAAATGCTAGGATTAGGTCTAATTGCAGCCTATCCTAGGTGTATCATGCATATCTTTGTAATGGAACTATATACAGGGCTTTAAGGTTTACCACTTTTTTCTAGTGTCAATGGTTCTTTGCCAACGTAGCCACTTGGCCAGCATTCTCGTGAAAAAAAACAGACTTCACAGATGTTGAGGTTTGATAGGCTAGGCAAGGCTTGGTCTGATAGGCTTTATATTTTTTAAATGCCAAGCAGCAGAAGATTAACATGCACGCTTATCTTAGCAAAACACTACCTTGCAGTCATTTTTCAACCAATATATATCTACTAACTAGCAATCAAGACTGGTATTATAGAAATGACTAACAGACCACACATGTTTAAAAACAGATGTTTAAAGCGGTCAGCTTTAGTTTTCATGTGCACATGAAATTATTTTTTCTCACACATTCAATTTAATGTGTAACCCTAGAGGGGAGAGTCAGAACCAACTGTGCACTGCCCTACTGTTTACTTCTTATAGTCACAGTAAATGTTTACTCTTAAATCAGCAAAGAAGACAATGCAGAATGCACAAATAGATTCTTTTAATCAGCTTAATTTGCCAATAAATACTCTGCAGATGCGCTGAACCCAATATAGTCTTCAAAGTGTAAAGTCTGTGCAATGACAAATGCAGTGTTGTTCAATTATTTGGCCTATATGGAAGATGAATAGATGTGTGGTGAGAGGCAGCCTATTGTTTTGGGCCGGTTCTAAACATATTAACTGATGATTTGACTGGAGAACAGAGGGACGTAGGAGATTTATTCACAGAGTTGGAAACGGTCTCACTTGTCAATAGACACTGTGTCCCCGGGGACGGATGGCTTTAAGACGTGCCAGTACAGACGCACACTCACATTTATTTTCTTCATGCACACAGCGCCCATTCCCATGGCAACAGGCTGGGCCTCCGGACTAAGGGCAGAGTGATAGCAGGTTATGTGTGTCTGATGTTTGACTTCATGCAAGCCATGATTTCACCTCTTCACCCCTTGGCTAATGCACATGCACACACACAAACATACACACACACACTCACACTGCCAACACCATCACACCCGGCTTTGCCTCCTGTTGCACCTGCTCTGCACCTGTAGCTTTCAGCTCATTGACTTTAAATACAGTTATCTTATATTTCCTTGCCATTTAAGGCCACATATGCAATCTATAATATATATTAACTCATAATGTAATATATGAAAGGGGCAGTGGTGGCCTAGTGGTTAGGGCGTTGGCCATGTGATCGGAGGATCAGGGGTTCGAACCCCTTCCCAATGGGTTGCCCTGAGGTACCCTTGAGCAAGGGTGCCGTCCCTGTCCCTGAGGTACCCTTGAGCAAGGTGCCGTCCCTGTCCCGCTCCTCCCTGTGATGGGCTGGCGACCTGTCAAGGGTGCGTCCCCCGTCCTCGCCCTGTGTGCGCTGGGTTGGACGCCAACACTCCCCTGCAACCCCGTTTGGGACAAGCAGCAGAAAATGGATGTAATATATGAAATTGTGCCCTCATATATCTGAAAGGGTAACATTGTAGGAGAACAAGGATAAGAGCATTCTCTTGCATCTTGCTCAGGTTCCATTTTGTTTCTACCAAAACAAAATCATGCCTATGTCATGTTGAAAAAGCACAAAAGACATCTTATTTTCAATGTATTTTATTTAATGGTACTGTATTTCAGGTTATTTCAGATTATTTCTATTGGTCTACTCATTCATCATGAATAAGTCACATTTATAAAGTGGGCTCTCATTTTCCAGATGTTAAAAAAAAAGAAAAGTAACTGCTTGCTAAGATTGAAATGATGTGGATGTGATTTGCACATTTCTTGTACAAGCTTTACCAGACTCGATGATAAGGTTAAGATGTAAACAATAATAAACTTCATAACATTTAGCTTCATTCACCTATTTAACTTACATATCCAAACATTTGCAGACACATTTTTCCTGAAAAGAAGTCTCTTGCCTTCTGGGAAGGTTACAGCACAGCTGTATGTTTTCATTGCTCTAAAATGCCTGACTCAACTGGATAATTAAGTCATGAGTTAAATTGGCCGAGGAAGCTCTGAACTGTGTGGTGCCACCACAGGGTCTCCAGGGTCAGAGTGTGGGAAGCCTGGTAAAACCTGTTAATCACTGAGCACCTGTCAGTGGACCCAGATTTCCCTTTAGTTTCCGTCTAACGTTTATGTTACATAGAATTTCAAAGTAGTTACTGGATAATAAGCCATACGATTAACAACCAAATAATAAGGCTGTTGTTAAAGCAATTAAGATTCTCCTTTGGTGGATTTGTTAGTGGACTCTGCAGTTGTTTTTTGTGGTGTGTCTGAGTGCTTACTACCACATAATGATGTCACATTACTAAATGCATGTAGGCTTTTCTAAATGAGGTCATGTGTTCATAATTTGTGTTTATACAGAATAGCACTGTCCTATAAATATATTTTCATATTTGCCTTTCCTTCCACCAAAATGTAGTTCTAACACATCTTGTTTGATGTCATGTATACATTTTTTTTCACATTCATCACAGTAATGATCAAATTAATTCAAGTATAAATAAATGATGTTATTTGTTTGGATTGTATAATTGTTTTTCTTATTTTTTCACCTGTACACTTCAGTGAAGACATACTGAAAGAAAGGGAATCTTAAAAGGTATACTATGGCCACTATGGTAACATTTCTGGCCTTGAATTTTTTACAAGAGCAAAAGGGACACATTTGCACCGTTTTCATGTACAAATATCTTGTACAGATGTGATGTAAGAATACAGGGTGTATGGAGTCAATTCAGCTTGCTATGACAGATTCTGGGACTTAACTAAAGGTACTGAAGGTGTACCCTTTTAGGGCACCACCACAGGGATGTGAGATCATGGGTCTGAGGAAGCGCAACCTCAGAGTTATTCTTTAATAATAGATGCGATTAAATGGAGGTTTTTAAAGATCCCTATTAAGCCCTCTACCCAATCCAAGACCACTATTGTAAGGATCTCCTTTTGCACAGATAGCAATCTAGACCGCAATATCATGTTCAGCTTTTCATTATTGGTGATATTTACCTGAATGTTGTTTTACCCCAGTCAGTCAGCAAAATCTTTTGCTGTACATCTTGTTGTTTGTCATTTATGACTAATTCCAGTTTGTTATGTCATTCTGCCTTCACAGATACAGACTGAAAAGCTTGACTAGGTACAAAGACAGGTTATGAATTAGGCCTGCTGTCACACTTTTCTTTAGAATCAGACAAATTGAACTGCAATTGAAATGCAGTGTTATAGGATGTATCTAATATATTCATTATGGTACTGTCGTCAATATTGTGCATTAGTAACATTGTTAACTGTTAGTTCAAGGTACCTTAAAGGGTCTTGTTTCCTCCAGAAAATACCATAATTCAAATCTGGCTAAAGAAAACTGAATATAAGAATCCAAATCTTATTTACCCTCCAAAAACAACTGAATATTCTGAAAAAAATATGTATCTCAATATATGTTTGCTTAGGTTTTAAACTCTCATGCTGGTTCTTTTTTTTTTTTCACAAACCTGTTGATAATGACTGCTTGTATGTGAGTGTGATTCAAAGGTTTAACATGCACAATATTCAACATGGAGTACTGCAAGGCTGCTGATAATGTTCACGAGAATATCATCAAACCATATTTGCCTATTGTGCTATTGGAGCTGCCGCTTACCATGTGACATCCCTTACTGAAAATAACTGAAGCAGTACAGGTCTAGGACAAGCCCAGTGCTGTTTTCATGCTGGAACTTTGGTGAACCTTGCAAAAATCCTTAAGATCATTAACTTTTTGAGTGTAATGAAGTTTCAGCAAGTGTTTTAGAACACCTGTCTCATCACAGATGGTGCTGTAGTCACTGGTGTCACCCCTAAAACAAGCCAAAGCAGGTTGCTTATATGTTGGACCTCTTGTTGCTATGTGGGGCATGCCGTTCCCAACCTCTTTTTGCCCTCAAGTATCCTGGGGCCTGTGAGTGAAGCGGTCATGCCCACAGCACGCATGGCTTCAGCCCTGCCAACTGCTGCCATCTGTCCCATCACGTTCATAGTGTTCCTGAACACAGAAACAGAGACGGGGAGAGGAGGGGAGCATTTGGCGGTGAGAAAAACAATGCATGCATCACTTGTCCACCAATAACCTATACATAAACAAGAAAAGAAAAAGATAAAACAAAAACAAAAAGGCAAAAGTAAGGAAAGGACCAGAGGGCAAAGTTATGATGGTGGTGACAATTTATTTCTTTACAGTACCAAGGATTACTCTGCACAGAAAATATTTTCTGTAAAGTAGTCAATTTAGGGTCATGTTTTGAAAGAAATCACCAATTATTACTGCAAAAGAACTGACAAATACTGTCAGAAAAGCTGTTAATATATTTTATGGCGCATGCTTGACCTTTTCCCGTTTAAATAAGAAAAAATTATGAAATATAAATATATAATATATTTAAAATGTATAATATATATAAAACTCATTAAGAATTTTATTACTCACACTTTGTTAGTCATCCGTTGCTGCACCCCACATATTACTACACAATTTATCAGCCCATCAGGGGCAGCGGTGACCTAGTGGTTAGGGCATTGGCCGGAGGATTGGGGGTTCGAACCCCTTCCCAATAGGTTGCCCTGAGGTACCCTTGAGCAAGGTGCCTTCCCTGTCACGCTCCTCCCTGCGATGGACAGGTGACCTGTCCAGGGTGTGTTCCCCGTCCTTCGCCCTGTGTGAGCTGGGATGGACTCCAGCATTCCCCCGTGACCCCGCTTGGGACAAGTGGCAGAAAATGACTGACTGACTTATCGGCCCATCAATAGATGGAATCACTATAGGTCCACTGCCAGATGCATGGCTGCCCCCTGCTTCAGGTTGTGCAATATACAGAAAATGAAGTTTAATCTAGTTGTGGTGTGCTGTGTATTTATAATGACAGTCACTTTCACTTTCTTCCCTCTTCACAGCAAATATCTGTTCAGTGGTGCCCTTGTTGTGCAGTAATAAAAAAGGTTTTATGCCAAGTTTGAACACATATTTGCAAGTGAAAATTATTACACTTCAATTAGAGATCTTAAATATAATATTTAATACCTGTTCTCTTTATAACAGACTGGAAAAAGCACCAATTATAAAACTTTGTCATATTCTCCCTAGAGTAGGGCTGCTTACTTTTCTTTGGAAATCAGTAAAAGGTTGTTACAAGGGGTATTTTGGCTTTTACATACAAGTGTATATAATAGATCTTCCTGAGTTTTCATGTTTTGGTACCGTTATTTTGTACATCTTGTGTCAGAAAACATAAGCGAAAATTATATGCTGCAAATTGGTGATGTAGAAGCTTCCAGTACTTGTTTGCTATGCTTTGCGATCCCACGGATGTTTGCTTTTTGATAATGTGGAAACTTTAAATAAGGGAAAAATGTGTATCTTGGTCAAGATGTTCCTTGAGTAAGGAAACATCCATAACAGGCACAACAGAGCATGTCAGTTTGACCCAGCTTCCTTCCTCTTTCTCATCTCTTTTTCTGGACTGAAACTCAAGCTCAAGCTCAAGCTCTTACGTAAGAGAAGGCAAGGTTAATGAGATGGGAGTCTAACATATCTCGTCTGCCTCCACAGATCAGCCCAGCAGTAAGACCACAAAGAGCTCAGAGCGGCTATTGCCAATCCACCTATTACTTATGGTGAAGCTATCTTTCCCCCAACCCATTGCCACTGGAATGAGGTGATGAGCTTTTAATTAATGGCCACTTTTAAGCCTTCCAGAAATTACCAGCCACTTTTATCACATAAGGAGCTTCAGGGGCCACTTGACTTTTAAGCAGTCCAGCAGCTGGTGTGATTTTATCAGCTCCAAGTGGGTCAGTTGTAAATTGAAGTGTGACTTTCTTCCTCACTTTGATGACATAATGGTGCTGACTTTTGAATGTCTCCAAACACCTAGCCTGGATTTCGGGACCACAGCCCCTCTGCATCAGTGAAGCAGCGTCATTCATGTTTCAAAAATATCATTAATTTTCTCCTATCATATCAAGTAACCACAGAGTCACAGCTAGGTCATATATTTCTCTGCTGCTTATGGTGTGTCCCTTAGTTCACTCAAATCTAACGTAAAACTGCCCAGCTGTTTGAAAAATGTCATTGGGGTGTTCCCTGTAGAGAATAAGTGATCACTTTCACATTGAAAAACAACAAAATGTGTAATTTGACCAGGTTCCTCAGATCTTTGGCATACACCTGTATATTTTGTTTCATGTGGAACCGACAAAGAGTAAAATCTAGTAAATGTATTGTGTTAGTGTGTCATGTTCTCTCAGCAAAAGATTTAGTGACCAGAATAGTTTTCCTGACCTTGCAAATGCCACCACTACTCAGAGACCTTAAAGTCTTGTCTTCTGTTCACATTTATTTTCCTTGTTCTTTTCTCCTGAGTGAGTAGATTTCTTCTTCTTTTATGAATGCATCTAGGTTTGAAATACTATTTTTAGATGTAGGAGTTCTTTGTTAAATTGCTTTCTCTCTGTTTCACCTGGTGATCTGGCCTTTATAAAATGTCTTCTTTTCATTGGTGTCTCTAAAGCAATTACATACTAGTAGTTGCCTTTGACTCTGTTGAGGTATTTTTGTAACACATGGGCCATTGACAGACACCATGGTAAATGCCATGATTGCAGCGGTTCAAACTAATCGAATCTCACATCTCACATCTCACATCTCACCACAGACACAAGTGCTTAACTGTTTTCTGGCCAGTGAAAAGGGGGTTTGCTCTCAGGCACAGATAAACATTCAACATGTTAGGCAGATTGCATGCTTAAAGCTAGGATTAACAGAATGGATTTGAAATTCGAATCAGAATTACTGTTGTAAAAAATGATCTAAGCAAACACAAAACAGCTTCAGCACAGAGTGATATACCTTTAGAGAAGAGAGTCTCTCAAATCTGTCCTTCTCTATTCAACATAATGATATAAATAAGATCTTACAACCGTATATACTCATTTGGACGCCACCTGAGATCTACTTTATTAAATGTATTAGAGCTGCTTTCCTTCATGTTGCTATTCCTATGAGCTTCTGAGCTACACTATTGTTCAAGTTTGAAATGATCATTTCAATTAAGATAAGACCAAAAGGCTTCTAGGTTAAGATGTTAAAAGTCTAAATGTTAATCATGTGCAGTCTCAAATAGATGCACTTCAAGTAGCCTCTAAGAAGCTAAAAAGCAGTTTAAAAAGGTTTCAGAGATTCAAAGATGCAAAAATTGTATATACATTGTACAAGTACGTTTTCTTTCGGCTGTTCATGTTTAGGGGTTGCCACAGCAGATCATCCATTTCCATTTCTTCCTGTCTTCTGCATCCTCCTCCTTCAAACCGACCACCTTCATGTCCTCTCTCACCACGTCCATTGACCTTCTATTTGGTCTTCTTCTTTTCCTCTTTACTTGCAGCTCCATCTTCAACATCCTCCTCCAGATATAATCCTCGTCTCTGCTCTGGACATGTTCAAACCAGTGCAACCTTGCTTCTCTAACTTTGCCTCCCAAACGTCCAACCTGAGCTGTCCCGCGTATATACTAATTTCTAATCCTGTCCATCCTCGTCACACCCAAAGAAAATCTCAGCATCTTTAAATCTGACAACTCCAGCCCAGGGGGCACTGTTGGCCTAGTGGTTAGGGCATTGGCCACACGATCGGAGGATCGGGGGTTTGAACCCCTTCCCAGTAGGTTGCCCTGCGGTACCCTTGAGCAAGGTGCCGTCCCCGTCCCGCTCCTCCCTGCGATGGGCTGGCGACCTGTCCAGGGTGCGTCCCCCGTCCTCGCACTGGGTTGTACACCAGCACTCCCCTGCGACCCCGTTTGGGACAAGCGGCAGATAATGGATGGATAACTCCAGCCCTGCCTCCTATCTTTTTGTCAATGGCAAAACCCATCTCCAACCCATATATAATAGCTGGTCTCACTGCTTTCCTGTAAACCTTCCCTTTTACTCTCACTGGCACCAGTCTGTCACAAATTACTAAAGCCACTCTTCCCCTCCAAGTATTTAAATTCCTCCTTCTTTGTCACCTCTACTCCCTGCATCCTAACCACTCCACTTTCCTCCCTTTCATTCACACTTATGTATTCTATCATCTCTCCAGGTTCTCCACAGGCTGCTCCCTACTTTCAATACAATCACAATATCTTCAGCAAACATCATTGTCCAAGAAGACTCCGGTCTTACCTCATCCATCAACCTGTCTATTACTATTGCAAACAAAAATGGGCTCAGCGCTGATCCTTGATGTAATCCAGCCTCTACCTTAAAACCATCCATCACTCCAATTGCAGATCTCACGACTGTCACACTGCCCTCATACATATCCTGAACTACTCTCACATACTTCTCTGCACCACCTGACTTCCTCATACACAACTCCTCTCTAGACACCCTGTCATATGCTTTCTCCAAGTCCACAAAGGCACAATGCAACTCCTTCTGACCTTCGCTGTACTTTTCCATCAACACCCTCAGAGCAAACATTGCATCTGTAGTGCTCTTTCTTGGCATAAAACCATACTGCTGTTCACTAATCCTCACCTCTTTTCTTAACCTAGCTTCCACTAATCTTTCCCATAACTTCATGCTGTGGCTGATTAACTTTATCCCTCTATAGTTACTACAGCTCTGTGCATTACCCTTATTCCTGAAGATCGGTACCAGTACACTTTGTCTCCACTCCTCAGGCATCCTCTCGTTTTCCAAGATTCTGTTAAAGAATCTGGTCAAAAACTCCACTGCCATCTCTCCTAAACAACTCAATGCTTCCACCGGTATGTCATCTGGACCATCAGCCTTTCCATTTTTCATCCTCTTCATCGCTGCCCTTATTTCCATATTGCATATTTGCAGCACTTCCTGGTTCAATATCCTCACCACTTGATCCTCAACTCTGCCCTCACTTCTCCTCCTCTTCTTGACCTCCAGCATCCAGCATCTTCCTCCACTCTTATACGTCACCCTGTGCTCCTCCCTCTTCTTAAAATAAGTATTAACTACAGCCATTTCCATCTTTTTCACAAAATCTACAACCATCTGACCTCCAGCATTCCCCTCCTTGACACCATACCTACCGATCACCTCCTCAGCATATCTGTTTCCTTCACCAACATGTCCATTAAAATCTGCACCAATCACCACTCTCTCTCTCCTGGGTACACTCTCTATCACTTTATCTAACTTGTTCCTTCTCCTTCTCACATCCAGTTTGTGGAGCATAAGCACTAACATTCATTATCACACCTTCAGCTTCCAGCTTCAAACTCATCACCCTCCCTGACACCCTCTTCGCCTCCAAAACACTCTCCACATACTCTTCCTTCAGGATAACACTTACCCCATTCCTCCCATGTACACCATGGTCAAACAGTTTAAACCCTCCTCCATTACATCTGGCCTAACTACTCTTCCATCGTCTCTTCGTTCTATTCGTCTGTTGCACACACAAAATATCAACCTTCCTTCTCAGCCTTCCTCCTCTTTTTCTTCTTTTCCTTTGGCCAACAGTAGTCCAATTTCCCTCAGCACCCGGTAGGCTAATAGCACTGGTAGCGATCGTTGTTAACCCGGGACTTGGCCGATCCAATATGGAAGTCTGTTTCGCTGTCCGCATATTGATTTGGCAAAAGTTTTACACTGGACTTGTACACGTTGTGCAAGTACAAGTTCAGTAAAATGACTTAATACTCTCCACAAAAAGTGAAACAGTTTGATGAATACAAACTGTAACAAACAGTAACTGTACAATATATACCATGAAACATATTAGGTACTAAGAGCCAAGAAGATTTTAAAACAACTAAGAAAACTGTAAAAAATTGGATGAAATTATAAAATTTTAATTCATTTCAGAAATAGTCATAGTTCATCACTTAGATAATGTAACGGTGGTGGGGTGTGGGAAGGACGCCAGCGCAGAGCCAGGAGTTCGGAACATAGCTTTATTATCTATATCTACAAAACAAGATCAAAGGACTGCAGTTCTAACTAAAACCAAGAATCAAGGAACTGCAGTCTAAACCAAGTTACCCAAATTACTAAGTGTTACCAAAACCACCATACCGTGTAGGCTTAGCCTAACGAATGAGCCGTGCTCTGTTCTGACTCATCGGGGCTTATATAGCAGCCCCAATGAAGCACACCTGTGCCTTCATGAGCTCAGGTGTGCTCAGTCAGAACAGAGCGCCCTCTACTGTGCCCAATTTACACCTCACCCGTGACCGAATCCTCCCCCAAAAGGCACAGCTCCCAAGGCGCCAAAACATAGCTGAACCTCTGGGGGGAGGTCAAGAACAAAAAAACTCTTCAAAAACAAAAAAATAGTCCCTTTATGGGGCATATGGTCAGGTCCACAAAACGCTTCAACCCAAAGGGACCTCTGACCAGCCATGTCCAGGGCTGCTGGTGGTGGTGAGGGGTATCCTAGAAGTTCAGTCCATTTCTTTATCCGTTACCCGGACTCGACCCTGGAGTCACTGGAGGAATCGTCTGACTCAGTGGAACGCCTTGCCTTGACGGAGCCTGAAAGAGAGCTAAACACAGAAGATTTTACAAGGTTCAAAGAGGAAGGTTTATTTACATAGTCCAAACTCAGCTTCCAACCCCTGCCATCCTTGTTCTCCACGTCTCTCATCACAGAATCTACAGTGCAGAAGTTGTCATTCACTTTCTTGAACTGAGACAGGTCATTGCTGATGTTATTTTTTAGCTCCTTCCTTCTCTTGATTGTACTTTTCTGCTGCTTGGAGCTCAGTGAGGCAGCATCCCAGCTCTTGGTTCCACTAGGAGAAGTTCCACATGGACTCCTCCACCGGCCACCTTGTTCTGAGTCTGCTGAATTGTGAGGGTAAACCGAAGGTATGGTGTCTCTGATTGTGCTCTGAGCACCATTCTCAGAGTTCTCACATGGCTGCTCAACCTCTGGAATCTTTACCTGCTTCTTCATCAGACTGTTCCTCAGCTGCTTTGCTTTGGCGTTAAGCACCAGGGTCCCAGCATGCACTGGTGTCTGTGGAGTGAGTTGAGATTCCAAGATCGCCAATTTTGCTTCCATACCTCTGACCTGCTTCTCCAGCTTGGTGAGCTTACTGGCCTCACTTCGGGCTTTTCTCAGTTCAGCCTGCAGAGCAACACTGTGGTCTGGCACCCGTTTCAGCTCTGCCTGGGTCTGATTAAGCTGTTCTTCCATAGTGGCTACTTTAGCTTCCAGCTTCTCCTGAATGGTTGGAGTCTCTACTCTCCTCATTGCCTGGCATGCAGTTTGGTCCCTCTGTTCATCCGTTCTCTCCAGCCTCTCTCTTTGGACAACCATCACAGCTTGCAGCGTTATTCTGGAGACCTCTCTCTCTTTTCTGAATTTACTGCTCTTTCTGTGAAGCTCACCTTTGTCTTGAGCCAGAGCTTTTCTTTCTGTTTCCATGGTTTCGATCTCCCTTTGGCAAATGGACAAGAGTCCTTTGGTCCTCTCCAGCTGAGAAAGCAGATAGGTGATCCTTTCCTTGTGTCTCAACCTTTCGTTTGTGACAGAGGCATTCACCTGTAGCATAGAGGCTTCTTTCTCCGTCAACTGCTGGTGGAGCATTGTCAGCAACTTCATCTTCTGATGTCCAAGCTTCCACCTCTGAACCTTCTCTGAAGAAGACTTGCTGCTCAGCGCTGCTTCTTGAAAACAGATCTTTGTTTGTGCATTCTTACTGCAGCCTGAATAATGGTGGCAGCTTTGTGCATTCCAGCAACATTCTTTCGAACGGAATAACCTCTAAAAGCTGCCTGGATGCGTATCGCAGACCTTTTCAACATCTGGAATTTCTCATGGTCACATTTACCCTTAATGTAGGACCTATAATGTCTTTGGATGATGGTAGCTGCCACCCTTATGGCCTGGTACTTTATTACCCCCCTGTGTCTTCTGAACGCAGCCTGAATCAGGGAAGCCACCTGATGTTGTAGGATAATCTCCCTTCTGACCCTCTGACCTCTGAAGCAGGCTTGCAGGAACATTGCAGCAGAGCGCAATTTCAAGAATTCCTCCCTCTGCTTCCTGGCATCAAGTGTGGAACAATACCTAAGCTGGATGGCAACAGCAACATATTTCATGCAGAAATATCGCACCCGAGCACAGTGAGCCCTGTAAGCACATTTTATCGCAGTGGCAGCCTGGTGCTTCTGTTTCAGAATCTGTCTATCCCTCAGAATGCGGCTTGCAGAACAACAGCAGCCATCTTTTTCTCCTTCAAAGACTTCATTTCTTGCTTCATCCTCTTATTAGCTTGGTAATATCGCTGAACAGTCCTGGCTGCCCACAGTAGCTTCAGGTAGTATTTTCTGCTTAAGTGCTTCCTTACCTGCGACTGAATGGTTATCGCAGCCTCGTGTTCAATCCACACCTGCACCCGAACTTTCATTCTAAACTTCCCACTAACCTGGAGCTGCTCCTTCTCTGCTTTCTGCCCGGCAGACAGGTTAGTGGTGCTGGGTTTGGGGGTCGACTCCTTGATGCCGCTTTCCTTGCTGCAAAGGGCTTTCTTGGTCGACCTCCCCGGTTGCATGATGCAGGAAGCGGTCTCCGCCATCTTCCTACTCTCTGTGTCAGGAACGGCCTTCTTTGCCACTGTCTCGCTTCTCCTGTTGCGGGTGGCCTTCTTTGCCGTTCTCTCGTGTTGAAGGGTGCAGGGAGCATTTAGTTCCAATGTTTCGCTATTATTCACGCTGGCCGTTTTCACCGCTGTATTTTCACGTTGAACAGTGCAGGGTGAATTCTTTACCGTAATTCCGCGATTAGCTGCTCAGGGTGAATTCTTTACCGTAATTCCGCGATTCGCTGCGCAGGGCATGTCCACTATCAACGTCCCACTTTGATTGAAAGCTCCGCCATCCTCCTGCTTTCTGGAGCGGGAAAAGACATGTGGCTCAACACGTCCAGGTACCGCTGCGTCCTCGTGGCTAGAGCAGCCAGTCTCTGCAGCAGGAAGTTGAACCAGTCTGCACACATCTCGGGACCCAAGCTTCTGACGAGCGGGATATCTGACGTCAGCCGCGTCAGACGTTTCTTAAGCTCCCTGGCTGTGGCCGCCAGTGTCCGTTGCACCCAATCCTCGCCCTCCAGTTGCTCATGGAGGTCCACAGACGCAACGCACGCCGACACCCTCATCTCCTAGGTTTCAATAAGCTCCAACGTTTTCTTAATCACGGCCACACTCGTTTGCAACACCCGCTTGTGATCGCACTCCTGACTCGCGATGTTCACGCGTTGGCGGCTCATTTCTGTAACCGTGGTGGGTTGCGGGAAGGACGCCAATGCAGAGCCAGGAGTTCGGAACATAGCTTTATTATCTATATCTACAAAACAAGATCCAAGGACTGCAGTTCTAACTAAAACCAAGAACCAAGGAACTACAGTCTAAACCAAGTTACCCAAATTACTAAGTGTTACCAAAACCACCATACCATGTAGGCTTAGCCTAACGAATGAGCCACACTCTGTTCTGACTCATCGGGGCTTAAATAGCAGCCTGTGCCTTCATGAGCTCAGGTGTGCTCAGTCAGAACAGAGCGCCCTCTGCGTGCCCAAATTACACCTCAGACAGATAATAACTTAAAAAATACTTTATAAGCTTAACAGGCACAGTATAGTATTTTATGTACAGAAAAGAAAGTCTACTGGTTTAGCGTTTCTTGTCAGTCATATCAGTGTGAATACCTTTCACTCTGAGAACTGCAGAGTAAATTTATTACTTGAATTTTTTTTTTATTTCAGTGTAATGGACAGAGACTAATGATGTAGCTACTTTTACTGCTCTTTTAGATCTTCACTGTGATCTTTCTTGTTCAGAATGGTACTGTTCTTGTGCTTACATAAAAATAAATGTCCAGACGAAGTTTTTAAACTGTGCTAAGAGACTAAAATGTTCTTTCTGTTGCAATGATTAGTTAAAGGCCTTTAGGATAATTTCTTAGACTTGCTTCACTGAATAAATGCCCTCATTCTTACAAAGCTCAAAACCATAATTTTCAGGCTAAAACCATTAAAATGCATTACACATTGAACATGCATGCAAGTTCCATAGAACATGTATCCTGAACTTTATAAACTTTCTAAAATAATCCTGCATTTTTTTTAAGCTGAGGATATGATATTGTGTGGTGTTATATACATTTGTCTGACAGACCTTTCTCTCAAGCCTGCCATGTTCCTCTAATTTTAAGATATTCTGAACATCTGAACAGTATAGGTCTACTTTAAAAGGTTTTTTTTCCTAAGGAAAAAAATAATCAGGCTGTGTAGTATTGTTAGTGATTAATGAGCCAGCAGGTGATTAGAAAGTAATTTCATCCGAGCCATGAATTCAGTACAAACCATTTGCAAGCTTTCGATTTACTTCCATTTCAGCTTCACAGGCCACAATTATCTCAAAGATCTATGATGATGGATCGTGAAAAAGCCTCATCAGATCTGAACATAACAGTCTGCCATATACTCAACCCTTGCAATTTAATGTCCACCCTAGGCAGAAATAATAGACAATATGATTCATGGCTAGCTAGTTTTTTCTTTGCAAGGAGAAGGCATGAAACTTGCTGTAATATGACAGGAAGACAAACCAGCTGAAAAAGATTAGTAAGATATTGCTTGGTATTAAGGTGTCAGGTGAGGTGCAACCTTTTCTGTTGAATTCTGTAGTGAGGCCATCTGCTGCTCTGTGGAGATTTAATAGCCTTTTGAATTTCCATGACTGAGTCATTTCAGTGGGAGCTTCTTGCTCCTCAGAAAGTGTAGAAATGGAAAGGTTCTCAAAAAAAAGCTGAAGAGAGATTATTATTGCTCTATATCCAGAACTATAATGCTTGAAATGAAAGTATAAAAAATGCTTCATTAATCATTTTGTGATTCAGTTTCTTTTTTCAGCATTTTCAAAATACATTAAGGTTATTAGTTAGGAAGCTGCTGTTTTCTAGGCATGCTGGGTCAAAAGTTTACTTTCCTTTTTCTTTCACTCAAAAATGATATAATGTAGCTTTATAAGACCACAAGATGCTTTATCTTTTGGCAGTTATGGAAATGTAATCTATGTGTAATGTGTGCACAGAGGTAAGTTTTCTCTTGGGATCGAGAAAGAAAGGACATCTCTTGGGGAAAAACAGCCATAGGGCTAAATTAGACTTTAACAGTCCTATAACAGAACTGGTCTAAGTTGCCAAATTCTGATGGAGGTTCAAAGTGGTTCTGAAATATTTAATGCAAGTGAAACAGCTGAGAAAATGTTGCCTTAATAGGAACATGATGTATTTTAGCAGCCTGCTTTCTATTGTCTAGAAGAAAGTAATATGTGTGAGAAGAGGTGGTTAAACTATGAAAACAGTTATTTATAGGAGCTTGATTCTGCAGATGTTGGACTGGCCATTCATTCTCATGGCATCAATAATAAATCTAGCAGAATTAGATAATGGTACTACAACCAATACAAAGGAAGTCTTTACAATAAATGGTTATATATAGAATCATGAGTGATGGGAATGGTACCTTGCTCAAGGATACCTCAGGACATCCTACTTCGAACCCATGACCATTCAATCCTGGGGCCAAGTCCCTAACACTAACCACCAGGCCAACACTGCCCCTAGTAGGCAGTCCATGTGCCATGCTTGCTGTCAGTGGTGTGGAAAGTGTATATTTCAAAGTTTCTCTCAGGCAAGATTTAATGAAAGCTGTAAGTCAATTACTCTGCATTTGCCCTACTAAACCTATTATGTTTCACCGCCGTGATATGTTTTCAGAGTTGTTTGCTTTGAGCTTTGAGGGTTTGCTTTATTTCTTTATTCCACATGTGGTTGACCTGTAGCTCATCTGGGAATGTATTGACCTCTGTCATGGTCTAGTCATGCTTAGTGACCAAAACGTAATCAGAAGCCATATTTGCTGTCAATTTCAAGACAATTTGTTTCTCAGTTCTTGTGAGAGTGTGAAGGACTCCTAGGGTTAGTGGGGAATGTGGGTGCATTAAATTGGCAAAATACCATATTGTAGTGATTTTACATATTTTGATGGCAGATTACCTTACTTTAATATTTCATTACATAGTGAAAAAAACATTTTTGTGACACAAATATAAACTGGCCTGAATTCATTAATCCAAAATTATTAGATTGTTGCACCAGGATCCAATTGAACCAACTGAAAATCATCTCACAGTTAAACCCCCAATTTGTTCATGAGTTTATTTTCATACTAAACCCCTTTTGGTTCCCTACTGACACTTTTTAATGTGCTATTATTTAAAGAACCATTTTTCTAAATGTGAGTCTGAAAACCCTGATATAATTCAAAGGCTTAAAACCAGTTAAATGTCTATCCAAGAACAAAATGTTCAGACCAAAGACTGTTTTGTGTGCCAAGCCTCCAGGAATTACATTTAAGAAAAATTACATTTGCATTTATATTTACAGAAGTTGGCAGACACTCCTTGAGTGACGTAAATGATTAGAGTTGAGCACTCCCGGCCTTGAGTGATGTTTTCCTTCATGTAATTGATACATCCCAGAATTCAAAATATGACTGGTTGAATTTTCTCTCGGTTCCTAATTAGTTTGGTGGATAATCTGATATATTAGAGTTATACATCAGAGCCTGAAGGCAGAGTCTATATGTGAGCTTACCTTTATCTACCTAGAATCCACAAGAAAAAAAAATCCTTGTGAGATCATTTTCTGGTGGCTCTATTTAAAATTTAGCTGCATTGTTTCCTAAAACTCAGTATAGAATTACAACTTTAAATACAAACATCACTCTATTTAATAAAAATTAACTATTAAATACAAAAATGTATTATTAAAAAAATAAATAACATTTATTAATGTGAACTTCTGTCTATGAGAGTCTCTAAGAGGTCCCCTCTGTTCATTTTGTATTTTTTATAAGACTTATAAAAAAAATAAAAATGCAGAAAAAACATTCTAGTTACATAATTACACAGAGGTTGTACATTATAACTGATAGTTCTCTGAAGACCTTTATCATAACGGGCTGGTGAAATAGGCTCCGTTTCTTGCTTTGGGAACTGAAGGTTAGTTTCTTTGGAACTGTGATTTGATCTCTGGGTTCAAGTTGCGAGCCAGGCTGCAGGAGATGAGTTCCAGAGTAAAAGAGGGAAACAACGGCCGCCCTATGGCTTCCTGCCTGCCCTCAGTGACAAAGAGGAAGGTAAACTGAGCCCTCACACACACGCCCCCTCTAATAAAAGACTCGCGTCATAAGTGATGTCATTCCAGGATTGGGCGAATGGCCACGTGGATCGCTTTGCGCCAGTGTTGCTGGGGTCATGTCTGCATGTCTGTCTGTCTGAATAAACACTGTTGTGGCCAGAAGATTACATTTGTTCACCCTCTCTGCATTCAGTTTCAGGTTAAGTGATTTGATCCACCCATTATTTATTGAGGATCACATTGTTATGAAACATTACATTACAGGAACTTTAAAGGAGAAATAAAGATGTTGTTTAATAATCAGTAATGTAAAGAGATTTTATTGGTCCATTGAACATGAAATGTTCACACAATATTGTATAGATTGCAATGTAATTTTGGAAACATGATTAAATCTTTTACAACAACTTCCATAAATTACATTAATGGCTACTTTACCTTTAATTAGTTGTATTTTAAAAAGTCAAAAGATACATGCTATGCATGAGATATGACCAATCTTTTTAAGGCTACATAAATTTCCATACTTCTATAAAGACTGGAAAAAGGGGGCTATGAATATTTTTGTCAAAGAACAATGTATAACACTTTTCCATCACCCCTTGTCATCTGATCAGAACCCATTATTTACTTTTATGTTATTAATACCAGCTCATTTGATAAACCCCAACATAAAACACTACCATTACTCATGTAATAAATGTTAATATAGCTTCATTTTTAGCATAATTTTAATTAAATGTTTACTAATCCTAAATTAATTTTATTTAACACTGGGGAAGAAAATACTTTTTTATATATTTTTTAAATATTTATATATATATATATATATATTATATATATATATATATATATATATATATATATATATATATATATATATATATATATATATATATATATCTTTTATATATTCTGTGATCCATCCATCCATTCATTTTCTGCCGCTTGTCCCAAACGGGGTCGCGGGGGAGTGCTGGTGTCCAACCCAGTGCACACAGGGCGAGGACGGGGGACGCCCCCTGGACAGGTCGCCAGCCCATCGCAGGGTATATTCTGTGATGAACTGCTAAATATATTCTGTGTCTAGGGTGTTTCTCCTCCCTTCACCCTATGAATGCTGGGATTGGCTTCAGCATTTAATGCATATAAAGTCTTATTTGTTAGAGCAGTACAGACTGAAGGCCTTCAGCAATGTTTTCATCAGCGGAATTAACTGCAGCCAGCTCATGATTAAAATGATGCAATCCTACAGTAATTGGCCTAATAATTCATAATTCATTTTTCAAATTCAGATACATTCTTTATAATGGAGGTGTAATAGAGTTACAGAGTAACTGCACTTTCTCTGAACGACTGTGTTGGTGTTAATGGGGTTGCTGTGAAGTGTCTGTGCCTGCTGGGTTTGTGTGTGTGTGTGTGTGTGTGTGTGTGTGTGTGTGTGTGTGTGTGTGTGTGTGTGTGTGCTCATACACAGATTAGGTTCCTAACACACAGGCAGGCACAGCAAGACAGCCAGACTTTGAAAATGATTTATATCAGTGTGTCAAATCTGTACATGAAAATTAAGATAGTAGTTGTTCTTTTTAGAGTAAATGTTATAATTATTATTTTGATTCTATGTGCTTATCAGATATAAGCTATATATCATGAACCATGTATACAATTGCTGGGAGGTTCTACATAAATCTTGCCCAAAACTAGCACAGAAGAACATTGCTACCACATGGGTGAACTATAAAACTACTGGAAGAATGTTTTGTGGATTGATAAGGCTTAGTCAGATTTTTTGTTTGGTTTAAAATTAATATAAAATCCTCAGCTTTACTTTGTAACCTGGTTGTGGAAGTGTTGCTTTGGTTCTGTTTAGTTGCCATAGGGCCAGGGGGACTTAGCTTTATTCTAAAAAACTATGAATTCTGAATTGTGTCAGTTTAATTCAAGAGTTAATCAACTGTACATGAGCCTTTCAGACCATCTGTCCATTAACTCACTTGAACGGCTGGAGTAATGAGGTCAAGAAAGCCTTGCAAACCACTGAGTTGAAGTAGGTGTTAAGGAGAAATTGGTCAAAACTCCTCCAAGTCAGTGTGTGGGAAACACACTTGTGGGACTCAGTTCCTGAAAGCATAGGTTTACATATTTTGCACACAAGCACATCCAATATACCTGATCTGAATTGGTTTTTATAGGTTATTTGGATTTATTGTCATGACTGGATGAAGATCAGATCATATTCATGTCCAGACTGATGTAGAAATTCATAAAATTCCAAATGGTTCACAAACTTTCTAGCAGAAGGGCACCCTAAGGAGAGGTGTAAGAGAGTGAGATATGTATCAGTCATCTGATGCCCTGCAGTTTTGCTAACGAAGGAATCTTTTGTATTTTGCTTGCGTCATATGTTTGCTGCCTTGCACTAGGCTCTTTGTCTTGTGAATGAACATGCTCATACACACCTAACTGAGTTTGCTTTGGAGCTCAAAACATGGTTGGGCTGTTTGCTCCACATGATGTTTTCTTATTAGAGCGTCCAAGATTGTTGGAGCTTTCAGTCATGAGCTACCAGGCTGAGGATCAGGCTTTGGGCTGTGGTCATGTAGCTAACTATACCTGTTGATAAATTTGATTTAGCTTTTTTTGTTATGCATAACTCTGTGGTGTGTGTGTGTGTGTGTGTGTGTGTGTGTTAGAGAGAGAGAGAGAGAGAGAGGGTGCCATTTAGTATGGCTGTAAGTCTCTGTTTAACGGAAATGCTACTTTTAGGTCATACATGCACACTGACACATACACAGAGTCGATGAATGAATCAATGGTCTGTGCTTAAAGTACAATTTATATTATTTCCTCAGCACTCCATTTGCTCCACTTACTATAAAATGTATTCTTAAAGTCAAGGACAAACACTCTACCTACAGCTGTGTGCAATGCTGCTTTGTGAGATGTGATGTGATGTACCATGTGGCATCCTCCCAAAGGTAACAAGCATATACACACATGTCTTACATTAAGTGCAGCAAGGCCTCAGGGGGCTATTCTCTGATAAGAACCTGGTAACACCAGGAATCCAGAATCAGACCTGGTTGCTGTGGCAACAGAGGCAGGGCATTAAAGGGATTAGGTGTCCTGTGAGAGCATGACGGGTGTATGTGTGTGTGTGTGTGTGTGTGTGTGTGTGTGTGTGTGTGTGTATGTGTGTGTGCGTGTGTGTATGAGTGTGTAGGTGTGGGTCTATATTTTGTGGACCTAAAGAAATTGCTATATTTATGCATTTATATGTCCTGAAATATTGACAGATTTTCAAAAAATGTAGAATAGAATCAAGTTAAACAAACTGTCAGACACAATTATTGTACCTAGACTTTTGTTTGGTAAATCCACGTTACATAACTGTGAGCATTAGGGATCAACAGTTCAGTGTAACGGTGAGTATGGAAGAGAGGTGAAGAAGAGAGTGCAGGCAGGACGGAATGGGTGGAGAAGAATGGCTGGAGTGATTTAGGCTGGAGGTTTACAGGACAGTAGTGAGACCAGCTATGTTGTATGGGTTGGAGACAGTGGCACTGATGAAAAGGCAGGAGGCGGAGCTGGAGGTGTCAGAGTTAAAGATGCTGAGATTTTCGTTGGGTGTGACGAAGATGGACAGGATTAGAAATTAGTATATTAGAGGGACAGGTCAGGTTAGATGTCTTAGAGACAAGGTTAGAGATGCAAGGTTGCATTGGACATGTCCAGAGGAGAGACGAGGATTATATTGGAAGGAAGATGTTGAAGATGGAGCTGTCAAGAAAGAGGAAAAGAGGAAGACCAAAGAGGAGGATTATGGACGTGGTCAGAGAGGACATGAAGGTGGTTGGTTTGAAGTAGGAAGATGCAGAGGACTGTAAGAAATGGAAATGGTTGATCCGCTGTGGCGACCCCTAAACAGGAGCAGCCGAAAGAAAAAGAAGATCAATGTGTGTGTAATGTCATATTCCATGCTACATGTTCTCTTGAAATTCAGTTTAAGGACAGATGTCCTGACATTTTCATTTATAATTCACTGGTATCATTCAAAATCCATTGTTTTAATAATGATGGCATGCTTTATGGGCCTAGATGTATTAAGACCATGATACCACCACCACCACTATTCACAGATGGAGCAAGATCCTCATTTATCTAAACATAACACGTCTCATTTAAATGTTCAATAAGTTTTATTTTAATCTCATCTGTAATTGAACAGGGAACCCAATAACACCCGATTGTCACTCCACTGATTGAAAATACCTCTGTCTCTATTTACTCTAACTGTAACTGAACTATTTTTTTTTATTGTTTCATAGTTTCCACAGATAATTTCTATTTTATTATTGCATTCTGTATTCTGTGGAATTCCACCAGACACAAAACCTGTTGACCTTCCTTTAATGTGAAAGTGCCTTACTTGTGTTCCACAGCATTTCTCTCATTCATTTTTGTTTTTCTATCGTGGCAGCTACAGGCACCCAGTCTGATTTATACATCAGAGACAAATGTATGAAACCACAAGCTGCTTGCGATCAGTTGTGTGTTTGCATCATCACTGAGTCACTCTCATGCAGGGTTAAACATTATACAGTGTCTAAAATGAAGTAAACTTGACCCGTGATTCAGAAGACATAAAAGCTGAGGACAGTGCACCAGTAATACTCTGACATTGAGGAGCCTGTTTATGACAGTGAGAAAAATGACTTCCTTTGTATGTCTTTAAATGTAAGCAGACACATAACAGAATCTGTCATACAGCCAGTAAAGTCTTGTTTAATAGTATCCTGACCTAGAAAAAGACTTCCTCTGTGAAGGCTCCTGTGCACAGATTGTCAAACATTGCAGCAAGTTGTTCCATTTTTCTCTTCGTGGGCCAAAAAAAAAAAAAAACCCTTACTTTTGGCAGCAGCAAATGGTGTAATAATCTTTTCATCAAGAGTTCAGTCTGGTTTTACTTTTGAATGTATTTAGGCTACTTGTCACATTAAGTGTTACAAATGCAGCAAATTAGATGGGACAAGTAATAACAGGACACCAGCTGCAGTCCTGCATAATTTTGCAGTGCTGTTCAGTTTCCAAAGTGATACAGACAGGAAACATGACCTCGGGCATCAAGCACAAAGATCACTATGATAAATAGCTCTGACTGTGTCGAAACCTTGACCTGATGAAAAATCGCTTTGACTGTGTCCAAATCTTGACCCAGTGACCCACTGCTTGTGTTGACTGAATAGAAGATTCATAGATCTGTGTATCTTTCTGAGTAAGAGATTGAGGCAAACTAGCAATGGAACAGGGAGAAACAAATGGAAGACAATGAAAATAGAGGTAAAACCTCACAAAGGAGAAGTCATTGCCAAAATATAGTAAGCTGACGAGCGGATAACTCTTGCACATTGATGTTGGCCAGAAGTTTGGGTTCTAATACTAGTGCTGGACAAGGCTTCTAATTTAACATTTAGGGGAAGACTATCGTCTTCCATCATAATGATGGAAACTGCATCAATAGAATTCTATCAAGAGGATCCACTCAAAGAAAGAAAACTTGCATTGAATGGTGATCATTCCACAGCACATATTTAGTGGGAATATATCAAAGATCAAGAATGATAACCCCCATCATTTTGAACGAGTTGCATAGATGTTAATACGTGAAGCATGAAGACTCTTCCTCTGCCAAGTGATAATATCCTTTTACATTCATACTTACATTCCATTCTTTTTAATATAAACACTTGCTTCTCCCTACAACTCAGGGCAGTATCTCCCCACCATTCCTGATAGGCATGTTGTGTGCAGCAGTCTGTCTCAAATGGAAGCTCCTGGAGGCTCTCAGTGTCCTTGAAGTCTTAGGCCAGAACACTCCTGGCAGGTGGGAGCACAAGCTGATGATACACGACCCCTCCAAGGGAAAGAAGCGTGACGGTGTAACCAGAAACTCTCTCAAACATATTATCCTCTCTAAACCACCCCAGTGTATATCTGCACCAAGACAAAGGTAGGATAAGTGTGAGGCTCACCACACTTGAAGAGGATGAGCTCTGTATCCAAGAGCTGGATATGATGGCTTTGACTTTGCCAGAGGACATGAGGACGTTGCGGGCTTCTTTGAATGTGAGCGCTTTTTCCTACCGTCGCCATTCATGGGTCGGGTGAGTGCTTGTGTGCTTGATGCTTGGTTGTCGGAAGGGTTACAAACACGCATGTTTTTTGCACTAGTTAAGCTTGTTTTGTGAAAACTTTCAAAATTTTCCTTTTTACTTCAAATATAGGTACCAATGACATATAACAATGCTCTTATAATAACATTCTTAAAATCGAACTTAAAAGGGGGTTACTGTATCATATTGAAGTAATGAGAAGATTTAAAGGGAAGCTTTACAATGAAAAAAACAAATACAACTGCTTAGTAAATTGCTAGCTAATGTAAAACTGCCAAGAAAACATCACGGGGACATAAAGATCCTGAGAAGGCAGAGCCATCCCTGGACAGAGCCAGAGTGAAAGCATGATTAAGCTTTACTGCTGAAGATGTTAGTAATGCAAGAAACATTGTTTTTTGCAGCTATTTTTGCCATCATTGCTGCCCGCTTGAGTGTGCAATTATTTGTCAGTTCTGTGCTTTATACCCCGATTAGACTCGGGAACAACTGGGTGGTAGCTATAGCCCATAACAGAAAGTGTCTTCAGAGTCGCTTTTTCATTCATGCTGCCGGCGTTTTTCTTGGGCGAGAGGTGACTGAACTGAATGTGGTGTCTGAATCCATTAAACAGTGGTCGCTGCAAGGCCCTGGCACTGAGTTCCTCAAAGATACAAAAGATTTGATCATTTTCCCTTGACCTCCCGCCTTTTCTGCATGCACACAGACACAATTCACACAGCGGAGCTCAGTTGTTGCAGTCATTACAGTGTAGCTGTAGAAGGGCTGAGTGAGTTGTATTTCAGCAGCTTCATTATCTCCTTAGACTTCATAATCACCTCTAGCTACAGTGTACCCACACCCAGACCTCCTCTCACATCCACACACTACATGCTTTTGCACTGACTAATATACCCCAAGTATATTCTCCCTCCATCTCTCTCATGCTCTCTTTTGTGTGCGGTTTGATGTTTGTTAACATGTACCTCATGACTTCAACAGATACTGCTCTCTGACTGCAAAAAGGCCGCTGTCATGTTTCAACACGGGATCATCTTGCAGCCTCCATTGTGCCAGGGGTCACAGGATACCTCCTTGAACAGACACTGTTTAAAGTCTACTACAAAGCTGTCTGTTCTATGATAGTGAAATTCTGTATTTTGCATCTGAATGATGAAAAGAGGAATAGAGGAAGCGGCATAGCATGTCATTTCACACATACTTGAATCAGTAAAAACACGGTATGAATTCAGACACAGTATCTAGCATGGATGATTTAATTTCACATGCTGGATCAACCGCATTGAAACGATGCCATATTTGGCCAGTAGGCACATATTTAATTAAAAAACTGCCCTTATAGATTATAGTCTTTTAAATATGTTAGAAATTGATTTTGTTAATAAGAAAAAGCTCTCTGCCAAATAAGAATGGTCTCCAAGAGTGGTGACCAAGATAGTTGGGTAGATGTGAAACATTCGGTACATGACCTCATGCTTTCAAGGATGAATGCAGTCAGACCCTTACAGCAATGTTTTAATATCCAGTGCAACAGCTTCCCAAAAGACTGCAGTCTGTTGAGTAGCAAATAGGATAAACTCTTTCCCTTAAATTACCTTGATCTTAGAAGAAAGCTGTTTTTTTCCTTTTTGAGACTGGATTCTCATTCTGCTTCCATCCATCCATCCATCCATCTGAACCATTTATTTTTATCTGGTGGGTGTTGGTGCCTATTCCAGTGCTCTGTAGAGACACAGCCAGGTTGCCAGTGGAGGGCAATTTTTTTTTTTTTTTTACTTTGTTTAGAAGTTTGTTTTATTTTTTTGCATATACTGAGTGCTACTGTTCATTTGCAGGTGATATTTTTAGTATTCAGAATCTTTTCTCCACTCAGCCCTGCTGGGCTCTGCTTTGAGCTGTTAGTTCCATCATGCTGAGACGGTGTGTTATTTAATGTGTCCTGGCTTCATGCTCTTCTTCCCGACTCTGCAGGGTCCTGCTCAAACCTGCATGCAACACAACATCAGCGCTCTGACACCACCACTGCATGAACACCAGAAGACTAACTCACTCACTCAGTGTGCCTGTTCCTGTGCTTTCACTCCCAGACACACACCAAGCTTCCTTTGTAGTGATACTAATCTGTTAAGGGAGCCATTGTGTGGAGGACTTGACTTGACTGTATAAATGTATTGTAGTCTTAGGTGCGATTTAAAGCTGAGAGTAGTGAGCGATTCTGTTTTAAAGTAAAATTCTACTCTTAATGCTGAATCTCTCAGGCGTGAACTCAGCCCAGCAGTTGAGGATGACTAATGGCAGTGCATTTAAACGATTCCAGCAGGATTGTTTCTCTCTCTGTCTCTCTATCACTTCCCCACCCTCCTCTCTCTCTCTTTATCGTTCTCCCACTCTTTCTCTCTTACGCTATCTCTTTATCCTTTATAAAGATGCATGGTTTTATTCACGTAATGCTGCCAAAAGCAGTGCAGTGAAAAAACTTGTCATCATCTGTGGCTTTTAGCTTTATTCAGCTAAAAAGTAATGACTCAGAGGTGAATCTCTCTCTCTCTCTCTCTCTCTCTCTCTCTCTCTCTCTCTCTCTCTCCATTCTCTCTCAACTAAATGTTTAATTTACCACTCATTGGATTTGTTACTTGGCCTGGCTTCAGTCTTGACGTGCAGCTGTTCACTGCTGGTGTCACACTGATGAGCAAGTTGGCTTAACATGCTGAACATGTGCAGGTGGCAGGTTTTTGATGCAGTGCACCATTTCTGGATCCCCACTCTGTACTTCCATCATTATGCAGTTGTGACTATTTCATTTTTGCTTGTTTTGATCTTATGGCAGTAAGGATTATGTGTTAATTCATAATGTATTTAAGCTTTTAGTCAGTCGAGTAACAGTCAGGCAATTTGTCACAACAATGTGTAACAACAGATAATGGAACTTTTTATATCCATAGTGTGCATAGATTTGACAGTGAGTGGAAGTGTAAGGATTTTCTAATGAGACAAATGTTCATCCTTATAGTAAGTGATCTAGTTAGCTCTACCATAGATAACCATATCACTGCAGAGGGCTTCATGTATTGCTAAATTCCACTTAATTGGGTTTAAGTGATTGGGGAAAGCTTTGAATTTCTTTCTGGGCTCTGATTCCACCTAGTGGACACCGAGTGGATATTGAAATTGGCCAAATGGTTTCACTAATTTACCAATTAATTTACTGGGAGTCTCCACTGATCTGAATAAACACTTACATGTAGAGTTAAAGAGTCATTGAGGACAGTAAACTCATTATATATAATTGTATGAAAGAAATAAAAGCATTTATTAAATGTGCTTGATGATACTGAAGAAAACAGAGAACGCGATCTGAGATGCATCTCAAGAGGCTTTGCAGATTCTCCAGCAAGCTAGGCCTCTCTAAGAATGTTTTAAAGGTCAGGTGACTGGGAGAGCAATGTCAATGGCATGGGTCTGTGGTCATTGAATTATTTTTGAGTTTGAAATATGCTTTGAATCATTGTCCTAATAGGACATACAGTCACATAGCAGCGTTAGCTTTTTGCTGGAGGCAGTAAGATTTTAATTTAAAATCTCCTGGTACCTCATGGAGTCCACAATGCCATGAATCCTAATTAGGAAGAAAAACAGCCATGAGACATTACTAACGCATGGCACACTTAAACCACTTAAATGAAAATGGGAACATATTTCAGATACATTTTGTTTGGGTCATCTTGAGTCTTTAATTACAACGACATTTTTCATGACCTAATCTTTAGCAATGATTGATATTAATTGTTGCACTAACTGTGTATTGAGTTGCTTTTTATTTATTAATTCTTTTTATCGTATCTACAATTCATTTTATAGTTTTAATTAAGAGCAGTCGCCCAAGAACAAATATCTAGCCAACAGCAGCACTGTGGTCAGAAAATGAGCAATTAAGTGCTGAGAGCGCTGCAAAATAATCTCAAAATAACTATAAAAATAGATTTGGGAGGAAAGGATGTTCTCCTCATGTCTGTGTGGGTTTCCCCACACTCCTCTGACCCTGGTCAGGATATAAGGCTAAAAGGATGGATAGATTAAGCTTTTAAAACTTAAATGCCAACTTTATAGGAGCCTAAAAACATCTTTAAGGATTATTGTAATGTCATTTCAAAGTCATTTGTTGCTTTTCTGTTGGCCTACTTTTCATATGAACGCACATGCAGGTTACATTTTTAAATGGTGTTGTTCTGAAATAGTTTTTTTTTTTTTTTTTAATTAAAAAAAATTGTCTGAAACCGAGCTTTGATGGAACTCTATGCATCTAGGAGACCTATACTTATGCATACATACACTCAAACTCACATAAACATAGAGCAGTAGAACTGAAACCTACACCTGTGCCACCCCAAAGGTGCTCATTACAACCGGAAGAGATGCTGTAAGGCTGATACTAATGAATTTCCCTCTCTCTCCTCCTGCTCCGTCACGGCCTGTCTTTCTGGGTGACTGATTTATGGCCTTGTTGAGTGAATTGTTGGCTTGTAACTCAGCTCTCTCTTACATTAATCAAGAAGAAGGGTAGCTTTTTGGAGTTGTTCGGCAAGTTTAAATTATTTTCTCGATGTGCTCCAGCCTGTTTTCAACCCAGCTCAACTCTAATTGTTGTCTTAAAGCTGCATGACACGACACTGACGTCTGTTCAGAGTGAAACCCATGTCTGGTCTACCTCTGAATTGAGTCCTTTCTTTTTAAAATACTGACTGATGTGAGCCGATGACGGAGCCAATCATTTGTCAGTGTTTGCTACGTGCTTGAGAAGTGAATTAGTTCTGAGGAAAGAAACCCACCAGAGAACCTTCATATTAAAGTTCAAGTCATTTAGGTCATTGTGCTGTTTAAATATAATCATGTATGTATAAAACACAAAAAGGCATTGCATTCTAAACTAAAAGAGGTACATTTATGTTGTAATTTTGTCTGCACTTATTCGAGATTGATCTGTAATGTTTTCCTTTTGATGTTTCAGTGTATAATGACAAAAAAATGGCAAAAATATGAAAAATGCTGCCCTTTGTTATTGCCAACAATAGAGGCTGCTTCTCAGGGTTGAGTACTGACTCATGTTAGTTGATGACTGATCACCAGTGAATCACTCAGGCAGTGAGCATCTATTAAGAAGAAATTTGATCACTAATCTCTAAAGCATCAGAGTAAACATGATCAGAGTCCACAGCTTATTGTAGAACCAGAGGAGTGACTTAGCGAGTTATAGCAGCACAGCAATGCTTGGAATGTGTTTGTTGAGTTATTCTTAATAACAGATCCAAACACATATTGCTTCTGCTGTGGCATTAATGCAGTACTGAGCGGCATGTGTTTAGTGGGGTGGGATTTGGTTTCCCTTCCTTTTTTAAGCAATGTTTTACAGTCATTTTAACCTTTTTCTGTTTGCCAAGTAGCTTTCCCACACTAATATGCTCACTCAAAGAGTTATTTTATAAGTTTGTTCAATTGAGAAGGTAGATGCTATTATGAATATATGCATTCTATTATTCATTCATTCATCAAGATATGAATATCAAGATATAGTAAAATTTTACATTAATGATTGATCAAGTGTCTCAAGAATAGTATCTTTACAGAATAAGGCAAAACATTTTTATGTGAGGAAACAGAAAATCCTGTTATTCTGAAGCATTTTTTGGTCATTTTATCATCAAAATTTTATTTTTACGATCGTGAAAAGTCTGTGTTTTAAAACATACACCCTACTGTCAGGAAAAATCCTCATGTTGCCACAATCTTACAGGACAAGAAAAAAATTAATGAAAAAAAATTTACTTTTTCCCACGATTCATTTGGGAATTTTTTCGGTCCATCCAACATGAACGTTTAAGGACAGCATATGTGTTCTGTTTCCATAATATAAATACAGGATTTTGTGTATTTGTAACATTTTATATGTTCCTTGCATGAATTTTACTGAAAGTTTGGAATTAAGCTGAATTATGCGGATGAAATATTGAGATCTGTAATTCAGTTCAGTCTCAGTTATTTTTGGTTGACTGATTCATTTTTGTTTTCACAGTTTGCACTAGAGGCTCATTTTACACCAGAGGTGTCAAACAGAGTTTCTTCACAGCCAGAAGAAACCTCTTCTTCCGTTCATGAAAGCCTTGTTTATTGACTCATACGTTCAGTCTGTTGGTTCAATGAAGCCAAATGCTAAAGTCTGGACTATAGCTGGACAAAGTCTGCACAGAGATAGAACTTTTAAAAATATATAAACGTATATAAAAATTGCCATAATTTTTATCTCAACAGTTCTTAATTGATGACATACAGTTATCTTTAAGAATTTAGGTTAGTCATTTAAGCACAGCATGGTTCTTTTCTTTAAAGATAAGAAAGTTAAGTCCAGTTCATCTCATGTTGTATGTTCATCATGTTGAATGAAATGGGATATTATAGAAATATTCTCTCTTCTATACGGTATTATCAATGAATGGATCAAACTCACTAAAAATGGGGTTGGACCATATTGTGGCCCAATGTACACAAAACATTGGCACCGCTGTCGATGTAAAAATCATAACTTACTAAAATTCGGGATCTCTGACCTTTTAAACAGCCCGTATTTCTTCTGAATGTGAACTGTGTTTGATTAGGAACTGATGAAGTGCAGGTGTGACAGGCTTCGTGGTAGTGAGGCAGTATTATAAAGTTGTCATCAAGTTATCTGTCCATCCATTTGTTTGTTCGTCTGTCCATCTATTCTTCCATCTGTCTATACGTGGATCCATCCATCCCTTATCTGAGCCTCTTCGCCTGTCCAAGGTCATCGAGGGTGGTGGAGCCTGGCCAAGCTACATAGGACAAATGATGGAGAAACACCTTGGTCACAATCTATATTTGAAAACACATTTCATTAATTAACAAACATTATTCCTTGTTAATAAAAGAGTTTAAACATAATGCAGATTTAATTACAAGCTGTTCATGTCTGATGAAGAAGAATCATTTGTGAAGGAGGAAATCTGCTTTTAGATAAGCTTACACTTACTATCCATTACATGCCAGAGGGTGTTCCTCATCTTCTTTTCTTCTCAGTTCATGACATGTTGAGGTTTCTCTGGAAACCATCACTGTTTATCTTCAAAATTCTTTTTTTCACAAATGCAATTAGTTCCTGCAGAGCCAACTGGCGATGGTATTGTTATGCTTAGACTAAAAACAACACTTTCTCCATAAGCTGATGAAAGTGGGAAACTGTACTTTGGGAAAGGGTCCAGTGCCCAACTTTACAGGATATCCACCCTCCACTACTGGGGTTGAATAACCTTATAATAATGGAGTACATAATAATATTTTAGAGCACAGAAATGTTATTGTTGTCATACATGATGACACAAGGTTACTGCTGCACTTCAACATCACACACCTGAGGCAACTCTGGCTCAGTCAGTCACTGGCTCTCAGTCCAGGGTTCCAGTCCAGTTTTTTCCTGCAGCTCAGCACAGAGCACCAGGGTGCAGCTGGACTTTTGGAAGGAAGTGTCTGCTGTGGAGCTCTACTCAGTGGGAGGGGCCAGAGAATGAGTGAGTGACAGAGAGAGAGAGAGAGAGAGAGAGAGAGAAAGAGAGAGAGAGAGTGTGTGTGGAGGCATGCAGGGCCAGTGCTGCTAGTGGTGTGTGTGAGAGGATAATGTACCGCAGGTCCCCCTGCCTCAAAGGCAGGGTTCACTTTGACTTCAGTGAGGAGGTGGTCAAGAAGCTACATGCAGCCACTCTCAGGTCAGGACAGTCTCATTCTCTCACATTTGCACTTTTGTCAACTTAAACCCATTACTTACTTGCACTCTCTCTCTCTCTCTCTCTCTCTCTCTCTCTCTCTCTCTCTCTCTTTCTCTCTCTCTCTCTGTCTGACTGACTTATTTACATGTTGATCTCTCACTTTCACACAGTTGTTACTTGCCTTCCATTTCTTCCTTTTGCTCTCTGGCTGCTACACATCTCCATCTTTCACTCATTACTCTTTCTTCTACTGCACTTTCTTTGAGCTGTACATCTGCACAAGAGGAGCAAACTGCCTCAGTTTCTTACCTGTACTCACCTGTCCTGTTTTTAAATGTCCTTTCTGTCCCTCTCTCTCTCTCTCTCTCTCTCTCTCTCTCTCTCTCTCTCTCTCTCTCTGTCTCTCACCATTTCTTTGTGCCCACAGTGTTATTTTTATGCTCAGCGTCTGCAGAGAGAAGCATGCTGAAAGAAAAGCAATAGTGGTAAAAGTTTTGTACACTGTGTACACTGAAATGTAAGCCAGACATGTGCAGTTGCAGCACTCAACCATTACAGTATCAACGTCACCCTCTACACAATTTGCTAGTTTCAGTTCTTTTTTCTACTTCCAGTGACAACTCCACAGTGACAAAAGTTTATTGAACTAGATCGCTCAGATTCTATAGAGCTTCTGCTTTGTACTGTGCAATACAGTGAGCTTCTTGTTACCAAACTTAAGTTTCAAGTATTGATAACTTGTAAGTGCATATCCAGAATGTTGGCACTGAAGGGCCTGAATATCCAGTAGTAAACTTTGCAATCACAGAGTGATAAGTGTGATATACGGTAGCAAAGACCTGGCCCTGGTTAGAATTTTTAAATAGTTTTTAATCCATGGGAAATGCAGCACAGTTTACTGCACGACTGATGGAGTGACACTGGAAACATTGCTTTTTGGCAAATATTGGCTAAAAGATAAAGTCGAATATCAGACCACATCAAACAGCAGTGAAACATTTTTTTATATTTTTAATTTAACACATTAATTCCACCACATTTTAAATACAAATAAATGCATATATATTGCAGAAGTAGGTAGGCTCTTTCTACGCATTTTAGAACTACAAGTACAAGATAAAATTATATTTCTAGTGGAATAGTTTCTGTATTGTCAGTTGTCATGCATTGTACATTTTTTGTATATGAGTTGTGTGGTGGTGCATTAGTGATGTATTTTAATATGCTAATAAAAAAAAAAACATTAGTTTAGTTTGACTTTTTTGGCTTGAGTTCTTTTTTGCATATAATTAGTCCTATACTTGTATAAGGTAAAGCAATTTGTTTGTGAAACTGCCTTTGGGTGTATAGAGATGTAAGCAAATAGGGCCAGTGACGTTATAATGGCAGATGTCCTTCACGCTCATATTCCTCCATTTGTGTGACCGCATGCGTGCATGGGCCTGTGTATTTGCTCACTGTGTCTGTGTGTGTGTGTGTGTGTGTGTACACATTTTTTCTGCTGTATTCAGTCATGCAAGAGTAAGTGGACCTCTGTATTTACACACATACTGCCTTGCCGTTTAGTGGGTGTGTAAAGGTCTCCCCTGACATAACATACCAGCAGAGATAATCTCTGCGCCTGGCAAATTTGTGTTAAAAGGCAGCAGATCAAATGTGTGTCATGGGATTGGAGGGGATTCTCCATGGCTGCTCTGCTAACACTACATATAACTGTAGTTGTGACATTAATTACAATCTATTATTAAACACATTAGCTGCAGACTGCAAATATGTCTGTAACAACTTTATGTACATTTCACTTTTAAATATCACCAATTAACACAGACGTATTCTACGTTTATTATCTATAACTTTCTGTATACGTTAAATATACCTTAATTTAATGAATCAAATGTACAAATATACTTTTAATTTCACAAATCAAATGTACAAAATCACATTTATTTATTAGAACTGTCTGTACATTAACATATGTCTATTAGCAATTAATATACACACTATGCATATCTCTATTTCTATAACTAATTTACACTCTATTTCAACTTTGAGAAATATTATATATATATTTTTTTATGGCAGCTTTATGTTCACAAACATCTATTTCTAATTTATACATACTTCAGAAATGTCTTTTACAAATGTATGTACAAATTGATTTATTATCAATTTACATGAACATTATAAATATCTTTCACTGCTTTATGTATGCTGTACATATGTTAATAACAATATATGTAGATATATGTAACTATATTGTTAATATAGCTATATATGAAGAGTATATTTAATATATACGACTTTATGCGCACTTCATATGTATCTTTTATCATTTTACAAATGCACTCTCTTTACACGGGTCAGCACTTTGCGCACACTGCAAATATATCTGTTAACACAACCGGTTACTTTACACATATATTGATGGGAAACATGCATTCAGGCGATTTTTGTTTCTGCTATTTAACAAACTTCTAAAGTATGAATCCAAAAGATATTTCAACTGTATGTCTTAAAATTTATAATTTAATTTAGTCAGTCAAGAAGGGAGAGATGTCACCAAGACAATGGACCCAAACATGAAACCAAAATAACTCAAAACTGGTTAATAAATGATGGAGCTTGCATGGCCTAGTGAATCTGCTGACCTAAATCTAATTGAACATTTAGAAAAGATTTTAAGTCTGATTTACGGGACCTTATAACCTTGCTTGTTGCTTGCTTTCCCTGAGAGTGAACATACATCCTTCCAGACTTATTTATACACTTTTTCCAAAAGAAAATTATGTCCCTGCAAAAAATGCTAGCCAGCATACTTTGCCATTTTCGGCAGTTATGTGGACTAAATTATGTTGTAAAAATTGCATGCAAGTAGACTGTAATTTGTCCATTCTTTGCTCTGTACTTAAATATAAAATTTTTGGCCATTTCTCTCTATATATTCTCTTTTTCTCTCACTCTCCCTCTCTCTCTCTCTCCCTCTCTCTCTCTCTGCCCATCTCTCCATCTCTCTGGAGTCTGGAGAACACTCCAGACTCCAGCTCCTGGAGGTGTAGCAATGCTTCTCCCTTGGCAAAAGTCCCCTTGTTCCCCAAAGTCATGTGACCAACGTCAAACCTGCACACATGTCATGAGATCATTTTGACCAGTTCTCAAAATGTCAGCGTGTTCTTTATTAGTTAAGCTGGATGTTTAATAAATAGGGCTTAATATTGTTTACTAATGATTGTTTTTCCTTCTGTTTTTAGCTGTGTTATGGTCTGCCTCAAATCCCTTGTGGCACTTACAGCTAGTAAACAATCAAATAAGACACTTAAACGAAGTGATAGGTGGAAAATTCAAATCCTAAGATATATAACATAAGAAATAAGAAGAATAACTAAGGGGTTATTTCTTGACCAGAGATAAATTTAGGTCAGGAATTGGTGTTGTCCTTGTGTGGGAAACTAAGTGTGCTGTTAAGATGTTAAAAAAAAAAAAGAAAAAAGATACAAGGTTGTCCTTTTATTTTACAGGAGTTTGACAGCATACAGGGGGAGTGCAAAATACATTCATAGTCCTACTCTGCTTCATCAGCTGTCGAAGTGCATCATTGTAGTGAGAGAGTAAAGGACTGTACCAGATGCTGTACAAGTGATTAGTCATCCCCCCTGATATTACTGGGGTGGTGAACATTCTCAGGAGTGACAATGATGCTGTATTGTGCTTTGTATCAGATACCATTGACTAATAAGGTTAACTTCACTGCTGTTACAAGGCGGTGTCTAGTGGTGGGTACTTGCCTACAGACCTATGGATCAAGAGGTCCCAGGTTCGAATCCCACCTCTGGCACTACCACCACTGGGCTCCTGAGCAAGACCCTTAACCCTGAATTGCTCCAGGGGAACTGTCCCTGTAATTAGGACGTGGAAGTCGCTCTGGATAAGAGCATCTGCTAAATGCCGTAAATGTAAATGTCACTGCTACATTTAGAATCATCCTCCAAACACAATTATCTATCAGCAGTGTCCTGTGGTCAGAAACAGACCACTGGAACAGGACTAGAAGATTAATAAGGCAAACTGCGGAGCATCAAATGAGCCACAGTGACATGAGACATGGTCAGAACATAAGGTAGTGTGGAGGAACATTTTTTGTTCACAAAGGTGTAAATGTATCCTCGATAGTAAAATGTGCTCCAGTTCTGTTAGATATGTGTTCTGATGTGGGGCTGATTTATACCATTTCACAGCCACATTGGAACAGTAAATTAAAAAGTCAGGACGAGTCAGGATGGAATATATGGAGTCGGTGGAACTTAAAAAGTACAACTGCAATGGAATACAGCGAAATAATGCTTCCTTACTAGAGGCACTAAAGGCATTCTCTTGTGTGGTAACACCCCAGTGACCGTTTAATACCGTTTTTTCGGACAGTATATACAATGGATCAATCAACAAAGGTACACTGAAAGAAAAAAATTTAGATTGTTTGTCAGTGTATGTGTACACTTAATGCTACAACATGATCCTCAAGGTTTACCCTAAGTAGGTTTTTCTCAAAGAAAAGGAGCTTGTGCCTTTTCATAACCCAATGGAATAGGATACAATAATGTTCCTGGCTTAAAAGGATACTAACCTTGTGAAGCAGAGTAGCTTTAGAGAGTGTAAATGTGTCAAAAGGTGTTTAAAAATGACTGTAATGTTTACCTGAATGCCAAAAAAAAAAAAAAAAGCCAATTAAAGTGGCCACTCTTTAAAGCTGGAGGACGAAGCCTTTAAAGGAAACGATCAAATTGGGAAACCGTTTAATGGAAGAGAACGCAGAATATTAGTGAAAAGATTTCTAACATTATCTTAGCAGCAGAGTAAACAGATGTAAGCACCGGTGGCCAGTGCTGTCTGTAATTAGCAATAGTGTGAGCAGTTAGAGTCTGTGATTAAAAGCAGCAGCTTCTCTTTGAATTTGTACAGTTCAACAGTTGATCGGCATTCGTATAAACAGTGGAGCGGGGAACTAAACAGAGATCCAGGATGGTTCCCAAGAACCTGAATCAACATTCTGAGCTGATTGTTTACCCCACAGCTGTTTGGGCCATGGTCAGGAAGCTGCACTGATATAATTGCTTGAGTGTGAACTCCAAGTGTGTTCCTGTAAGGATCTTGCAGAGTCTTTTTTTCAAATAAAGAGAAAATATTATTAAGGACAAAGGATTGTTTAGGATTATTGTTTTCTTCCACATGAATCCCTAAGGAAACAAATAATGTTTCATGCTTGTCACTTCTATTTGTAAAGCAGTCTATGCTGTAGATAGCAGTTAGTTGAGGGTTGAACATTTGGGAATTTTAATCTTCATTGGGTTCAGGTTGTATAAGAACCTTTGGTAAGCCTTAAAGGCCTGGCATATACATAGTAGAGCTTTTTCTAAAAAGAAAAATCTGCTACTTGTTCTTTTATCTTCATATAGCAGATGTAGATGGTAAAAAGTTATCATCTACAAATTGCTGAAGACATAGACTACTTCGTTTTCATTTGATTGATTGCTGGATGTGTTCACCCTGCATTAGGATTGTCTTATGTGATTCAGTCGGCCAAGGGATTTTAAATAGCACTTAATGTGCACATGTGCTTGTGTCTGTTGTGTCTCTAATTAGCTCTACCCAATATGAGCTATGGGGTGAAAATAAAAGGCTTATAAAAATCATCTGGTGGCCCATTTTGGTGTAAAAGGATCTGAATTGGCCACATTCATGACTGGTGCATGTAATGCTTTTCAGTTTATTAAGCCTTGAGTGCAGGTACTTCTTATTGGCTCTAAATCTCTGTTTTATGCTGCATAAGTCTATCAAATTATAGAAGATACTCATGATAAGGGCAGAACCTCTTATCAACTGCCTCCAACATCTTTTTTCATCAGGCTGGTGCACTGTCAGTGATCACTCATGGTATTGTGAAGTATCAGATAAAGATGGGTTTAGGGGGTGTTCCTTCCTGATAGCTGTTTCTGGCTCTTGGGGGTGTGGAGTGACCCAGAGTTTGGGAGATCCCATGAGACTCTGGCCAACTGTAGTAACACACACTCCATCCTTGTGGTTATCGTCAGGGTCTATGGTTGTTTGCTGCTTCAAGGAACGCTGCTTCACAAACAAAGTGCACCCCTTGCAAATGTATGTCCTACAGCTGCAAGATTTTTCCCATGTGGGTCAGCCAAAAGAAGCTCTTAAAGCATCTCATGGCCTCCTGACTTTTTATACAGATAGTTACATGACAGGAAATCATTAGCAGGGTTTCTGCACTGCAACACAATCTGATCACTCTCATAAATCCCATATTCTAATCCATGAAGCAGGAGATTTGACTGCAGCTTGTGTATCAGCTGCACTGTTGGATAGATAATCCTCTCTTTTCGGTTATGCCAGTGTTAGTTGGCCCTCTGACGTAGAAGCTTTTCTGTATTCCTGCTTAGGCGCTCTGGGTCCTGTATTAATATCCTAATACTGTACCAGGTAAATGTTTGGATACACCCAGTCAAATAGGGGCTGTAGTTCTTGTACTATTTTCTATTTCTTTTAAGATTATGTTTATCAAGTTCAAGTGTTTGTTTCGCAATCAAACTCATGTATGTTTCATTTGTGTGTTACAGACCAATGTCAGCTTTTTACACTTGAGACTAGAGGACAAAATGTCTAAACACTCAAAACGTAGTTTCCAGGTACATTTTTAGCAAAAACACCCTCAAATATAAAAATGGTCTTTGAGGTCCAACTTTGCACCAATTAAAATTAGTTTTAAAGGGATACATAACCAAACCTACATCAAAGTTTGAAGTATGCTTTAAACAAATTTGTTTAATGTGGTTTATTGGGAAATGCTCTGTTGTAGATGTAAGTGGTAGCTCCCACATGTAAGAATTAAATGCCAGTAAAAGCTATGTCACAGAATGTTAATACATTAAATGCTTATTACTTATTTGCCTGGTGAATTGTTTTATGATAGGTTTGAAACATAGTTACAATGCCTTGCAAAGCGGTATATGCAAGGCATTGAAAGGCAGTGTAGTACACTATGTTCACCTTCCCAGTGGAGAGGCTCATATCTGTATTTTCTAAACTTTTGTAACAGAACAAGATAAAAAGCCTACAGCCAGATCATGAGCCTGAAAATAAATAACTGCCCAATGATATGATACAGTAATGTTCATTAATGTCTCAGTTAAGGGACGGAAGGACACTCATGATGGTACTTCTCAAGTAACAGTATTTGTGGCCTGAAAGTACAGTATATTTCCGCAGCATGACATTAAATACATTCTGACTTAAACTTTGTCTGGTACTACACATATGCTTGATTACAAGTCTGTTAAAACATTTGTTTTAACTAAGGCTCTACACTGTGTGCTGTAGGCATTTGCTCTCTGTGATCACAGACTTTGTTTGGTGGGTCTGCTTAAGAACTGACTGAAAAATTCACGAGATATCCTTTTACATTCCTGTACATTCACCATCATCCCTTTAAACAGTCCTGTGGCAGGCATAACACTGATGTTGGTTGCTACCGGGAAAGAGGGTTGACAATAGTGGGATGTTGTTGAGTCATTGTAAGATGCTTAATAAGCTGCGTGATGGTACCAGAAACAAAGCTCCCGCCAGGCCCACAGCCCCTCTCTGACGATATCTCCTGCCCGCTGGTCACAAGGTCAGTCATGAGACATTTCAGGAGATACTATTATCACAAGTGTCTGTGTATTTGTGTGTGTGTGTGTGTATGGAGGTTGAGATGGAGACTGTATTGTCTGGATATGTGTCTATGGTGATTTTTTGAATAAGGGCCCATTTCATGAAAAAAAAAAAATTACTTTTTTCAGAAAAATGTAAACTCTTGGAAGGGCTCCAAACTGTACAGACATATAAAAAATGTATCCACATATTCAGCCTTCAGTGCAGAACCATGTAGGACAGTGCAGAAGGGTAGGACAAGGATTTAGGCATAAATAAAGGACAGCCAATCAGATTTAATCAGGTCATAGGTCTTTGTAAAAGTCACATAAAAAAAATTGTAATTATATTTCAGGTAATAAATGAACAGAATTACACTACAATGAAGAGATAAAGTAAGACTGGAAGATGTGAAGTACTGGTTTTGACACATAACCCCTTACAAATGTCATATATATATATATATATATATATATATATATATATATATATGAGCAAGGTACCTTCACCATCACTGCCTCCCGAGAGCTGCATACGGCTGCCCACTGTGTATGTAGGTTAAAAGTGGAGAATGCATTTCCTTGTGGTTCAGTGTCCTGTGCTGTTTGTTCACAATGGCAAATGGTCACATTCAATTAAGACATAACTGCTATGAAATTATTAATCAGGTAGTGAAGAGTTAAACTGAGGAACTGACATGGGCCTTTATGCATCATAAACAGGAGCTTATGGTTTATCTTAACACAGCTGTTTCTTCCTCTATCAAGAAGACTACTGCTGCTGCTTGCAGCTTAAGGGAGTCCCATCTGGGCTCACGCGATACACAATGTCCATGGGCCAGGGCACAAGGCCATCAGATCTGTGAACCAATCACTTCTCAGCAACCTGTGAGAAAACACACACTGTACAACATAATGCTGTGTGAACTGAGAAGTGCTTGTTTTGGGTAGTTGTGTTTCCCCAGCCTGTGTCTTGTTTGAAGTGGGCTGAGGCCATCTCCACTGGAGCTCCTCAGGCTGGAAGGATGCATCCTACTTCCTTCCTCAGCACTGGGAATCTTGAAGATTTTCCATGTCTTCCCTGTATCAGAGGCCTACTTATGTAAACTTGCACTTCACACTCAAAACACATTTACAGACTCTAGCTGGAGGTCTTACTATAATGCTGATTTATTACATTATTGAGAATTCTGTCTTTATGCTCCTAAAATAAACCAGCAATAATGTACACATGGACTCCTTTACAAAAGCATTGGAACAGCAAGGCTCATTCATTTGTTTTTGACCTTTGGGTTTAAAATCAAAAGATGGATATGAGTTGAAGGATCAGGTTTCAGCTTTTATTTCAGAGTTTAACATCTACTTATATTATATTAAATAATATAGATCCCCTTTGTATCTGTCCATCCAGTTTTTTTAAATGAGTAAATGTATTAGAACACAATAGGTATCTGATGTTAATGAGTGTTTCCTGTGTCCTGATACATCTGTTATTAAAAAGGCAAAACTAAAAAGACAATCAATACCATTCAGTAGCTGAAAAAAGGGAAATTCCCTTAAAAACATTGCACAAACATTGAGCATAGCCAATACAACAATTTACAATGTTCTGCAAAAATAAGGAAACCACGGGCGTGCTAAGTAACAGACATTGAAGTGGTTGGTCAAGGAAAATGACAACTGCTGATGCCTGACAAACTTTGAAAGTGGTAATGAAATCCCCAGAACAGTCAGTGGCATCATGAACAAAATCTACAGGACTTGGATGGAGGCATCTTAGTCCACTTTTTCAAGGAGACCAAATCTAAAAGGCCATGTCACCACATATAAACTATTCATCAGCAGTAAGAATATGAATAGCAATAAAAAGTAAAGAGAGGAGCCCGTAACAGTGATGGGGACAAACGCCATCAAAGCACCTGTGTCTTGAAGTCTGGAGCTTAGTGCTGGAGCAAATCCAGTACTGAGCAAATCAGGAGTGGTGAGTAATGAGGGAATAAGAAAAGTTTGGTTTGTTTTTTTTTTTTCAGGGGCAGTGGTGGCCTAGTGGTTAGGGCGTCGGCCACATAATTGGCGGATCGGGGGTTTGAACCCCTTCCCAATAGGTTGCCCTGAGGTACCCTTGAGCAAGGTGCCGTCCCCGTCACGCTCCTCCCTGCGATGGGCTGGCGACCTGTTCAGGGTGTGTCCCCCGTCCTTCGCTCTGTGTGAGCTGGGTTGGACTCCAGTGCGACCCTGTTTGGGACAAGTGGCAGATGATGACTGACTAGTTTGTTTTTTTGTTTTTTCTGAGCTGTCGCACCAGGGTCCTGGAGTAACGTTATTTCATTTCACTATGTACTATGTATGGTTGAAACCCTACTTGACTTGAGATGTGAGGCTGAGCAGTTTAACCTCCCAGTCAACTAGAACTCAAAAACCAAAATTACGCACTCACAGCTCATGTGTGTCACACAAAGACTCCCCCCCCCCTCCAGCCTGCAGGGGGACTATGCAGCCCTCTGGTGGCTGCTATGGGTACTGTCGCCCCTGCCCTGGATGGCACCCTCACAGGAGCCACAAAGGTTCTAGAGCAAAAATAAAGTGTAAGTGTCATGGCTTGGCTTTGCATGGCTTTTTCTTGTACAGGCTCAGTTTCCTTTATTGATGATGTAATTCTGGCAGAAATGAATTTGAAATCTGTAAGCTCTGTGCTTGCATACGCACACTGAACATCCATCCATCCATTTTCTGCCGCTTGTCCCAAACGGGGTCGCGGGGGGGTGCTGGTGTCCAACCCAGCGCACACAGGGTGAGGACGGGGGACGCACCCTGGACAGGTCGCCAGCCCATCGCAGACGCACACTGAACAGTGAACAGTGAATTAGTCTTCTGCGTTTATCCCACCCCTTGGGCAGTTTTTGGGTTAGGTGTCTTGTCCAGGAGCACTTCAGTTATGGATAGGGGAATGGGAAAGTGTTCACCCACCCCTGCTACATACTGGCTACATTTTTCCTGGTTCAGTCCAGTTAGACCAGTCTAAATATGTTAGATAAAATATGCAAAATATGTTAGATTAAAATTATGCACTGTATTTATATGTCTACAAATATTTATATCCTATCACCTGGTAGGCCAAAGGTGATCCTTTTTATAAATCTGTGTTACCTCATGGCTTGAAAAGACATTTGTTGTGATTTTGTATTTTGACTTGACACTTGACGTGTTAGGTTTTACACAGCAGTTTTTCTAAAACTAGGTGAGTAAGTGTTAAGTAGTAGTAGATTAGCAAGATATTTAGCTGCAATGATAACGTAAGCACAAAGCAAGACAACTGCCTGCTGTTCAGTCTTTGTTCTATTTTTAAACTGATAGCAGGCCACCAAAATTGGAGACTGTCCCTGGAACGTCTGGCTACCCAAGTTTCACTGGTTTGCAGCCCAGTACATGCTTGTACCTGGAACAGTATTACTGATGTTTTAAGAGTGTATATAGACTTTCGACTATTCAAACAAATCCTTTTCTGTCGAAAATAGGTAACTTCACAGAATCATTATTGTTAAGAGCTTCTGGAATTTTCAAATGGAAAATAAAGTTTAATGCATCCCATAATAGCAACTATCCATGCATAGTTGCCATCCTGAATCTCTTTTAAAAGCTGTCTATTAACCAAATGCATCTATCATTAGTTCTCCAAGGAAAGAATAAATATAGTGACTGAATTGGTTTCATAAACATAGAAGTGGATATTAAGTGGATCCTCTTTTGCTCCTGCTGCCTTGAATAATCATAGGATAAATGTTTGTAGTAGCTACTAGCACAGCAGGGAAAGTAGTGCTGTTATTTTTCTGACTGGTGATGAATCATGCAGATGATTTTTTTTGTTGCAGTTTCGATGTGGAGAATGGGCCTTCAGCAGGCTGCAGTCCTCTGGACCCCCAGGCCTCCCCAGGCTCTGGTCTGGTCCTGCACACCAACTTCCCCGGCCACAATCAGCGAAGAGAGTCCTTCCTCTACCGCTCAGACAGCGACTACGACCTATCTCCGAAATCCATGTCCCGAAACTCCTCCATTGCCTCAGAGCTGTGAGTTAAAGCTGTCAATCTTATGATTCTGTGTATAACAGTATATAAAGGTTGTAGGTTTATATCTTACCTCCATCACTATAACTACTAGGGTTCAATCCCAGGTTGCTCCAGGAGACTTTCTCTGTTATTAATAAAAGGAAACTGCTCTGGATAAGACTGTCTGCTAAATGGCATAAATGTAAATGTAATGTAATTTCACACATCACATACAGGACAGCACAGACAAGTGTACTTTTTTCACAGTCTGACAATATCATGACTGTAAAACAAATTATGTAGTATAACAATGTATTAGAGTAAAAGACCTCTGGTATTGTAACGGTGGCGGGGTGCGTATAGGATGTCAACGCGGAGCCAGGGATCAGGAACAAGACATTATTACTCATGGTAATGAAAACAAAACATAAACTATAGAACCACCATTAACTTTAAGGCTGAGCCTTTGTGATTGAGCCACTCATTCGACTCATTGGGGCTTAAATAGCTGCCCCAACGAAGCACACCTGTGCCTTCATGCGCTCAGGTGTGCTCAGTCAGAACAGAGCACCCTCTGCCGTAACATAAACGAAACCTAACCGTGACAGGTATGAAGTGACCTCTTCAAGTACCTTTTTTATGGGCCACTAGTTATGCTTACTGTGGGTACATTTTTTAAACATATTTTTTATTTTCATGTACAGTGTTTATTTTTGAATGAAATTCGTACATACTCATCAGCATCACTCTGTATATTCATCTTAAATATCTCAAGATCTCAAAAATGTCAATAAGGATACATATATCCAGGCCTTTCCAAACTTTTGATGTGTACAGTGCATGGCAGGCATTTTCAGAGGATTGAGCATTTTTCTGAAAAGTGTGATAAACAAGTAAGGCTAAAAAAAACTTGATTGGTGGTAAGCAGGTCTGAATGGGGGCCAGTAAGGTCCTGTGCACTGAGCCTGTCTCAATGCAGCTTGATTTCCTCTGTTGCTTCTGCTAGCAGTGACAGCCTGCTATGATAAAATGGCCGTAACATAAACGAAACCTACTAATATCTAATATCTTATACTAATCTCTTATTAGTCAAATTGCTTTCGGGGACCAAGGTTTGAAGCAGGTTTCTAACCCGTTTTTATGCCATTTACATCTTAGACCCTCTATTTTAGGCCATTTTATCACAATAGTTCACTTCCATTTGTCAACCCTTAGGACCGAAATCAGGTGTAACATCAGCTCTGTTGCATAATGTGGTTTTGTTTTGAGCAAACTTAACCCTAAATTGAGGTTAAAATATCCTCTTTCCTTTGCAGGCATGGGGATGACCTAATCGTCACACCTTTTGCTCAGGTAAACAAGACAGGTTCTTCTTACCTCCCTTAACGTCACTGAAGTGATTACTTAACAATGAAAGGGCCATTGCCTTACCATTTCCTCCTTTCCTTAATGTTTCGTTTTTATATCATCTTACATGTTTAAGTGCTATTACTCTCTGTCTCTGTCTAGGTTCTTGCCAGCCTTCGTAGTGTGAGGAACAATTTTACTGTCCTGACTAATGTACAGTGTGCATCAAACAAGTAAGTTCAAATGGCAAAATACCATTAAGGGATTGTGAGAAATCAAATCCAAATGTATTCCTCATGAGTGTGTTTAACAGATGTTGTTCATTCATTGCCCCACTAGAGGGAAGTATCAGCCAATGCTAGTGTCATGCAGTCCATAGACACTCTGACATTTCCTTCAGCCCTCTTTCCACTTCACATTCACCAGTTTAAGACATTAAATGCTGTCCAAAACACATTTGTCTGCTTAGGACTTTCCACATGTCTTTCGCTGCATTCAGTGACACAATTTTCCACCTTTACTTGATGATTGGAGAGAGAAAAAGTGGTTCCACGCTTTTATTGCGTAGCAGGCTGATTTTTCCTTATTATAAATTACCACAAGCTACGTCAAACCCATTAGGATTCTCTTCTAAAGACCTTTGATAGGTTCTGCTCAAGCCAGTCTGGGAAAAACTAGCACAGATGGAGATCAAATCAAGCTCTGCCTCTGGCTTCTCTTTCTGGAAACACTGGAAAACACTAAGAGTTGCATTGTCCAAAAAATGTTGAATGGAATAGCATGTCAAAGTAAAGATATGGTAGTCCAATAAAAGCTGATCAAGCATAATACTGAGCTATATTAGATTCATATTATTTGCTAAATATTTTTATGAGTTCTAAAACATATTTGCACACAGTCACTCATAGAAATACGGTTGAATGTGTCTGAACGAAATGAGATTTACCGAAGCCCACTATGATTTTGAATTCCTTTACCCTCTGTCCATTTAGGAGATCACCGGCAACCACTCAGCCAGCCATCACCAGAGTCTGCCTCTCTGGTAAGCCAGCGGTTATACACAGTTCCTTAAACCTTTCCCAGCAAAGCATTTCATCTGCTTAGACTGGCGTAAATGAACTGAACAATCCATTTTATATCGCAGGAGACAGTTCCATTTAAAACAGAACTGGACAAGAATAATCATGGACACTTCTTTACATTTAACTTTAAATAAAAACACAATAATATTGGGTGAAGATATACTAAAAATAGAAATGAATTGAAAAGCTAGAAATTGTGATGAATGTGGGTATTTAACTACAAGAGGTGAAATAGATAGATGTCAGGTTAGTCAGTAGTATATTGTTTGAAATGCGATTTCCATGAAAGACTTTCGTTCCACTTTCTTGGCCATGACATGATATGATATGAAATCAGTTTAAAAAAGGTAAAAATGTCTTGACTTGTTTAGCATCATGTTCAACTTTTTTTTCGTGAAACTTGTTTTAGAAAGCTGAGCCAGTTGCTGCTACTGTTGCTATTCCAAATGAACTGCTGGAGGCTTTGTTGAGAAAAAAAAAAAAAAAAAAAACTTCTCTGTGTTAATGTTAAACCTCGCACTGCTTTGGCCTAAGATGACAAGAGCTGCCCTCTGTTATCCCATGCTGTTCTGTACTACGTGACAACCCACACTATTCCCAGCACCTCTCCTTCAACATCACTCATCTCCACGCTGGCCTCTGGTGATTGCCCTGGCAATACGTGCACACACACACATGCAAACACACACAAAAACACACATAAACATACAAACACACACACACACACACACACCACAGTACCCATTGTTGAGTCTAGTATAGGGCCTATGGAAGCCCACAGGAAATGACAGGCACTCATTGCCCTCATGCTCATGCTTTTCCACACATATGCACGCATGCACGCACACACCACAAACTATATTACCCATATCTGATGTTGTTGAGTCTACCTACTGTATATGGGCTCTGAAAGACCATAGGAAGTGAAGAACGGTCATGGTGGTGCATGCTGGCATACGCGCTTCCTTTAATACCCATCCCTAATGTCACTGCAGTTACTGTAATCAGGCTTTGGAAAACTACAGGGAATAGTGGACACAAAACAGTAACCCATACATCTGGATTCACACGCAAACAAAGACAGACACACATCTCCAAATCAGACTACACAATACCATGACAGGGAGCTGTAATGTCTGATGTGGAGGCCACTGCAGTTTGGTAATTGCTGGGAAAATTGGACAAAATTCCCCCTTTTGGCCTTGAGGGACACTGTGAATGTGGCATCAGAGAAGGGATAGTCAGCACAAGTGTATGCCGGGGCCTTCAGAGAACTCGTACCATTTCTTTGAAATGGAGATAATACTGTAGTAGTTGTGAAATCCTTGGCTGCGTTAGATTCAGTGAGGTAACCATGGACGAGAAAGACAAGTGCTTGAGAAATATTGGTGTTTCTGTTTCAAGTTACATGGCAGCTCGCAGGCGTGCCCATCCACAGAATGCCCTGAGATTTATTAGAAACATATCGGGGATTTTCACAATTAGGAAAGGCCATGCATTTTAACCCTTTATATGTAAAAAGGGTTTTAAAAGTAAAAAATAAATAAATTTAAAAAATGTTTACTCAAAGATCCAATCACTTAACTATGCCACAAAAATTAATATGCGCTATATGTTACTTATTTTTGTTATTCATACAGCAGAATTACAGTTCAATCAAAAGATAAGTCACCAAGTGTTACGACCTTGCAGCAACACAAAGGCTCATTACAAAACAATCTATGATCCTCACCACCATATATGGACTGGCAGCATGACTACAGCTTCTTCAAAGCACAAGAGCTAGGAAGTAGAAAATATAGCAAGCACATTAACGACAGTTATTCATCTCTGAATGTGACTCCTTAATACTGAAGGCATAAATCCCAGAATATTAAAGAAACATTAGTGTACATTCCATTTCAAAGCAAAGTTGAGTTGTTTTTTTATATTTTGAGTGTTATGTATTCATTTTTATTTATTTTTTATTTTTTGCTCGTACTGAGGTTGATACAAGGCACCTTATATGCACCTTATATTTTATGGTTAGGTTAAGTAAATATCGCGATACCCACAGGCCACAGGATTGAATTTCAGTATTTGACCCAATTGTAAGTTTGTTTTTTCCTTACAAAACGGCAGTCTTGATATGTAATGGTTTTAACATGTGTAGCATTTAGATTTTTAATCCCAATTGTTTTTTTTCCTGCACATGTACACGCATAGACACACACCCACACATGAAACTACAGAACATAAGTCCAAAAGTCTAGTAGTTTTAGTAGGTTTAGCAATTCCTATAATTAAGTGCATAAATACACATTTGAAATTGCAGAGGAGCAAAGAGACAATGGCTGATGAGAGACTGAGAGTAAGAGGTGTATTATCAGTAGGAGGTGTTCCTGTCAGGTGTTGGTTTATGTTTGACGTCAATCTGCTCAAATGTGGCTTTTGTTGACTTCCTTTCAGCCCAGGTGGACAGATATTCACTTCCTGAAGGCATTCAGGCCTGATCAATCTAGCAGAACATGATGATGAACTCAGTGTGCATGTCTCCGCCGGCCCAGCAGCATGTTCACTTATTTATTTATTTAATTCGGTGTTTTATTACTGCTGGCATATTGGCTAGGAGTGCAGCTGGTAGCATTGCTCTCTCCACCACTGTACCATGCAGCAGTGTCAGTTTAGCAGGGCCAAAAATCGAACGTCAACAAAATGAAACTTTGCATGACTTCCTGTGCCACATGAGGTAACATTATGTGGCTCAGTTTAAATAGTAAAACATTTCTCAAAGCAGAAACGTGTCAAAAGCTGAAGTGGAGGAGCAGAAGTTTGACTGAAAATGACTGATGAAAATGAAACTGACGGGTGTCGTGGTCAATATTCTATTGCTTTTGTTCCTAAAGAAATGCACGGGTTAAAACAGGAAATAGCTGCATTTGTTATAGGCATGGGGGAGCGAGTAAAAAATATGAATGGTCAAACTCATAAAGGAAAATATGAATTTACTAAATTAGGTATTTGAATAAAATGTGTATCTGGAGAAGAGAAAACAAAAAGTATCCTGATGTATCTCTGGGTGTCTTTGACTTGGCTTGTGAAAACCCCACAGGAAAATAGCACATCTGAGATGAATTATGGTAAAAATGGAATAAATAACGATGACAGATTTGTGCATTGTTTGCTGGAAGTAAGAGATGCAAAAATGTGATAAGACATTTTCAGTATGCATGATACATCATGATACTTTTTTTAGCTGATAAAATTGGTAAAAAATGAAAGAAAAAATGCCATCGAGTCTGAGAACCATGTGCACAAAAACTGATAAAGGCCCAACTATGCTTTGTTCAAAACAGGCAGTGGTTCAGTCACAGTGAGCATGTTGACTGTATGCACAGAGAGGGGTAGTGAGACATATAGTGACATAATAAACTTTTAGTCCAGCCCTAAAGTAAATTAATTTATTTACATAAATGAAATTTGATTTCAGGTTCAATTTTCCACAATTTACCCCCAGTGGACCCTCAGACTATTATATTAGCCTTGTCACCTAAACTGAAGAAGCAAGCTTTGGACCCCAAATGTGCTGTGACCAGTTTGGAAGGGAAAACGTTATTCGATTTGGAAATTGTTCCTTTAAATGACCCACAAAGGTCAATCACTACATTTTTGGAACATTCATACACTTTTAGACACCGTAAAGCACAATGACTTGTGGGTTTGCTGTTTTTTTTTAAGGTTTTAATAACTATATGAAATGTTCTCTTTGGGATATTTTTGAAAGGTGGTCATTTGAGCAGTTTAAGGTGATGTTTTTTTTTTTCTCCTTTAGTTAGTGTAACACAAATGAATGAAAGCATGCCTTTTCAAAATGCAGGTGAACTTGGTGAACTCAACATCAACATTTTCTATGGTTAAACACTTCTGCCACTACCTGGGCCTTCTGAGTCTAAAACATGTTGAAGAGGAAGGAAGGTGATCAGTATTACCATCTCTTAATTCTTCCTTTCATTCTTTCTTTTTTATAACATTCCATTAAAAAAAAGAGAGAGAATCCCTGATGCCCTCGCAAAAACATCCTCTACGTCCTCCTCAGACACAGTCACACGCTGGGTCGAGCTCCCCCTGTCTGCAGCGGGCTGCCGATATAACTGTGGAGACAGAGACAATTAGGGAAGCGCTGACCCCCTCTCTGCTCTAAACCTCTTCCTCTGTGTCACACAAACAGGGTCAGTGGGCAGGAAGGAGAGCACAGATTTTTCCTGTTTTTCCCTTGCTGCTGGAATTCACCGGAACACTGGAGGTGTTTTTCAGCGCGAGTGTGAATGTGTGTGCATTTGTGGTTCTCTCACACATGCTGTGTGATGAGCCTACCTGGGTTAATGAATGGGAGTTCCATTTTTGGGCATCAGAAAGGAGATACATGAGGGGCTTCTTTTGAAAAATTGTAAAACTTTTTGAAATCTGTCTACAGTGTGACAGTCGCGCATAGACTACACATCATGTTCGGAACAGCACAGTCAACCGTGCCACACACAAACAAGATCAGCTCACAGCACAGTGTACATTTAGTCAGTTTAGGTTTTGTGTTTAGATAAAAGCTATTTGTTTTTAGTCATTGCCGTCCTGCACAGTTTTAGTCTATTTTAGTCCAAATCATTCCTTTCTTGAAACTCCATTAATTACGCCAAAACATGTATTAGAAACTAAGATCAATCTGTAAGATATACGTATACCTGTCCCAGCAAGAAAAAGTCTTAACGTGACTTGTGAAGCCCTGCATATTTCACTTAATCTCTGAAGCTCGCAAAGTTAACTTAACACATTAGGCCAGCCAACATTAGCCTGGCAAAGACGTAGGGTACAGACCATCACCACCATCACTGGGATCCTGAGCAAGACCCTTAACCCCAAGTTGTTCCAGGGGGACTGTCCCTGTAGTTAAGAAATGTAGGTCGCTCTGGACAAGAGTGTCAGCCAAATGCCGTAAATGTAAGATGAACTTATTTATGTGTATAAAACTTGCTTATAGGCTCACAAACCAACTTGACATGCTTATTGACATTTCACTTTCGAGTAACCGACTGTGGCATTAACTGCCGGATTTTGCTTAAGCTCCCCTTTGAGATTTACTGTATTTTCTACAGCTATTTTGAATCCAGGGTGTGTCCCTTATCTTCCTTGAATACTCTGCATTTTAGTGTTCTGTTTAGCCAAATTATAAATGAACAGTGTCTTTGAATCCTGCAGTCTATTTCGCTGAAGTGACCCCGTTGGCATTGAGGCTAATGTTTCCTTTCTCCTTTGTGGGTTTACAGCAGTATCTTTTTACAGCTCTGATTTGATCTGTAATTCCCTTAAAGAATCCATCCAAAACAGGGATGTGTTGCTTAAAAATGAGGACAGAAAAACTAGATGAGTCAGTCCAGTTAACGCTTTAGCTCCTTCTCGTCTCGTCAATATCACAGCTTCATTAAAGATTTATTTTAGTTTGTCAACATCCCATTTTACTCCTGGATAAAAATGGACGTTAATGAAACATATTTTGTCATTGTTTTATCAAGGAAATGAACGCTGGATTACAGATACTGCATTGTACGTACAACAGCAGGAATGTTAAACTGAGATTACGCGGAGAAACGATTAAATGACTATCAATAATATTTGCTGCAGAAGAGTTAAGGCCATGGTAAAGCAGATATTGAAAAAAGTGAAAGTGACTACCCTTGTCATTGTGAAACGCTGCGCAGCACAACACAATGATATTCAAGCTCTGCGTTTCACCCATACACACACATGCAGCAGGGGGCAGCTATTGAAAGCGCCTGGGGATTAGAACGTTATATCATATATTGATATGATTTCATAACACATGCTTTGATAGCAAAATGTGTCTTAATTTGCCATTTGAAACAGTGACTTCACTGTGTACCTGCATTTCAAGACAAAAGAGAAAACACACAAGAAAGTTGTGTATTTAATGTGCTGTAGAGACACGAATGAAAGTCCTTTTAACTGGAATGAGATATATTAAGCTTTGCACAGAAATTTTTAAATTTATATACTGTATCTGCACTTCTACCTAGGTGAAGAATGTATACACCTTTGCCTTTAGTGGGGACAGTTTTTCATGAATTTCTTTGTACGCTGTGTTCTTGAATCAGTTATCAGCACAGGCTGTGGGAAAAAGCATTATTTACCAACCACTTTGTGTACATGGGTAACTATTACAGCTATCAGACCATGCCATCTCATAGCCAGAGAAAGGACAGGTGTGAGGAAGTACAACGATTAAGAGGTCAGGCAGCTTTTAGGTGAGAGTGAACCAGTTGGTGTGGTTGTGTGAATTCTTCTGAATTACAACGTGTGAGCATTTCCTTGTTTTATGCAGCTGATGAGAGTGCATTTCTATCAGCATGTGTCAGCCTGTGTGGAATATTGTCTTTAGTTAGTGCAGGTGTTTTCCCTGCACAAGTATGATCTTGCACTATTTCCTACTGCACACCGGACCAAATCCCTGCCTAACTAGCTATTCACGTTCAAAAGGATGAAGGTGAAGACTTCACGTGAACTGGCATTTGTCTGAATTTGTAGAAAGCTGTTAATGTTGGGAAAAAGTTTATCATTATTATTATTATTATTATTATTATTATTATTACAATAACACAATGCATCATTTGAATGAATCCAATTAAAAATGTTAATAAAAAGTTACAAAGATGTCTTTTAGTAATTAATATCTTATAAGCTGGTTTTAAGAACACTCCTCCTTGATGCACGAGCTCTCACACAGTGAGCTGTTCCATCAGCAGCGCATATAATTAAACTTAACATGCAAACATGCAAATTGCACATGCAAGAAATAGTTATATTAAATCACAACATCATTTTTCATAAAAAAGAAAAATATGCTAAACTGCAATATAAACTTCTTATATTTAAAATCTTCAAAACATTTGGTATTTTTTCAAGCATGGAAAGGAAACCCAAAATAAAAAAGGGAAGCCGTATACTTTGATGAATAAAACTTGTGTATATATGTGCTATCCAGGAAAAAAAATGTATGCACTTTTTCTTGATGTTATTTATTGAAGTTACACTGAGTGATGTTCTTAGAAGTTTACTTACTAAAGATGTACCATTTTTTCTGTGAACACAGTTTTAAATAATCCCCGATGACAGTTGGCTGGGATAGCTTTTGTCTTGTTTTTCACTTGCTTTTTTGTTTTTTTTGTTTTGGGATCCTTAAGAGGGGATCTTAGCTGCTTTCCGGCTTTGCCAGTGTGCATCATCACTGCTGTAAGGAATGATAAAGGCTTTGGGAAGGAATGCTGCAAGATCAGTGCTGTGTTTAAACCCTAGTGCTCATATGAAACAAACGTGCCATTGTATTTCCCCGTGAAAGATGAGGTAAGAATGAAAAGTATGTTTAGGTCATACCAGTATACTGTAATACTGAAATGATGAAGACTTTTAATGATGTTTGCTAAATTCCTTCCATTATAGTTGCTCATATAACCCTGTTATTGTCTCAAACTTCCCTCTCGTGTTTATTTACTGTTCAGATTTAGTCACACCAACAGGACAATGTGCTTTCTTCTGTATCCTGTTATGTCACCTTAAACTAACACACACACACATACAAACATACACACACACTCACACTTACTCAGACAATGTAAAAGCATCTATTTGATTAAATTGCTAGATTCTGATTCAACAAAAGCTAAACTATGGGCAGGAAAAGCTTTAGTCTTCGAAATTTTGTCCAAGCAAGGGTATACAAGTGGTGGATTTTAGGACATCAAATCATTAATTGACCGTATTAGTTAAACATTTGGCACCTCTGGCCAAATTCAGTGAAATAAATGAGAAGTGAAAGGGACTATTTGTCCTTGTGAAACAGCACAGCACTCAGTGAACCACAACGAAATGTATTCTCTGCATTTAACCCACACATGCAGCAGGGGTAACTATGTCAAGCACCCATGGAGCAGTGATGGGGACGGTACCTTGCTCAGGGGTACCTCAGGGCAACCTACTAGTCTGGGATTTCCGATCCTGGGAACGACTAGGCTGCCACTGCCCGGTGTATGCCTCCTCTATGGAGAACATTGTAATACATTATACACAAACACTGTTTATTTTACTGAATTTAAAACTTTGCAAAAAAGCACAGAAAATGGCAGGAAAAAAGTCAGGAATTATAGAAAACCACACACTAATATGTGCATGTATTTTACATTTGTCCTCTGTAAAGGATATTTAATTCATGCTGTGTTAAAGTTCTAGATCAACTCAATGTTTTTTTTTTTCTTTTTCTTAAAACCACACCAACAGACCTCAAATATTTAAGAGGGAAGATCACAAGGCTTCAGTATGGACATTATCATATTGTGATTCAGTTTCTAAATATCTCAGAACCAATATATCAAAACATGACTGTGAGGCCTAAAAGACTGGCGTTATTTAGACCAACTTTTGTTTGCTATATGCACACAGTCAGAAGGCTTCCTTGCTTGTTTCAAGTATCACAAAGGCCAGTATCGTAACAATCGTTAACAAGCTATGTTTTCAGTGCCATTTATGTTTGCAAGATTCTGGACTGAATGTCCAGTGCAGATGAGTTGCTTAAAGAGTATTTACACAATGATTCATAATGCATGCAATGGACTTTGACAGCGGATTCAACAATATTTGCAGATGTCGTGCATGATCATGCATCATGTACCCTTCGAATAAAGAGCTGGCCTCGTTAGAACCTAGATTATGAAAAATGCTTAGTGAGTGAAGCTGATTATGAGAGTTAGTTATGACGTAGGTAGAAGCTCTTTAAATGGTGCATGCAGCATTCTGCCACGTGGGCACCACAAGGTGTTTATCCCAAGCAACATCACATTTAGATTAGCATTCTGCCAGCCTTATGATACCCCTAAAGGTTGTTCTCTGGGGCTCTTTTCTTATCACAGTGCATGTTGTGTGCATGTCTGCACACACACACACACACACACCTACACACACACACACACACACACACACACACACACACACACACACACAGACTTTTCATTTGCTGTCAATAACTTTTTCTCAGTCTGTTTCAGGACTGTACAGTATATGATTAGTCATTATTGTGATATTTGTATTTTTCTCATAGCCCTTTGACCAATCTTAATGTATTTTACTGTGTTCTGTAAGCGTCACAAGCACGTTACACTTCCAGTTCATTGTATATGTGGATGTTTTAATGAATTATGCTATTCATAGGGCAGTAGTAAGTGCCGCCAAAGCTTCTCTGTGCAAATCCCAGCTGGATGCGCATAAAATCATTTTTGAGCTATGTGTGCCTTTTTCTCCATGCCTTTGCTCTATTTTTCTCCAATAATCCAAAGACATGTGCATCAGGTAGAGTGAAGATGCTAAATTACCCCCTAGATGTAACTATGTGTGTGAGTGTGTCCATCTGTGTTTGCTCTGCTATGGATTTGCGACCTATCCAGGGTCTTTCTTCACCTTTCACCCAATGAGGTCTGGGAAATGCCTTAGCACTAAGATAATGAATGGATGCATAATGCAGTCTAATCATTAACCATGTCATGGAACAATAAAATCCCAATGCTAGTTTTTGAATACCATGCAGCCTAGTCTGTTTATTTAGAAACTGTCAGTCTATGGTTCTACCTGGAATCAAAGGGTTGAACACGTTCTCAGAAACTACCATTGGAAAAAAAATCCCATTTAACATAATGAATTTACATGTTCTACATATGAAAGTGATTATTCTTGTCATTGTGAGTACACAGCACAGCACACAGTTAACCACCACAAAATTACACCTCTGCATTTAACCCATACATACTCACACTGTGCAGCTATTGAAAGCATCCGGGGAGCAGTGATGGGGGCAGTACCTTGCTCAAGGGTACCTCAGGGCAACCTACTGGTCTGGGATTCAAACCCATGACCTTCTGATCCTGGGGCCAACTCCCTAACCACTAGGCCACCGCTGCCCAGAAAGAGTCTGAGGTCCCACATTTTGTCAAGCTACCCATTCAAAGTCCTGTATCAATGGGTTGGAATCTGTTATTGGAGCTAATCAAAATTAGGTGAGATGGAAATGGTACATTTGTCACTATGGTAACATTAATTTAATCACACAACTACAAAAATATACACAGATGAAAAATCAGAATTTTGAAAGTTTAGCACTATAGTTTTCCATTCAAATAAATCAGACCTGGCTCTGCATTCAAAGTTCTGCAAAGTTTGTCCAGCTATGTAACAGTTTCATGCAGTTGTCAGGTAAAAGCTTTGTGATACCAGGTACATATCAGTTACAATTCCAGTAAAGACTGAGTTTTTACATCATGAAGTAAACTTGATTTGACTTGACTTGAAGTTGCTGATTCTAACATAAAGGAAAAGGGAGATTTTTGGAGTTTTTTTTGGAATTTCCCATTAAGAGCTTTAGTTTGAGGAGATTGGAATGCAGCAAACAGTCATATCAGTAATGTTTTGCCTATTGTATGCTGACTAAGCTGTATGGCTGATGGACTGGACTGTGAGCTGAGTCCTTTGTGAAGGTCACCAGTCTGCACTGTCTGAGTACCCACTCTGATACTCTTATCAACTGACTGGGCTAGTTTGGCCTTCCTGCCTGGCGTCAGGAACTGTTTGGGCCTGCTTCGAAATTTGGGTTATTTTGGTGGTTTGAAATGATGTATCTCGGTATCTGTCCTCATAACTCTTCCCATTCCAGTTAACCTGGAGTTTATTACAGAATGTAATAAGCTCTCCCACCATTGATCATAGTCTGACAGCAGCCGAGTGTTTGAGTACTCAGATTTTGTTTGCTCAAGGGCCAAGCATACAGGAACTATTGGTCTTTCCCAATAGCTGGTCCAACCCTAAAGCTTTGCCTGGAACTCCTGGTCAAGGTGTCCTTGGCATAAGGGCTATATAAATGCCATGCGTTTTATCAAAAATGATATCAAGCAGAAAAGCGATCTTAAAGGGCAAACTTATTCAGCTTTTCATGTTGACAGACTCTCCTTCCCTCTTCTGTCCTTTATGGGCCATGGGTCAGATATAGTGGCGCTTCCAGTTAAAGGACTGGGCAGGGCGGATCACTTTAGCTCTGTGTGTGTGTGTGTGTGTGTGTGTGTGTTTGTGTGTGTGTGTGTGTGTGTGTGTTGCTGAGCATGCTGATCAGTCAAGTCTTACATCCAGTAAAGGTTCATTTCCTTTTCCCCCAGGGGAAAGGTTTTACTATTTTTATTTATTTTCCATGGTCTCCTTTTGTGTCACTTTCCGTAAGAAGAGTCTTTCTGTATAATTAGACTGAATTCCTTATTGAAGCGTCACAATTTCAGCAAAGAAAACAAGAGCACTTTCTCCTACTTTTCACTTTCCCCTGCTTGTAACTTTCACCCTTTAAGGCCTACAGACAGGGCAAACGAGAACTAGAGTTAATCAAGTGTTACCTGGGAAAGTCCCCAGTGCCTTTGCTTCTAAAATTATCATTTTAAAAAAAGTAGTCCAAAAGTTTGCCCAAAAGTAGTCTGTTGTGAATTGCTTTATTAGTCTTGCACAAGTGTTACAAGATTAAGGGAACTAAAAAGCAATGAAGACAACTGTAACGCCGGGGTGGTGTGGGTAGGACGTAAACGCTGAGCCGGGATTCTCACACTTGACTTTATTAACCAAACTAGACATAGATACAAAGATACAAAACTAAAGCACCAACGTTACAACGGAGATCACTCATGTGAATGACTGATGCTCTGCTCTGACTCATTGGGGCTTATAAATCCTGCCCCAATGAAGCACACCTGTGCACTAATGAACCCAGGTGTACTCAGTCAGAGCAGAGCGCCATCTAAGCAGTATTCAAACGGGATGTCTTAATAATCACACCTTTTTTTCAAAAACCTAATTTTTAAGATTTTCAAAAAAGTTGCTTATGTAGGTTTAGAATTTCTGTCAGCTAAAGCAATGGACAAAGTACACTGCATAGCTGCAGACAGTGACGGCCATCCAATAGCCTGTATTATGTCTATGTTTTCATTCATTTTTATAAAGAAAGCAGTATATCAAATTAATACTTAATACTTACATGAAATTATTATATAACACTTTAGTGAATGTATTTAGTGAGTGTAAGTTAAACAAGGAGAATGAATGTGTGAGTATGTCTGCCACATGCTCTTCACCAAATAACTGACCCAAGCAGAGCTTAGAGACACTGCTTATGTCAGTGTAGAGGCTTTGGGTCAGGTCCTGGTCTGAGATCGTTCATGCTTTGAGTTCACAGTGGGAAAAGTTTAGCATGTGTCTCTAACACTGACCAGAGGTCAGAGCATGAGCGGTCAGGTTTGTTGATTTTGGCCTAGTGCTATAGAGCAGCACTGACAAAGGCGATGGAATCTGATCTTAAAGCAGCGGCCATAGGCAAGCTGCCCCTGCCGAACTTCTTTCTTTGGCAGAAATTGCAGAAAGCTAATGTTGTTAAAGCAAGTTATGTTAGCCTCAGTAAATGCTAAATCTCTCCAGCTCGTATAATCTGGTCGGGGCTTTTCGGAGGCTGCTTGCGTGGAGAGACACAATGGTGGGCTTTATAGCGGTTAACCCCAGGGAGAGTAAACCTGCGTCAGTGTCATCGTCATGGCCAGGGGGGTCCGGCACGAGAGAGGCGACCTCACGTGCACTCTAGTGGAAATGTTGGGGAGTAACGGTGAAAGATCACACACCAAACAGCCACTGAGCTCTGTGTTATTCCCTCCTTAGCAAGAAACATGAGCTCAGCATTAGTTTTAAAAGCTATAAGAACAAGCCAAAATGTGGATATTAGTAACACGACTTCAGTAAATATATATATATATATATATATATATATATATATATATATATATATATATAGAGAGAGAGAG
>CM029366.1:17907391-17941117 GCA_017165825.1 Hepsetus odoe | reverse complement strand
TATATATATATATATATAATTTAAAGTTATTGTTGTTATTGACTTTGAATTATTTACAAGCTCCTGTTTAACACACGTTTTGTTCATTAAGTCTGTTACTCCATTTTTATAACTATGTAAAGTTACGTGTTTATTATATTTATGGAAAATGTGAAATAACTTTTTCAACTTACATAGAGAAGCATAAAGAAGGTTTACGTATGTATGCGTATATGATGGTGTAAGTTATGAATAGTGTGACTGTTATGGAGCTGAAATGGTAATATCAAAACACTGAAATTCCATTTAGTTTTTCAACAAAGTGATCAACCTAGCAGAAGTCATGGCTTCACCTGTATGGTAGTGCTTATGTGAGAGCATAGCTAAAGGAAAAGAACAGTTATGGCTGAAAAAACAGTAAACTGTGGGAGAAAATGCTTCATTTTCTTTCTTGTGTTTGGTATCACTTTATTGACAACTGACATTAATCTGCACAGACATTTCTAAAGGTTTATTAACAGTGTCTTAACAGCTGCTTCCACCACCACTGACAATAGATTTTTGTTGGAATGTAGATCATTATTTCTGGTTTATATCAGTTGTCATTAAAGGCTTATGTACAGTCACGTGAAGAAATTAGGACACCCTATGAAAGCCTTTGTGTTTTTTTAACGTTCTTGGACATATGGATATTTAATCTAAATTAAATTTGACAGTACTGGGAGATCAAAGCAATTTAACTAAACAATTTAAAATTAAGAAAATACTTTTTTCTGTAAAATATAATTCTGCAAAAATATGATTTCTGGTGAAGAATAAATTAGGACACCCCCACCTTTATTCCCAGTTAAAATGGCTCAAATTGCACACAGGTGTAGCACATCAGGTGCACATGATTGGAACATTGTTACTCAGCATTTTGAAGGAGGTTTGCCTGTTGTAAACCTCAGACATTTAGTTTGGTGTGCTCCTGACTGTTGGGGTGAGAGTGAACACCATGGTGTGATCAAAAGATCTGACTGAGGCCTTCAGAAAGAAGATTGTAGCAGCTTAAGTCTGGTAAGGGAATTAAAAAGACCTCAAAAGAGTTTGCAATCAGCCATTCCACTGTCCAGAAAATAGTCTACAAGTAGAGGACTTCCAAAACTGCCAAAATGCCCAGGTCTGGCCGTCCAAGCAAGTTCACCCCGAGATCAGACTACAAGAAAAGAAGTCTCCAAAAACCCTAAAATGTCATCACAGAACCTACTGTTGATGTGAAAGTGCCTCTACAATCAGAAAGAAACTGCACAACTTTATCTTGTATGGGAGGTGTGCAAGGAAGAAACCTTTGCTCTCTAAGAGAAACATCAAGGTCAGATTGAAGTTTGCCAGAGAGAACGCAGACAAAGTCCAGGACTTCTGGAATAATGTTCTTTGGACAGATGCGTCTAAATGTAATTATTTGGAAACCAGAACAGAGGACATGTCTGGCGTAAACCAAATACAGCATTCCAGGAAAAGAACCTCATACCAGCTGTGAAGCATGGAGGTGGAAGTGTCATGGCTTGGAGGTGGAAGTGTCATGGACTGGAAATGCTTTGCAGCAGCAGAGACCTGGCCAGCTCACCATCATAGAATCCACCATGAATTCTACTGTATTAGAGGGTGCTTGTGGAACAGGTGAGACCATCTGTAAGAACAATAAAACTGAAGCAGAACTGGACTCTGCAACACAACAATAACCCAAAACACATACCAGTATATCCACCATGGACTGGCTGAAAACTAAGAAATGGAGAGTCCTGGAATGGCCGAGTCAAAGCCCAGATTTTAATCCCGTTGAGATGGTGTGGGATGACTTGAAATGAGCTGTACATGCAAAAATCCCCTCAAACATTTCACGGCTTAAAGAATTCTGCATTGAGGAGTGGATCAAACTTTCCTCAGATTGATGTCAGAGACTGGTAGATGCTACAAGAACTATCTCACTGCGATTATTTCAGCCGAAGAAGGGAACACTAGCTATTAGTGGGTAGGGTGTCCTAACGTTTTCCTCAGTTAGAACACATTTATGTTGATATATTTTGTTTAATGAATTAATCAAGGTACACTTTTGTTGTTTATCTGCAATTAGATTATTTCTTTTCCAGAGATAAATAAAAACAATGTTAGACATTGACATGTGAACATTTCTTAAAAAAGAGTATTTATTTATATAATATTTTTTTCACATGAATGTAGATGTTGTGTAGCCTTATGAACACTTTTATTATTGTATCAATAGTTTATCAATAGCTTTTCTGTTGAGCCATATCACTTTTTCCATGTCTTTCTTTCTAAAATTGGTCTGAGCTTCAGACTTGCTATTGGGGTCTCTGCTTGCTGTTCATACACAGTTTGGGTCATTTTCAGTGTGAGTGACCTTGTTTGGGCCCCTTTTTCTCCCACACTGTCAGTTTGTTCCCAGGCTTGCTGCTGTTAGTAGCAGGTTAATGCACATTTTCATTCTGGCCCTTTTACAGAATAGGACAACGGCTGACCTCACACAGACCAGCATGTCCTGCTCAGGGGACTGATTGATTATCCATTCACTAATGACTGTTGAGGCACTTGTCCTCATTTAACATACAGCTCAAAAAAAGTTAGATCTTCCTCTTTCTTTCTTTCTTTCTTTCTTTCTTTCTTTCTTTCTTTCTTTCTTTCTTTCTATGTGCTCCCTTAAGGAGTGTAAGGCCGGCCTACTGCAGGAAAACACTGTTTTTCTAAAGAAGTTTCAATCAAAAAGAACAGAGACTTGCTAAAGAAACACCACTGCCTGAAAATAGCATCAGCCAAATCCTTTCCAGTCATCGTCCACCTCAGACACAGTTACCATAGCAACAGTAGCAGCAACAGCCCACCCAAACAGACAGGGTCTTCCCGTCCAGCGGGAAAACGTCAGCTGAAAGGAAGCCTTTGGAATGGCCATGACTGGTCTACAATATTTCAGCACACCACATCCCCACCAGTGTGTGTGACTATGTGTGTGTGTCTGCGGGTTGGCTGAAGCTGATAGCTCCCGTTACTCAGGGACTTCTTCTGCCAAGATCGTTGTGTCTTTCTGCATGCAGGTGTGTGCATGTGTGTCTGTGTGTGTGTGTGTGTGTGTGTGTGTGTGTGTGTGTGTGTGTGTGTGCTCCCGTTCTGCATGGCTCTGCCTACGTGACGCTATCTCCGTTTGTCTTCTACACTTGACCGATAGATGACTTTGAGTGATGTGAACAAGCTTTTTCATGGTGTTTACATCTCACGGAGGTCTGACTGGCTGACTGATGTTTAGAGTGTGTGTATTCTGTGTGTGGAGGTGAGGAATACCACACGGCCTTCACAAAGCCCTCAGTCCACTCCTACATGCCAAACTGGCTCCAGATCTGAGCGTCCCACCATGTTTATGTACTCCAAACCCCTGGAGATGGTGTGACATCATAAATAACATTTTCAAACACTGCTGGTCTCCACTGAGAGGCGTGTCTGTTTGTGTGAGTGTGGGAAGTGGGGTAAGGATGAGAGCAAAAACCTGGACAAAAATGGTCATCTTTTAAAATTTAATCTTAAAAAAAATTACCCTGTATTACAGGTATAGACAGCAACCAAGTGAAACCAAACCATGTACTGATTAAATCACTTTTAGTCCACAAAAAACTACTACAATAGAAAAAAGGTCAAACAAAATCCCATTATATATCTCACCTCAGCAGATGGAAGGAATACTTTGAGGGGCTGATGAATAAAGAGAATGAGGGAGAGAGAAGATTGGAAGACATGAGGGTAATGAAACATGAGGTGAAGAGGATTAGCCAGGTGGAGCAGCTATGAAGAGGATGAAGAGTGGAAAAGCTGTTGTTCCAGATGATAAAACTGCAGAGGTATGAAGATCTTTAGGAGAGATGGTAGTGGAGTTTCTAGCAATACTGTCTTCCTGAAGAGTGGAGAAGTGTACTGATACCAGTTTCCAAGAATAAGGGTGATGCGCAGAGCTGTTACAGTTATAAAGGGATAAAGTTTATCAGCCACAGCATGAAATTATGGGAAAGAGTAGAGTAAGAGTTAAAAAAAGAGGTGAGGATTAGTGGACAGCAGTATGGTTTTATACTGAGAAAGCACACTACACATGTAATGTTCGCTCTGAGGTTGTTAATTGAGAAGTATAGAGAAGTTCAGAAGGTGTAGTACCTTTGTGAACTTAGAAGAAGGATGTGACAGGATGCCTAGAGAAGATATCTCACTTCAGAAGTCCATTACATCAGTCTTGCTAAGAGGATTTATTATTAACAGTTGAATGCCTCCCTTATTTTACTAAAAAAGTCCCCTGTACCTCTTCCTATGTCCATTTTTGCATCTAGAAGTTTTATTTTAGTTTTTAAATCAGAGTGTTTAAGTGCTATGCCAAGCTTAGTTTGCTAGTGCCATAATATAATATATAATATATTGCCAAGAGTGACTTTTACAGCATGTTTTTTGTAAGAAACATGCAGGAGAACATTTACAATTTCTAAGCGATTATCAGAAGCACTTATGAAACTTGAAGCAGAGGCGCCTTGTTCTGATAGGGTAACAAATCAGGTGTTTATAATAGCTGTGGTACATTCTGGCTCTTTCAGATTGTTCCAATAGAATTTCTGAAAGAACAAAATGGATCTATGAAGACATATCCCCCTCATTTGTAATCCTGACATATTACACAAGTGTCTCTATCCCCTTTCTCCACCCGAGAATATTATGCAAGTCTAACGATCCTCCAACGATTTCTTCTTCTTTTTTTTTTTTTTTTTTAACCTTTCTCAGTAAAATGATTTATGGTCTGTTCAGCTTGGGCACATTTTTGAACCTGGGCTGGCAGGGAGATTGCACACACTTCTCAGACTAAATCCACCTGTCAGCCTTGTGTGTAGGGGGTTAGATAATATGTTGCTAAATGGTATTCTCAATCACACTGTTTCTTATATAACCCAGTCTAATGAATGATTCATTATTCATCAGTAGATCTGCATTACTTGATAAGGGTTCTTTGAAAAGTTTTTTGAACTCTGAAACACCTGCCTTGGTTGTGTGGATAATGGGATTGTTTTATATTATGAAAGTAATATGTTTGCATACACATTAATACACGTGTGATATTATATATAAAATCTACATACAATGGTATCTCAAAGCAGCCAAATGAAGGTGAACTGCTGTTGGATTTTGGAGTGTCAGACTAAAGCCCCACAAACTGATGTTGGTCATGAAACAACAATATGATAAAATTAAATACAGTACAGTACAATAGTGGATGATAGTTAAATTAATCTTGAGATGTGATGAATTGTCTCAAATAAGCAAAAGTAACACCACACAAGTAATGAGTGATGAGCTGCATCAAGGAGCTGTTGAGGGCCAGATTGTGATATATTTAAAACCACTATTCATTGCAATTATACTATTTGCATTTCTGCCAAGACAAGTTCAATTTATTGTATTGTATTGAATTTACATATAAATATTCATATATGCATGCATACAAAAATATTAATTCACACAAACATATACATTAACTATACATTATCCATACATATCCATACAATCCATACATATACATTAGGTTTTGTTAGTTGTTCAGTTGTTCATGGGTTAGTACCATAAGAGGTCCAAGGACAGGCAAACTGTGAACCATCAACAAGGTTATGGGTGCCCAAGGCGAAATGATGCACAGGGCAACAGAAAACAGCATCAGATTTTCCATGCTCACCCCATCCACCACTGAAAACGCTTATCATGGGCATGGGAGCTTCAGAACTGAACCAAAGATCAATGAAAGAAGGGATAGCCTGGTTGGATAAATCACATTGTTTTAACATCATGAGGACACCTAAATCCGTGACATTTAGACTATTTTTACTCATATCACCAGCCTCTGATGCTGGCCAAGAACACTCCATGATAATTCTATTTCCTAACCACAGTTGCCTCTTTCAGCAGAATAATACAACCTGCCATTCTGCAGAAACTGGTCTGAGGAACATGACAAAAATGGCAGGGTGTTGATTTGGCCTCCCTATTCTCCAGATCTCAATCTGATTGAGTATTTCTGGAATGAACTGGACAAACAAGTCCTATCCATAAATTTCCCACATAACATAGCACACCTTCAGAGGTCTTGTGGAGTCCATGCTTTTTTGTCAAGTCAAGTCAGTTTAATTCATATAGCGCATTTCATTGTCCCAGAGCATCTTTATAGAAGCTGGAGCCCCTATTGAGAAAGTCACAGGCAACTGAGGCAAGGAAAAACTCCTTAAAACTGGAGGAAGAAATCTTGGGAAGAGCCAAGACCTTCTGTCATTCTTCTTCTGTCAACACTGGTTAACAAGAGAGAAAGCAGTAACATTACTAAAAACATATTATAAGTGAAGCAGATTAGACATATTAAACTACTGATAGCCAGTACAGTCCGTGAGAAGAAAGTTAGGTCTGTTAGAGTGTGTAGTTAGGAGTTTGTTTAAAGTTTAGGCTAATAGCAGCAGTCTTTATGTGAGTCAGTTTATGTGAGTCAGTGTTGCTTTGGTTAGCTCTGGTTAATGGGTAGCAGCACATGCTGGTGATCCATGATGGTGTAGCTGGAAGTATAGGATGCAGTAAATACAATAAAAATGAAAAATAAAGAATAAATTTAAACGTTTATTCCTCCTGATTCAGTCCCCCAAAATGCCTGACCCAAATATCTTTAAGGCCTGAAGTCCATCCATCCATCCATTTTCTCCCGCTTATCCGAGGTCGGGTCGCGGGGGCAGCAGCTCCAGCAGGGATGCCCAGACTTCCCTCTCTCCGGCCACTTCTTCCAGCTCCTCCGGGCGGATCCCAAGGCGTTCCCAGGCCAGCCGAGAGACATAGTCTCTCCAGCGTGTCCTGGGTCTTCCCCGGGGTCTCTTTCCGGTGGGACGTGCCCGGAACACCTCACCAGGGAGGCGTCCAGGGGGCATCCTGATCAGATGCCCGAGCCACCTCATCTGACTCCTCTCGATGCGGAGGAGCAGCGGCTCTACTTTGAGCCCCTCCCAGATGGCTGAGCTTCTCACCCTATCTCTAAGGGAGAGTCCAGACACCCTGCGGAGGAAACTCATTTCGGCCGCTTGTATTCGCGATCTCGTTCTTTCGGTCACTACCCACAGCTCGTGACCATAGGTGAGGGTGGGAACGTAGATCGACTGGTAAATTGAGAGCTTTGCCTTCTGGCTCAGCTCCTTCTTCACCATGACGGACCGATGCATTGCCCGCATTACTGCAGAAGCTGCCCCGATCCGCCTGTCGATCTCCCGCTCCATTTTACCCTCACTCGTGAACAAGATCCCAAGATACTTAAACTCCTCCACTTGGGGCAAGGTCTCACTCCCAATCCTGAGAGGGCATTCCACCCTTTTCCGACTGAGGACCATGGCCTCAGATTTAGAGGTGCTGATTCTCATCCCAGCCGCTTCACACTCGGCTGTGAACCGATCCAGAGAGTGCTGAAGGTCACGGCATGATGAGGCCAACAGGACAACGTCATCTGCAAAAAGCAGAGACCCAATCCTGAGCCCACCAAACCGGACCCCCTCAACGCCCTGGCTGCGCCTAGAAATCCTGTCCATAAAAGTTATGAACAGGATCGGTGACAAAGGGCAGCCCTGGCGGAGTCCAACCCTCACCGGGAACAGGTCCGACTTACTGCCGGCAATGCGGACCAAGCTCTGACACCGGTTGTACAGGGACCGGACAGCCCTTAACAGGGAATCCGATATCCTATACTCCCGGAGTACCCCCCACAGGAGCCCCCGAGGGACACGGTCGAATGCCTTCTCCAAGTCCACAAAGTACATGTAAACTGGTTGGGCAAACTCCCATGCACCCTCCAGGACCCTGCTAAGGGTGTAGAGCTGGTCCACTGTTCCGCGACCTGGACGAAAACCACATTGCTCCTCCTGGATCTGAGGTTCGACTATCCGACGGACCCTCCTTTCCAGGACCCCTGAATAGACTTTCCCCGGGAGGCTGAGAAGTGTGATCCCTCGATAATTGGAACACACCCTCCGGTCCCCTTTCTTAAAGAGGGGGACCACCACCCCGGTTTGCCAATCCAGAGGCACCGTCCCCGATGTCCATGCGATGTTGCAGAGGCGTGTCAGCCATGACAGTCCTACAACATCCAGAGCCTTGAGGAACTCTGGGCGGATCTCATCCACTCCCGGAGCCCTGCCACCAAGGAGCTTTTTGACCACCTTGGCAACCTCGACCCCAGAGATGGAAGAGTCCACCTCGATGTCCCCAGGCTCTGCTTCCTCCTCGGAAGGCATGTTGGTGGAATTAAGGAGGTCTTCGAAGTACTCCCCCCACCGACCCACAACGTCCCGAGTCGAGGTCAGCAGCGCACCATCCCCACTATACACTGCGTTGACCGTGCACTGCTTTCCCCTCCTGAGATGCCGGATGGTGGACCAGAATTTCCTCGAAGCCGTCTGGAAGTCCTTCTCCATGGCCTCTCCAAACTCCTCCCATGCCCGAGTTTTTGCCTCAGCAACCACCAGAGCCGCATTCCGCTTGGCCTGTCGGTACCTATCAGCTGCCTCCGGAGCCCCACTGGTCAAAAAGGCCCGGTAGGACTCCTTCTTCAGCTTGATGGCATCCCTCACAGCTGGTGTCCACCAACGGGTTCTAGGGTTGCCACCGCGACAGGCACCGACCACCTCCCGGCCACAGCTCCGGTCAGCCGCCTTGACAATGGAGGTGCGGAACAAGGTCCATTCAGACTCAATATCCCCCACCTCCCCCGGGACGTGGTTAAAGCTTTGACGGAGGTGGGAGTTGAAGCTTGTCCTGACAGGGGACTCTGCCAGACGTTCCCAGCAGACCCTCATGATACGTTTGGGCCTACCAGGTCTGACCGGCATCCTCCCCCACCAACGAAGCCAACTCACCACCAGGTGATGGTCGGTTGACAGCTCCGCCCCTCTCTTTACCCGAGTGTCCAAGACATGGGGCCGCAAGTCCGATGACACGACCACAAAGTCGATCATTGAACTGCGGCCTAGGGTGTCCTGGTGCCAGGTGCACATGTGGACATCCTTATGCCTGAACATGGTGTTCGTTATGGACAATCCGTGACGAGCACAAAAGTCCAATAACCAAACAGCGCTCTGGTTCAGATCGGGGGGGCCATTCCTCCCAATTACGCCCTTCCAGGTGTCACTGTCATTACCCACGTGAGCATTGAAGTCCCCCAGCAGAACGATGGAGTCACCAGGAGGGACGCTCTCTAGCACCCCCTCCAGAGACCCCAGAAAGGGTGGGTAGTCCAGAATGCTGTTTGGCGCATAAGCGCAGACAACACTAAGGACCCGTCCCCCGACCCGAAGGCGGAGGGCCGCCACCCTCTCATCTACAGGGGTAAACCCCAATATACTGGCGCCAAGCCGTGGGGCAATAAGTATGCCCACACCTGCTCGGCGCCTCTCACCGGTGGCAACTCCAGAGTGGAAAAGAGTCCAGCCCCTCTCAAGGAGACTGGTTCCAGAGTCCAAGCTGTGCGTCGAGGTGAGTCCAACTATATCTAGCTGGAACTGCTCAACCTCGCACACTAGCTCAGGCTCCTTCCCCACCAGAGAGGTGACATTCCACGTCCCTAGAGCCAGCTTCTGCAGCCGAGGATCGGACCGCCAAGGCCCCCGTTTTCGGCCACCGCCCAGCTCACAATGCACCCGACCTCTTTGGCCCCTCCCACAGGTGGTGAGCCCATGGGAAGGGGGACCCACGTTGCCTCTTCGGGCTAAGCCCGGCCGGGCCCCATGGGTGAAGGCCCGACCACCAGGCGCTCGCCAGCGGGCCCCACCTCCAGGCCTGGCTCCAGAGGGAGGCCCCGGTGACCCACGTCCGGGCGAGGGAGAACGTCTTCCAAGGTTTTTATGCATCATCAGAGGTCCTCTGAACCGCTCTTTGTCTCTTCCCTCACCTAGGACCTGTTTGCCTTGGGTGCCCCTACCAGGGGCATAAAGCCCCGGACAACATAGCCCCCAGGATCATTGGGACACGCAAACCCCTCCACCACGATAAGGTGGCGGTTCAAGGAGGGGAGGCCTGAAGTCAACAAGCAAATTGCATCTTAATGAGAAATATTAGATTTCTAGTACTGACATTTATGCCCCCACCCATACACTAACCCTTCCTTGCTGAAAAGCTCTTGATAAAATTCCTATCTGTAGTCTAGCATCAGCTGACTACCAGCTGGAATACTTGGGAAGGTAATGGGAGAGGTTGTGTTTCTGCCTTTAGAAAGGTTCTCCATGTCTCAAATGGCTCAAATGAGCAGCAAGTCCTCATGGCAGCTGGGAGGGAGGTCTAATACACAGACGCACATGTAGCATTACTATCTTTAGGGTGATGTTGCAGAAAGGGCAGATAACTCAGCACTATGTATCAAACATGCCATGGATTTGGTTGGAAATTTGATACACAATCTGTCTGCCTATAATAAATATAAATACAACACACATTTATTCTTTTCTGAGTTTTTAGCTTGAGAAGTTTCTTAAACAATGAATAAGAAGCTTCTCCACATACACTAGTCTAAAGGAGCTGCCACTGACATGTGGTCAGGAATCAGTCCAGATAGACGCAGTTCCTACTCCTCGATTTTATTCATGATTGATTATTTGTACTTTTCATATTTATCTTGATATGTATGGTGTTCTGTAGTGAACTCAAGCAAAGCCAAACCAGACAATCTTATGAGAGCAACATATCCTGTTTGGTACGTAGTGTATGAAATGAGCAGATGTTATGTTGCTCTGTGAGGAAAGTCTGTGCCGGGTTTTGTCTCTGGCTCGGCTCCTGAAAACTGTGAGCATGCACCCTGCTAACTATCTGAATTATGCCATTGACGTCAGCACGGCCTTAAAGCAGACAGCCTGCCCTTCCCCTACGAGCTCCCCTGCCAAAGGGCCTGCAAGTTTTCAAACAAGCTGAACCAGAAAAAAGAGACTAAGGGGGAGAGTGAGAGAGAGTGAATGAGAGAGATTTAGTTTATTGGGATAAGTATGGCCCTTTTGTTTTGATTGTTGAATTGGATCTAATCTCTTTTTGTAAACAGTCAGGAGAAAAAAAGCTGGCCGGTCAAATGCTTGTCACATTCGAGATGTAAAGCATCCTCCACACTTCTGAGTTTCAGTTCCTGCTTGAGGCAAGGAAAAGGAGGAAATAAAAGAAGCAAAAATAAAAATGCCAGTGGTATAACTTTATTGTCCAGCTTGTGGGATCCAGCTTAAGATCCTGCATCAGAATTTAATAAGAAAAGCCATTTGGTTTCCTAGGAGCACATTTTTAACAATGAGTGGTTTGATCCAGTAACTTTTTAACACCAAATACATAAAGAATAAAAGACTAATGGACAAGTATTAATACAATAAGTCAGCTGGCCTGCAAATGTGCCTGATTCTGCCTGGTGATATACATAGACACTCAAGGCCATTGTCTTTATGTATTTCTGTTAACTCTCAAATGTTGTTAAAGATTTGGTGTTGATGGCAGTGTCTTAAGCAAGTTATTTTGGAAACCATTTTCACAAGGGATTTCTACCTTATCTGGCTTTCAATGCATTTGTTTACACCGTAAGATTGATGAATAATTGTTGCTCTTGTTTAAAGTTGGTGTTATTACTTAGCAGTCACTGCCAAATTGTTTTTCATTCACAGCTCATTTAATACAAAGAAAAAAAATTCTAAAATTTTAATTTATGCAAAATTTGTTGATAATTTCTGCATACACCCGTTAGTTCCTTTAACGAGAATCCATTCTTTACATTTTTGCCACTTTTTTGTGCTTTTATTTGCTTTTGAATGACTAAAATTCTTTGGCAGGATTGAAGCCATTCATGGAAAATGTTCTTAGATGTAAATATAGTGAATTACATATTAATTAAGTAATTAAGTTCAGTTACTAACTATGTCATTAAAATGTCATTATTAAGTAAGGCCTCACTCGCTATTTCTGTGGTTTAATTGGCACTGATATTGAGTCAGGGCCCCTGGGTGCATGGGATGTGATATTTTAGGACCTTTTTCATCCATTATTTAAGGACACAGGGAAGCACTCAGTGGCAAGACGTTATATCACAACTAACAAGTAATACAATAAAAGTTATCCTTCTTATTAAAACCCTTTATGCTAAACAAAGAAAATTGGATGTGATGACCAGTTCAAAAATATTGGTTTTAAACCAGCAACCTCAGTACCTTTGTAGTGAAATACACTTGGGCCTAATCACTCCATGACATGCTCTTTTAAAGGCCAAAGGTGTCTTAAGCTGTCCCAAGCTGTCAGTATTAACAAAGGAAGAGATCATTTCACTAGATGAAATGTTTAATATATAAATGTTTTAAAACATTTGTAAATGCCTTGAAATAGGGCCGTAACCTTATAATATGGGCATGAGCATGAGAAGGAACATTACAAATTTTGACCATATTTAAAATCCTTTCATTTAGAAAGAGAAATGAAAATGGAAAATGAATGAAATGAAAAATGAAAAATGAGGAAAATGGAAAATGAATATGGGAATCTGGCTACTGTGCAGGGCTTTGGTGGTGTTTATCTAATAAGAATGAGTGGCTCTGGCCATAAATGTGTTTTAAAGGAAATGTAGAGCGTTTAGTGTCTGGTGATTCAACTCCATGAGAGATCCCGTCACAGTCGCACGGGAAAGCAACGGAGGGTGACCTGATCCGCTCCAGACATGCTGACAGATTCCAAGCTGTTCAGAGAATTCATTGTAAATCTTTCCTACACCCCCCATCTCCCCTTCTCTCTCTCAGTGCCTCTCTATTGCTCTCTCTCTGCCTGTCTCTCTCTACATGTCTTTCTCTCATGCAGCAGACACATCCTTTCCATCCTGTTTCCCAGATGATTAAAGGGAAAGAAAAACGAGAGTAAGGGAAAAGCGTAATGTTTTTCGGCTGAGCGTTTATTTTATTAGTGCCCCTAAACATGTGAATTTTAGCTTTTTTCTGGTTTAGCTTTCTACCCCCTTATAACGTCTCTCTGTGCCTTCCCATCTTTTCTTTCCCTGGCCCCCTCATCCCACCTTCCTTCAGCCAACAACCCCCCCAACCAACCTGTGGATATATTTTTCATTGAATTTTGTCTGGGTTTCTTTAAAAGATGTTATTAAGCAAAGTTTCCTAACAGACTTAAAGCCCAGATGGTGCCCATTAAAGTGCCCAGCCCAAAACATTGCAACATCTTCGTCACAGAGAGAGAAAACCAAAACCACAGCAGCGGATCCTCACGCCACTGACCCAATCCTGTCTTCAATGTGATCTGTGGCAGGAGGCTGTGAAAAGAATGAACAACAAAGCCTCACTACAAGTTGGAGTTAATTGGTGTATGTTGGCTTTTAATCTGTACTAACAGGGGTTTAGAATGGCTCAGAAAAGAGGCTTCTGACAAAGACCCTATTGAGGGTTTGTCAGCACTCTAGCTTTAGGCCCAAGGGTTCAAGCTAGGTAAGGGGACAAAGCTCTGACTGTGTGTGTGTGGGTGTGTGTGGGTGTGTGTGTGTATGTGTGTGTGTGGCTGAACCAACATTGGTGAATGAGCATTATCTAGTCACTGAATGCTCACCTCAAATGTCCTCTCTGGACCAGGGCATTGACTTGGGTTACCTTCACACTTTTACTGATACTGTGATGGGCTCTGATGTTCTTAAGCTAATCCTGGTATCACCACATAACAAAAACAGAACGCATTTCCTAGAATCAGTGCTTGCTTTAAATGCTACAGACCAACTTATGCTTTTTTTTTACCCAAAGCCTCTTTGCTGCAGATCCCGTTTCGCACTAGTTGAATGGAAATCGGATATTCTAACTCTGGTATTGCTAACTATTTCAAATTCAAGATTTCTCCAGTACTAATGTTGAGCTGCTATTGAACAACGAGGGATGAAATGTTAGAAGAGAGAACCTCCTTCTGGGAAAACACTTCACACCTCTATATAAAGATGCCTGTTCCTAGATAAAAAATATAGTGTCAAGAAAGATTAACTTTTGGATCGAGGCATCTATGTGATGGAGCTGCCAGGAAAGAGGAGAAGAGGAAGACCAAAGAGGAGGTTTATGGACGTGGTGAGAGATGACATGCAGATGGTCGGTTTGAGGCAGGAAGATGCAGATGACCGGAAGAAATGGAGACGGTTGATCCGCTATGGCGGCCCCTAAACGGGAGCAGCCGAAAGAAAAAGAAGAAGATTGAGGCATCTATGTAATGGTGGATGGAGCATGGAGGAACGTCGTTTGGTTTCACTATGTACTGTGTATATGGTTAAAAGCATAATGTCTTTAAATGTATTTTCTCAGTTCTCAATGACAAATTTGTTCTATTCAGTGTTTTGCACACAGGATTAAACTAAAACTAACTGAACAGGATTAATTATGTTCTGTTCATGTTTTATTAAACAGAAAAGCACATTTAGACAAATACTGTGGCATAATTTAGTGAAATAATGTTGTTAGATTGCCCAGCTCTGCTTATTTGCAGTTACATATATAAGTTTCATCACCTGAATTGAATAATTTTTACCACAAAAATGTTCCCATTTAATGACCTTAAATGAATTAAGCTTGTCTTGCTCATTTGAGGGATGAGATCTATAGTTTGTTGTTAACTGTAGTCTTTTTGTTGTAACCGGCAACCATCAAGCATCCCATCAACAGACCTAGTGAGGTCAGAGTGTTGGAGAAATGCAGTCAGAAAGAAGAAACAAGGCTTGGATGATAAAATTGTGTTCAGGGTACAAACTGTGGCAAAAGCCACCATCGCGTGATTTTGTTCCTTTTTTGCGTGCCACAGCATAACCAATAACACCCCCTTGGCAGTTTCTTCTGGCTTTGGTGTTTGATTCTGAAGCATAGCCTCATAAATTTGTGTGGAATATTTTCTGGAATGCCGCTGCAGAAAGAGACAGGGAGCGCTCTGTGAGGGGATGGATGGGGGTATGGAGAGAGAGGAAGAAGGGGGGGGAGGCAATTGGACAGACAGACATCAGGCCATTGGGTTTGGCATAGTATCTCACACACGCCGACTCACACACATGTTAACAAGTATTCAGTGTTTAACCATCACAGAAAATTTCATGTCTGTGAAAAAGTGCTGTGTGCTGAAATTGAATGTTCATACACAAATTATGTAGAGCTAATCATTCACACTAGCTTCTTTCATTCCAGATTTCATTCAGATAACAAAATGATGATAAATTAACATGTTTTAAATTGTTTTAGGAAATTCGGGTGGAGGAAAAAGTCTCTTGGTGTGTTTTCCTTCCCTGCTTGATGTTTTTCTGGCTGGAAATACCATAGATATATGTAAAAATATGTGAGAAAATAGGGCTTCATTTTGTGTGGTCTTGTGTGTGTTCACAATCCCTGGGCCGTGTGAGGTCTTGCCGAGGTTTCTAGCTTTCTCATTCATGTGGTTGAGTGAGCGCACTCCTCTCCTGCCCGTCCTGCTCACTCAATGCCTCCTCTTGTTTAAGCCCTCAGTTCATCCAGCAGTGGTTAAGGCTTCCTTATGAAAAAAAAAAAAAAAAAGATTTCAGCACAGCTCATCTCGTGCTGCTCACAAATAACACGCTAGGTCTGCCGCCTAAAAGACCGTAAACAATAATAGTGTGACGCCACTGGGAAACGGTCAAATAAGTAAATAGAATTAGGCTGGAAGAATGGTGAATCTTTGTTAGATGCTGACACTACAGTGAGTGTGTTGGGTATGGATTATGGGAAGTTGTTTGTTGTTGAGCCTAGGGACGTCTAAAAGCAGAGTTTTGTAAGATGGTGCTGTGACTCTGGGGGTAAACAGCACTGACGGATCAACTCAAACTGTCTGTTGTGCTTGGAACCTTAGGGCCTGAGTGTGACACAGTCAGGCGTACTGCCTCTCTGGTAAACATCTGACCACATATAAACCTTTTTCAAAATGTTTTCAGCTTAAGGGTTCTGAACAGGCTGTTTGAACAATCCTCCTTTTAATTAACGTTAATCCTAACCCAAGAATATAAGGTCATAGAAAAAATATATGTGTGTTTGATTACAATCTACATGTAGGTCTATTTCTGTTTAATAATCTGCTATGTTAGGTCACGTGTTACCATCCATCCATTTTCTGCCGCTTGTCCCAAACAGGGTCACGGGGGAGTGCTGGCGTCCAACCCAGCACACACAGGGCGAGGACGGGGGACGTACCCTGGACAGGTCGCCAGCCCATCGCAGGGAGGAGCGGGACAGGGACGGCACCTTGCTCAAGGGTACCTCAGGGCAACCCACTGGGAAGGGGTACGAACCCCCGATCCTCCGGCCAACGCCCTAACCACTGCCCCGGCACGTGTTACCGTTTTTCCAAAGTTTACGGGTTTTAGGAACCTACTTTTGCAGTCAACACATTGTTAACAATGATACATTCTTAGTAACTGTTTAAGAGGTCACAAATTGTACAAATTGGTAAAGTGCAGTCCCATCGGAATCAAACAGTTTAGCTACTATCTGCTGTGTGCAGCTGTTTAACATCATGGGAGAGTTTATACCCAATTTCATCCCCAGTTTAGTCATTACTGTTTCCCTTCCACTTGCTAGAACTCTGCCAATCACATAATGCCACCAGCGTAGAGAAGGGCGAAGGCTGTGTTCCTCTGAGTCACATCGAGCACAATTTTTTAATCTGCAAATAATACCCCATTGGACAGCTCAGCACATTTGGAGGAAAATACTTACAACCACCTCTGTTCAGTTAACTAATAGAGATCTGTGTGGGCTGGCATCGCAGTGGGGGAGAGTCGAGAGAAGAAAGAGCATCCTATGTTCCCAGCGTGAAGCCAGTGGTGTTCTCTTGAACTCTTGGCCATGTATGGCTGTGATATCACAAGGGTTTAGACTCACAGTGCTTCCATCCTAATACCAGTTTTGCCAGATTTAGTTCCAGCCAGTCTGTACAGTATTTCAGAGCTCATAATATATATCAAGCTGTATTCTGTCGTTTTCTCAACACGGTGTGGCTCAATTTGGACACCTTTTTCTTATTATTTCAGCTTGTTTACTTTAATGACTTTACTTCAGTCATCTTTGCTTATACTTAACTGGAGTGAGAGAGTTGGAATATCTGGCAGTATTTGCAGGGCTTGTAGATTATGGGGCAGCAGATAATGGAGCACAAGCACGCACTCACACATACACGCACTCACGCACACTCACACAAAAACACTGGTCACCTGTTGCTCACAAAGGTTGTTTTACTTGCACACCGAACTGGAATGATAGCCTGACCGTGTTGATTCTTTTTTATATAAAAAAAAAACTAAAGCAGCACAGATGCTCAAATGCTTAAAGCCTGCATCGGAAAAACAAATCAATTTTTACTTTTTTTCTGCATAACAGATGTCAGTGACATCTGCTGAGGTTTCTGCAGAATGTTGCACATAAGTTATATATTTAGTTGCTTTTTTTCTAAGATGCCATACAGTTGAATTTACCACGTGGGACAGTGGCCTCTAACACATTGACTAGGCAAACTTGGCTGCCTCCTTATTTGAGTGTATCGCTAAATGAGTTGCGTTTAGCAGTTGGAGTGATACAGTCATTGTGGAAAAAAGAACTGATAAACCTTATCTTATTCCATTTTTACATATGAGTTGCCTTGTTTATTGTTCATATCTTAGTTCATGGAAAAAGAGAAGTTTATATTATAGGATCTCCAGTGCTCAATCATGTCATATATTTTTTAAGGGATCAGATTCATAATTTGTGATAGTTACAATAGTTCCTTATCCTTAAACACCACACACAAGCACACACACAGTCAACCTTTTTGTATGGGAGCAGTATAAGAAACACAGCTGTTACCACAAACACACCACATCCGCCTCTTCAGTCTCCAACATCTCACACATACACGTACATACACACAAACCTAGATTAAAACGTTTAAACAAACTGTACTGCATCAACATGATGCAACCTGAAAGGACCCAAAATGTCACACACATATACCCATAAAAGCCACAAAACTCATTTTCACCAAATACATCACTGATTCTGTTTCTCCGCAGATTTTGACCTGATAAGTTTACTCGAATACACACACTCATACAAAACACACCCACACACGAAAATGTACCGTATGGAATGCAATGTTACTGTAAATGTCAGAGTGACATTTCAGGGCATGGTTCTGAACTTCTAACATCTATAGGGAAACATGAGATATTATTCTAGGAATGAAATAACTTCCTAAAATAAGTGTTGTAATCTATTCAGTAGATCACAGAGCACTGTCCATAGAAACTATTTTGTAATCAACCCCTTCCTTCAACAGCTTCCCTAAGTGGATGACTTCATGCTTTGTGGGTAGATTCTAGATGGCCATATGTCTGAATTTTTCCTGGACCATTGCCCCCAGCCCCAATTGTGTGTGTGTATGTGGCAGCACAGAAAACTCCTCTTACGCATGTGTGGTCTGCCATTGCAGTGGCGCTTTCATCTAAATGCGGTATAACTCCCACTTAACTGCCGTCAAAGCACCCTGTGCTGTGGGCTTCACACCTTTGTAGCATGTTTTATGTGAAAGAGAAAAACAGTGAGAATAAGAGAGAGAGAGAGAGAGGAAAGTGAGAGGAAGAGAGAGAGGAAGTCGAAGTAAGATAGATAGATAGAAGAAGAGAGCAAAGAAAGATAATGAACGAGACAGATGGGGGGATTGAAAATAGAGAAGGACAAGGCAACCTTTTGTGTTTTTCTTTTTTTTTTTTTATCATAAAAATTCTTGATTATGTTTAATGGTCCTTGTAATATGTGATAGTGAATCGGTTTGCCAAAGTGATTTGTAGACACGTAATACAAAGATTCCAGGCACTTCACTGTTTATCCAGACATCATAAAATAATGTTTATGAGTGTATTTCATCATTTGTTATGCTTGTTATCATTAGTACCAGAGGTTAAATCTGCTAGGTTTTACTTTATGATCCACATCAGCTCTTGCTGTGCTCCACTAGAGCAATGTAGCAATGGAGATTTGAAAGCCTCTGCAGAAGTAAAGAAACTCACCCTTAAAAAAAATTAATTAACAGAAAAGGTACATATGTATTTCAGAAATGGACATAAGAAAGGATATGTGGGAACTATCAAATGTGTTCATCAATAGCACGTTTTTGACTGTCCACTGTTTTTTTTTGTGTCAGACCAAAAAGAGCATAGCATGTGTGTGTGTGTGTTCTCCAGCATTTTTTAAATAATCAGATCAGGAATTTAAAATCTGAAATCATTGCACACGTTTAAATCCTTGCATGACACTTCCAAAGCAGTAGTGTGGGAGGCTCTTAAAAATATTAACACAGCCTTTAGGAGTTTCTTTTAAATTCTTTGGACTTTAGGGCTCTAAGTGCTGCAATGTTCTGAAGTACTGACAGTTCTTGAAAAAAAAGCTCACTGTGACATTGATCATATCATAATTTAGTGATTATGAACTCAGGCCTCTCATTGTGCAAAACCCTGCCAGCACTCCTCAGCTGTGTTGGCAGGCAGTGGGGAACCACGCAGGGTTGGATGTGAGTCCTGGAGAAGCTGCATCAGTCCTACTGCTCAGTTACAGTGGTTCTTAGAAATCTATCAACATATGTTTGTGTAAGTGAATTATGGCATAAAAAAGACATTTCCAAGGATCTCAGAAAAAAAAGAGCTGTTGATGCTCTTCAGGCTCCAAAAGCTTACAAATCCTTTCGCTAGTGAGTTTGGACACCACCAATCAACAGTCAAACAAATTGCACGGATTCCCTCCCCAGGATTGGTCAACCAATGAAGATCACTTTGAGAGCAAGGCTTGTAACAGTCTGCAGGGGCACTAAACACTGGTGTGCATTGCAGGGTTGGAAGGAGAAAGCCACTGCCCTCCAAAAAGAACACTGCTATCCGTCTGCAATTGCCGAAGATCACGTCAAGTCAGAAAAAGTGAAGTGTAATGTTTGGAAAAAGGGAAAGACTGCAATCAAGCTTAAGAACATTATCCCATCTGTGAAAAATAAAGTTGGAAGTATCATGATTGGGGCTTCCTGTGCCTTGTCTGGGTCTCGCCATCATTGATGAAACAATGAATTCTGAATTATACCAGTGAATTGTGATAGAGCATTTCAGAACATCTGCCTTGTCTTGTGTCTTATGTTGTGTCTGATGTTGTCTTACGTGTAGCACCAGTGTCCCAGAGGAACGTTATTTCGTTTCACTATGTACTGTGTATATGGTTGAAATGACAATAAAAACCTACTTGACTGTGAACTGAATCTCAAAAGAAAATGGGTCATGCAGTAAGACAATGTAGTAAGGCATATAAGTTTTTCTAAAGAGAATTGTTGTGGAAACAAGCAACAACTATCAATCCCACCAACATCCCAGAGTTGCAAGACTGCAGGAAAGAGCTGAATTATTGCCGTATAAGAGGGTCAGATTACCACACTTTTGCCACTCACAAATAAATAATAGCGGCAGCGGTGGCCTAGTGGTTAGGGAGTTGTCCTGGATCAGAAGATTTAGGGTTCGATTACTTCACCAGCCCTGGGGTACCCTTCGAGCAAGGTACCATCCCCATCACTGCTCCCCAGGTGCTTTCAATAGCGGCCCCCTGCTGCACGCGTGTGTGTATGGGTGAAACGCATTTCTTTTTGTTGTTTTGTGCTGTGCTGCATTTCACAATGACAAGGGTAGTCTTTTTTTTCTCATGGTTTATATGAAATACAGAAAATTCTAAAGAGTTCCCGAGCGATCAAGCTTTCACAACGACCCACACAAAGGTCATGTAGCATATTTGTGTGTGTGTATGTGTGTGTGGTGTCTGTGTGTATGTATGTGTGTTTTCCTGATCTAAGGTTGGGTGTTTTAGTAAATGAGGAAATGTGTAAGAGTGTGTGCATGTGTGCAGGTGTGTGTGTGTGTGTGTGTGTGTGTGTGTTTGCAGCAGTATGCAAAGTGCCCCCCCATCTTCCTCTCAATTGACATCATAGCAGACAACTGGTGGGGGGCTTGTGAAGCTGAAGGCACAGAGCCAAGTGCGAGAGAGAGAGAGAGAGAGAGAGAGAGAGAGAGAGAGAGAGAGAGAAACAGAAAGAGAGAGAGGGAGGGGGATGAGAGGAAAGGGCATAGAGCCAGGAGGCACTACTGCCTAGACTCTGCCAGTGCGAGAAGGAGAGAAAGCGACCCTGCAAAAATTCCCTCTCTCTCTCTCACACACACACACACACACACACACACACACACACATAGTCAGAGTGTGTTTGCTTGTGTGTGTATGTGAGCGCAAGCCACTCAGTGTGTTTGTGCAAGCCCAGGATGAAGGATCGTTTAGCGGCCGGTGCTGGAGTGGCCATGCAGGAAGGTTTTGACCGTGTGCCCGTTTCTCTGTGCCTCTACCCAGACGAGTCCTACCAGAAGCTAGCTGTGGAGACCATGGAGGAGCTGGACTGGTGCCTGGACCAGCTGGAGACCATCCAGACGTACCGGTCAGTCAGTGACATGGCCTCCAACAAGGTGAGGACTCTCTTAAAACACACCCACACACATATTTGTTTTTATGCAGTGGCAGGACATGGAGTCATACACTGAAAAAAGTGATGGAGGTTGAATTTGTTCTATTCACATAAAAATGTATAAAACAACAAAACTCTTTTTTTAAATTAAACTTTGTTTTCTATGCTTTTACACAAGTGCACATTTCCACAGAGTAAAGTTTCATTAAAAACAACTGCATTAATTAACAGTGTATACTTATCCCATAAGTCTTATATGTATGTAGTTATATATAACTGATATATATATATATATATATATATATATATATATATAAAAGAGTTTTCTCAACATAGTCCCAAACCAAATTCCAACTTTAACAAGTAAAGATTTCGGTATCTTAGCGAGGTGCTGATGTTTTGTCTCTATGTCTCTGTATGCCACCCAAAAATCCACTGTTGTCGCCTTCATTTCTAATCTGTCGGAGTCTTAGTACTTTAGTGAATGGAGCCATTGAGTCAGCGTCAGTGGGGTTGTGGTGAATAGTATTCAGGCTTCTAATTAAATGCAGTACTGAGGAAAAAAAAATTCACAAGTGTTGGATGTCAGCTCCATGTTAACCCCTCAAGTCCTTACATTATTTAGTTTTGCATTATGAGACTTGTTGTTCTGTAGCTATGTATATCATTTAGAAGCTACTGTGAAACTAATATCAAAGATGTGCAGCTGTGAAAAGAAGGAAATGTGGGCTTACATACAGAGACGTATGATTTAAGGGGCTAAAAGTGCTGTTGTGGAAGATGTGGAGGTTTAAAACCAGGTTCAGTTCTGCTGTATTTTCAGGCATGGTGAGCTGATTCTGGATCAGATGTTACTGAAACTTGGCTGAAGTGCTTCTGAGATGCTGAGAGTTGAGCAGGTCTGCTTTCCTCATTGAGCAGGTTTTAGCCTGTCTGACGCTACTGTAAAGGATTTTCAGCCTCTGGGCTGGCGCTGAGCTACATTACTTTGTCTACCCTGAAGCTGATGACATTTCCAGCTTACACTTATGAGGATATTCGAGGTTTAGGGGACTTGTCTCATGTGTTTTTGTATGCAGTTTTGGCTAAAACAGTGGCAGATGTGATTTTTCTTTTTTCAAGAGTGTTAAGGAATGTGATCATCACAACATCATGACTCCATGATGTACATCTAAGCATTTATTGTTTCAGATGTTTGGTTTCTATCAACACCTTATGCTGCAAAATTCTTATGCTGTAAATTTACTTAGCAATGAGCATTTATACCAAACCTCACTAAATCAACTAGATCAATCAAACTTAACCCTTTACTTATACTGATGTTTTGAAAAAACAATGGAATCTTGTTGGGAGGGGAGTCTGAAACATCAGTAAGATCATTTTCTTAAGAAATGAACTTTCAATATTGTCTATAGTGCCAGATCTGCTAGTAGGTTATCACGTCATAAAAATACGAAATGCACCGTTAATATTAAATGTCAATGTAAACTCCATTAACCTTATGCAAAGAATACTTTTAGTTAAGGTTGCACACGCTGTCAGTGAGGCCTAAATGGTGTCTGTTAGCACCGTCGTTTTTAGCGTCCAAGCAATTTTTTTTTTGCATGTGTTACACACATGCTGACCAGTATCTGATCAGCTGCTCTTCTGTCTGACGTTAGGTTGGTGTGGGATTGTGTGTGTGTGTGTGTGTGTGTGTGTGTGTGTGTGTGTGTGTGTGTGTGTGTGTGTGTATGTTTGAGCACCACAGCTGTGTGACTCAGGCTTCCTGTCTCCTTCCTAAGCCTATGCCGGGTGCAGACTACAATAGGAGAGAGTGCTGCGCGGCAGGGCAAGGCTGTGCTCCCTGTTTGTTTCTGCTTGTGCTGACGTCAAACCGACACGCTCTACAACAAGGAGACCCTGCTAAACACAATGGGGATGAATGCACACACACATACACACGGACACATTCATGGGCACAAAACCTAAGCCCCTAAGGTCAATGCAGTGCATTGTCAGGGTGGGGGATAAGATATGAATGCTTTTTTATTGCAAGAAATTACACCCAACTCCTAAAAGTGATGGTAGCCAAGGGTTCGGATGCTCAGCTATGGACCTGGAGATTGTGAGTTGTAGTCTGGCTCTGTCCTGCACCATTTAAGCCCAAGAGCAAGGCCCTTAACCCTAAAGCATGTCATTAGGTAATGCACATCGCTCTGAATATCAGTTAAAAAATGATAGTTATTTCTGTAAATGAAAAATTTGTACAATTTATATATTTGATTGATTTCCTGCAAATTGCAATTATTTTGTATTTGCTTTAACATTGTGGGGAAATTTAAAAAATAACATGTAATGCACCATGAAATTTGCACAGGCCATATTTTATGTTATTTTGTATTAATATAAATCAAAATGTGCAAACGTTTGTTCTCTCTAAAGGATATCTGCATTTAGTTTAAAAGAAGGCGAAACAAGTCAACAAGAATATATTGTGGTTAAATCAATATTGACATATTGATTCTATGCATTTGTTAAAATACATACACTTTTGCTAGAACAAAAGGAAGCTTAGGTGCACAAACATACTCAAAAAGCTCCAGAGCCCACACACTCACATGCATATTATCAGTCTGCTATAGGGCCTAATTTAAGGTAGGAATTCAATTAGGCTCTCCTGAGAATAAGATTAAATTGATTCTAAATATCTGGACAGCTGGAATATCTGAGTTCAGAATCTGATCACCCTCTCTGGTAAATCAGTGGCCTTTCAGCATCAACTGACGTCAGTCAGCTATTAGAATCAGCAGAGGATCAGTGAACATCCATTTACCTCTTGAATGAATGTAATATCTTCTTGAGATCTACTTGCTCCAGAGGCATTGTCCCAGTGACACTTTTGCAGATTAGAAGGTTAAACATGTTGAACAAAATGGGTCCAAAATGAATGAATAATGCCCAGGAACAGTAATTAGGCCTTTTCTTACATAACGAGTGTTTTGAGGTCTAGTCTAGTGACCCAGCATGGGCTTAACAGGATTATGCATTTCAGGAGGGAGTCATGTCTTAATAACAGTAGAATTATTTGTAAATGCTTACAAAATAATAACTATTAAAGTAACTATAAAATAACTATTAAAATGTATGGAATGTATTCATTCATTTATTAAAATATCAATTATACATGTGGGTAACAGATGTTACTGTATATAAAGGCACATAGTATATCACTAACTACTATATATATATATATATATATATATATATATATATATTTATATGACATTCTGGCATTCTGTTATAAAACCTAATGTGTGTGAAATGTTTTCCCTCATGGTAGGAAGAGCTGCGATCTCATCATCTCATCCGTATGCTTGATCTCATTCCTCTGTAAGGACTATTTGCACTGTAAACTATGTTGCAATTGGGTAAGAACTAGTAGTGTGTGTGTGTGTGTGAGTGTGTGTGTGTGTGTGTGTGTGTGTGTGTGTGTGTGTGTGTGTGTGTGTGTGTGTGTGTGTGCTGGAGGCAGGAGAAGGAGGGCCCAGCATTAGAGGGCGTGTGTGCAGAGGGTGACATGCTCACACACTGGAGGGTAGTCAGCGCACACAGCTCAAAGTGAGTCAGTAACACTATTGCATCTGTCAAATGCCAAACCTCAGCATTACTTGCCCAAGCACACAGACGTACACACTGCAGGACGGAACACGCTGCCTCAAAATGGGAGCTTGCTGCTTTGAGAGAAAGGAGCACAGAAAGTTTGGAAAAGTTAATTGCTGGAAAAAGGTGAGGCACTGCTGAAGTGTGTGTTTTTTTTTCTATCGTTTCTGCTGCTGTTGTTCTGTTTAGTTGGAGAATTTCTTCTTTTGCTGTGTTTAATGATCATCAGAAATGGCCTTTTTCCTACAGCACTTTTATATTCTGAGTTTTCTCCTGTCAGGCTATGGGCATGTCTCTGATTTTTAATGCATTTCTACATGCTTCTCAGACATCTGGAACATTGGGCCAGTGTGGGACCAGAGCTGGCAAAGCTGGTCTTGTCAAACAGTGTGCTTCACTGTCTGAAGTGTGCACCTGAGTTTCTAGGTTTAGGAAATCATAGAATACAAATTACTATTTGAATATACTTGAATACGATGTAGATCGGCATGTGCTGTATAGTAGTATAATAGATTGTAATATGTAACGTAGGCCATTGTAAAGCTGTATAGTATTTAATTGTCTCACTTCTCTACCCTAGTAATGCAATGCATTTTAATAATCTTGAATGCAATTTAATAGTCTTGAACACAATAGCAGGTATTAAATACAGTTCCATGAGCCGTATGATTACTGATGGTCTTCACTGATTAGAAGGATATACCAGCAGGTAATTATGTAGATATTCCAGTAAAAAGCATCCAATAAGCAAGTCAAATCATGAACTTTCCTCTTCTCAACATGCTCCAGTAAAATCGCATTTTTGTAAATGCACTTACTGGTTCCATTTTTTATACACTTTTTTTTTATATACTTAATTTAAGCAGCAGACAACTGACCTACTCCAGTGTTCACATGGAGGTAGCGAAGGGTATTAAAGTAACTTTTTTAATAACCTGTATGAAGATGCACTAAAACACCACAGCACCCTCACAAAGAGCCACATTTAGGAAAGTGAAGCACCAGTTGATCATGGCTTCTGGATGTTTTGTATGTCGGCATCTTCTTACACTCTTTCTCAAGAAGTCTATTGTGTCATAACATGTAGTTTACTCATGAACTGGTTTGTCACCTTGAAGTGCGTCAGCAAATTTCTTAAAGCTGATGTTACACGTGTGTGTGTACATATAACCAGAATGGACTTACCCTTCTTACAGTCCAGAATTTCTGTGAATGACACTATTGTGACTAATGATCTCCCACACCCCTGGTGGTGCGTAATGAAGGGGCATTCTGTCACATTAAGCCACGTTGAGGTTATCAGTTCAGTCTTATTTACCAAAGAAATTTGGTGAATGCTTTTATTGGCATTGATATAAGAAAAACTCTAAATTTACTGTATTATAACTGCATATTCCAATATATATTTATTTTTACTATGTATTTTGAATGGAACGCTCTGATGTAATATGCTGATATACTGCTGATGTGTATATATATATATATATATATACATATAAATTCTAAATATAAATGATACATTATATGTTTATATAATGTTTTAAGTAAGGAACGGGACTTCATTTGATAAATTATTTTAGAATTGCAGGAAAGGCTCAGTGAAACCATTCAATTGCAGTCTGCTTAGGTTTATGCTGCCCACTAGTGGAAGGGAAGGACAATGAACTAAAAGCAGTAAATCAACAGAGATCCAGTGAATTGAACAGAAGCAGAAAATGTTTTTAAAATAAAAATGTCAGGGCAAAATCCTGATCTTTGACATTCTATATGAAAGTTTTGTGAATGGAACAATAGAAATATTTTTACATTTATTTTATTTATTTTATTTATTTTCGAAAGGAATTTTCTGTCCTTGCAGCATTGCAACGTTACCATTTTGCAGACAACAGAGACATTCATCCTTAATAACCCACATTACATCCTGTAGAGAAGGGTGTGAAGGGTGTTTCCTACAAATGGGACATTAGTGGGATTATTCTGCAAGCTGATGGTGTCTGAGAAGGACATACCACCTTCATTAACAAAGGCTGTGTGTGTTCAGAATGACCACACAGCACTCCAGCCGTGTGCAGAGTCAGAGACCACATTGGAATGTGGTGCTGTGGGAAATGAAAGGGAAGATAACACCAAACGTTGAGCATCCAAAATAGCTAAGGCACTTACACACACACACACAGACTGTCCCACCCTCCCCCAACTGCAGCAAAATGCGGAGAGATCCTCTGCTATTGTTTTTCTTTCCCATCTTCTCTTGTCTGTTCACTCCCTCCCACTCTTTCTCATGAAGACATATCTCATGGAGACATACACAAATATATACACAGTCCTCATAAATGTATTCTCTTTCCTATCTCGTCCTAATTAATATTCCTATACTGTCTCAGACCTAAGGATTCTGATCAATTTCATCAAACATTCAAACACAAGGTGCTGTCACGTTGTTCCAGTATTACATGGCCACTGTCATATAAATCAATTAGACTCCAGACGGACCAGAAAAATCCAGATCCAGAATAAAATCTTGATGTGCATCCAACTGTTTTTTTCCCTTTTCCTGTGGGATTTTATTTCTAGATATCTAAATATCATGATGATAGATCAATAGTGTGGGTGGACTTGTCTCTGCATACTGTTTTATTAAATGGATGCCAAGTAGCGGGGTGGTCAGTTGTGAGTCCTGTTCACTGGGGCTTTCCCTGCCAGTGAACTGTGCCCTCCTGGCTGCAGCAAGGACAGCCCATTGATTCTGGCTGTCTGCCTGTTGCCTGTGAGCAAGGAAGGTCTGTGAGTGTCTCTGGGCTGCTTGTTGTATGTTGTGAATGGTGCTGAGCAGCTGAGATACCCTGGTGATGCTTCTGCAGCTGCCATGTTGGGACAGACAGGGAGATGCCTTGCAGAACAAGAAGCTTCTGCAGCAGCCTGGGTCATGTGATGCTGTTGCCATGGTGTTGAGATGTAATTTCGTGCTGCTTGGATTGAAGAGGGAAATAGGAAGAGGGAGAGAGGGGAGGGGGGATGGGAAAGGGTGAGAAAGACAGAAAGAGTGAAAGAGACACAGAAAAGAGAGAGACAGAGAAAGTAAGGGGATGTCAAAAGGGGCTGATGTCATTGAAAAAGCAGACAGGCAGGGGCAATTATTTCTCTCACTCTGTCTCTCTTGCTCTCTATCCCTCTCCCTCTTCATCACGCTCTCTGCTTTTCCCTTTTTCCCTCTCTCTCCCTCCTGCCGGTGTCTCCTGCGCCTGCAGGGTAAAAATAGCCCTGGAATCCGTCTGAGGCTGCTTCACAAAATGTATGTGAGATGGAGAAAGAACCACTGGTCTGTGATGGGTCACTGCAGAACCCAAGCATTTTGCTGTGCTTTACGCATTTTAATGCAGCAAGACCACCAATGCAGATACTGAGACCAACAGATCATCTTTCTCTAAATGCTGTCTGTGTATTTAAATAATGAAATTTCATTTAAAATTCTTATGTTAAGTAAAAGAGGGATGCAGGAAAGAAAGGGGCATCCTTCGATCCCTCCTTCCTTTATTCTTTTTGTCCTTCCATTTCTTTCCCTCGCATAACTAAGCAGGGTCTCCCCCTCCTCTACCATCTTTCTGTCAAATCGTGTGTTCCATGAGCAGTGTGTTGCTGGGGCTGACGGGGCTGCAGGGAGAGAGAGAGGGATGGGGGAGAGAAAAAGCAAGAGGGAGGGGGGTAAAGTGAGCAAGCTTTAGAGTATGAACAGGCAAAGAGAGAGAGAGAGAGCTACTGCAGCAGCGGTGGAGCAGCACTAATCCAGCAGAGGAAGCCCCCCTCCAGCTAGATGAGCATCCCTGTGTTTTTCTTCATCCCTCCAACCCTCCCTCCCTCCCTCCCTCCGCTCTCCTCTTGTGTTGTCTCCTCCGTAATTTACCAGCACTATCAGATGCTCCTGCGCCAGCTCCAGCCCGGACGGGTGCTGCTTGCCTGACCGCTGCAGCCATGGAGAGTGCGTGCGGGAGTGTGTTGGCCCAGAGCCACAACTTCAGCCTCCATCCACTTTGCAATCGCTGACCCAGAGGAGAGGAGAGAAGAAGGGATTTTTTTCATTTGGAGGAATCCCTGTCATCTGCCTCTCTTTCTGGCTCTCCCCTTCTTCGGGGGGACGAGTGCCCTATTGTGGATCTAATTTTTAATTTTTTTTGGATATTACGAAGAATCCAAAATGCCTGAGGCAAACTACCTTCTCTCTGTGTCCTGGGGTTACATTAAGGTGTGTATTTAGATAATAGCGATACCCTGTGTGTGTGTTCTGCTGCCTGGCATGGTGGTCTTGGTGATCTGGGAGACGACGAGATTGAATGGTGAGGGTGCCTCTGCTGGAATGAAGAGTGGCGGGATCCCGTGTTGTTTCTTGGTATAAATGCTTTGAAATGAGCAGAGAAATGTTCAAATGTACAGAAAGCATTTTTGTATAATTTTTTGGATTGTGATGAATGTCAATTTGTAACATTTTAGGGCTTTTTTCCAATGTGACGCAGGATATGACTGCCCTTCTTTCCAACTTATTTAATTATATATCATTTGTTTATTTATTTCTGTGAGTTACAGCCAATTTATGGATCCATAGAATTGGCATCTGGCATATAGATGTTCTCTTAAAATGTATATAAGAGCACTTTCTGATATATGCATACATATTTAGCAGTATAAAAATTTCAATTCACGTTCCTGATTCATACCCTTATGCGCTCTGGTCTGTTCATTGCCCTGGTTGTTGTGTTAATATTAATTAATACTCATGTTTAGCATTAAATATTGTTTGAATTGCCCAAACCATTGACATATAGGCATTAATACCCCTCTTTTTCCTTTTGAATCTGACTATATGCAATTGATGAATTTCCACAGCATTTAACTGCGAATCCACCAATTTTTTTTTTTGGGGGGGGGGTTCTATGAGTTTCTGAATTGTGCCTCACATTAACTATTCCTACTTTATTTCTCATTTTTTCCAGTTCAAGAGAATGCTGAACAGGGAGCTGACGCACCTCTCCGAGATGAGCAGATCTGGCAACCAGGTGTCAGAGTTCATCTCCAACACCTTCCTAGGTAAGCATGCATCCCCATAGATACACACACATAGACTCACACACATGCTTTAAATATCACGCATATTTCAGGAATAGATATCTATGTGAAGCTGCTAAGATTTCAAAGGACACTCATCCTATAGTGAGTATGTATGGCAAAATTAATTAACCACTATGGTAGAGAATGAAGTGAGAAGAATATTTTAGAGAAACCAGAGAGGTCAAAATTTGGATTGGTGGCAACAGGAGATCATTGGGAAAAGCTTTCTTTTTGGTTATATTCTGTGCGCCATCAGCTTACGTCTAGGCAATCTAAGCATCATGAAAAGAGAGAGAGAGAGAAAGAGAGAGAGAGAGAGAGAGAGAGAGAGAGAGAGAGAGAGAGAGAGAGAGTGTGAGAGAGAGAGAAAGAGAGAGGGAGAGGATCTATGTTGGGTAAAGTCTGAAGCTTGATATATTTATCCAGTGATACCACACTTTTTCTCGGACTTGCAAATTATTTCTAGGCCTTTTACAACTGAACTTGGGGGGAAAAAAAATTAAGCCTTTTGCAGGTAACTAGGGAAGAGCCAAAAAGCTAAACAAATTAGAAAAAGTTTAGAATATGAAGCATAATAAAACAACCTGAAATAATCTGTAAAGATATCTGGGGAGTAAACATATGTGTGTAACCCATTGTTAATAACTGCTGAATGATTTGTAATTTTTTAGGTGTAAAGCATTTAAAAAGAAACAATGAGGCAAATTATAGTTTTAGATACTGGAGACTCCCTGCGAGGGTGCGTCCCCCGTCCTCGCCCTGTGTGCGCTGGGTTGGACTCCGGCACTCCCCCGCGACCCCGTTTGGGACGAGTGGCAGATAATGGATGGATGGATACTGGAGACTTGAACAAATCTGTGTTACAGTTTTTCATATACACAATCAGACTTTGCTAAATAAATTACTTTGCTAAATAGGGCAGCGGTGGCCTAGTGGTTAGGGAGTTGCCCACGCATCAGAAGGTGGGTTCGATTCCCCACCTGTAGGTTGCCCTGAGGTAACCTTGATCAAGGTACCGTCCCCATCACTGCTCCCCGGGCGCTTTCAATAGCTGCCCACTGCTGCACGGTGTTTGAGTGCATGGCATAAATGCAGAGGTCCAATTTCGTTGTGGTTCACTGTGTGCTGTGCTGTGACCTCGCAATGACAAGGGTTGTCACTTTCACTTTCACTTTCCACTTAAATATGCCTCACCACTACCGGTGTAATCTGCTGACCTGCTATATCGCTGTGTAATGCAACTTCGTTGTGAAAGTCATTGTGAAGCACTGCCGATTTCAGTCTGTTGACACCTCACTGGAGGACTACGTGTGGCTAATAAAAATGTTGATATGTAAGTTTGAGATCATTTGTTTTAGTGAGCAGGTCATTTCCTTTGATCTACCGATAACAGTGAAGATATCAGTTTTAAATAATGGTATATGGAATTACCTAGTGAATTCATTTTTTTAAAGTCTGTTATAGACTGCTGAAAGTAGCACCGCTATCCACTCTTGGCAGCTTCATGACGCTTCATGAAGAACCACACACAATGCTTTTCCAACATTAAAGAAATGCTGAGATCAAACACAGCACATGCACAAATTATTTTATTGAAGAGGCATCTGGTCTGTCTTTGTGCATTGACATTCGGTTTGTGTGGCGAAAGCTGAAGGAAGAAGACTGTAAGATGGAATTCTGACAGGAGTGCTAAGATGTGTTAAGATGGGGGAGTGAAGAGTTATCAGGTTGCTGGGCCACTACTGCAGATATGGTAAGAGTGACAGGTGAAAGGTACTCGGAGTGACATCTGGACAGGTGGGATAGTCATAGAGGAGAAGAAAGTGGAGAGAAGTACAAACAGATGAAGTGCAGGCAAAAGAAAGATGTGACAAAGGCTAAAAAATGGCTTATTGTAAATTGTATTTGAGGTTGGACATTAGGGAGGGAAAAAAACGACCTATACCGATTAGCTAGACAGAGGCACAAAGCAAGGAATGATTTGCAGCAGGTTAAGCGATAAAGGTTAGCAATGGAAATGTACTCACAAGTGAACAGAGCATGCGGACCAGATGGAAGGAATACATTGAGGGGCTGATGAATGAAGAGAATGAGAGAGAGAGAAGGATGACGTGAGGATAATGAACCAGGAACTGCGGCAGTTTAGCAACATGGAAGTAAGGGTAACTATGAAGAGGATGAAGAATTGAAAAGCTGTTGTTCCAGATGTTGCACCTGTGGATGCATGGCTGTGTTTAGGGGAGATTGCAGTGGAGCTTCTAACCAGATTGTTTAATACAATCTTGGAAAGTGAGAGGATGCCTTAAGAGTGGAGAAGAAATGTACCGGCACTGATTTTTGATAATAAGTGTGATGCGCAAAGCTGTAATTATAAAGGGATGAAATTGATTGGCCACAGAACAATGGAAGGTAGGTTAAGAAAAGAGGTGATGATTAGGGGCAACAGTATGGTTTCATGCATCAGTATGGTTGGAATAGGTGGAGAAAAGTGGCAGGAGTGATCTGTGACAGACAAATACCCGCAAGAGAGAAAGTGAAGGTTAACAGGACGGGAGTGAGATCAGCTATGTTATAAGGGTTGGAGATCGGGGAGCCGATGAAAAGGCAGGCAGTGGAGCTGGAGGTGGCAGAGTTAAAGATGCTGATGTTTGTGTTGGGAATGACAAGAACAGACAGTATTTAGAGTTTATTTGAGGGACAGCTCAGGTTGAATGATTTGGTGACAGTCAGAGAGATGAGATTGCGTTGGTGCAGAGGAGAGTAAGAGGAAAAGAGGGAGCCCAAAGGGGAGGTTTATGGATGTGGTGAGAGAGGGCATGCAGGCAGGAAGAAGATGCAGAGGACCAGAGGACATGGAGAACGATGTTCCACTGTGACAACCCCTAATTTGAGCAGCTGAAAGGCGAAGAAGAAGGAGAGGAAGATGATGGGCCAAACAATTCAAACACTGATGTGTTGGGGACTGGGGGCAGATGTTGTGGACAGATGGTCTAGGGGATACTGGAGACCAAATAACAGGGATCATCAAAAAAATGATTTATCACTTATTTCTTCAACATCATACAATTTTTCCAGGTTGCTATAGCAAAAATGCAATTCTTCAAAAGGATAATGTTCCTAAGCATTCTTTAAAATTGTGCCCAAATGAACACTTCCTGTCCAAAAAAAAAGTATCTAGATCTCTTTCCAAAGAGCCGGCATGGCAAGTTTGAAATAAGTGTGTAGCAAAGGAGACCGGGTTGTTGGAGGTTTATGGATGCATATATATATAAATATATATAAATATATATAGGTGTAAAAAAATGCTGTAAACAAAGAATGCTTTCAAAAATGGAAGTGTTAATCATTTATTTTCATCAATCAACAAAATGCAGTGAATGAACAAAAGAGAATCTAAATCAAATCAATATTTGGTGTGACCACCCTTTG
>CM029366.1:17868610-17890484 GCA_017165825.1 Hepsetus odoe | reverse complement strand
TATATATATATATATATATATATATATATATATATATATATACACACAGTGCCTTGCAAAAGTATTCACCCCCTTGCCACATCTTGCCACTGGGATTTTTGCCCATTCCTCAAGACAAAACTGCTCCAGCTCCTTCATATTGGATGGTTTTCACTTGTGAACAGCAATCTTCAAGTCTGACCACAGATTCTCAACTGGATTTAGGTCTGAACTTTGTCTAAGCTGTTCCAACACATTTAAATGTTTCCCCTTTAACCACTCGAGCGCTGCTTTAGCTGTATGCTTCGGGTCATTGTTCTACTGAAAGGTAAACCTCCCTCCCAGTCTCAAATCACAGGCAGACTGACACATATGTTGCTCACATGTCCCTGTATTTAGCACCATCCATCTTTCCCTCAACTCGGACCAGTTTCCCAGTCCCTGCTGCTTTTCTACAGCCTGATGCTGCCACCACCATGTTTCACTATGGCAATGGTGTTCTTGGGGTGATGGAATGTGTTGGGTTTGCACCACACATTTTCCTTGGTGGCTGAAAAGTTTAGTCTCATCTTACCAGATCACCTTCCTCCATACATTTGGGGAGTCACCAACATGCCTTTCGGCAAAAATGTGCCTTCTTATTTTTAATGTTAAGTAATAGCTTTTTTTTGGCCACACTTCCATAAGGCCCAGCTCTATGGAGTGTTCGGCTTATTGTGGTCCTATGGACAGATACTCCAGTCTCTGCAACTCCTTTGGGGTTACCTTTGGTCCTTGTGCTGCATCTCTGATTAATGCCCTCCTTGCCCAGTCTGTGAGTTTTGGTGGGTGGCCCTCTCCTGGCAGGTTTGTTGTGGTACCATGTTCTTTCCATTTGAAGAAGATGGTGCTCTGGGGGATCATCAAAGATTTGGATATTTTTTCATAACCCAACCCTGACTTTTCAAAAACTTTGCCCCTGACTTGTTTGGAGTCATGGGCCAGTGCAACGGTTTCGGCAAGAAAGAATGAGCAGCAAGAACATGTGAGGCTAGAAAGTAGGTTAAATATCCCTATAAACACTAATAAAGTTCCACAATGGTCATTACTAGTAGCTGAAGGGTGTGTAACTAAGCCCAGGGAATAGTTTAGCCGTGGATGACTTGTAATGCTGCTGAGTGAAGATGACAATATTTTGAAAGTTCAGTAGATACTGAGAGCATGTACAACACATGGGTTTTATATATACATACAGTACTGTGCAAACCTTTTTGGCAGGTGTGGAAAAAATGCTGTAAACAAAAAATGCTTTCAGCAATATAAATAATGACTGTTTATTTTTATCAATTTACAAAATGCAAAGTGAGCAAACAAAAGAAAAATCTAAATCAAATCAATATTTGGTGTTTCTACCTTTTGCCTTCAAACCAGCATAGCACAGAGCCCTGATCTCAACATCATCCAGTGTGTCTGGATTACATGAAGAGACAGAAGGATGTGAGGAAGCCTACATCCACAGAAGATCTGTGGTCAGTTCTCCAAGATGTTTGGAAAAACCTACTATCCAAGTTCCTTCACAAACTGCATATACTGTGTGTAGGATTATAGTCAGTGTATGATCAACCAATTTTACCAAACAGGTGCTGATGATTATCAATGTCACACGGAGGTTGAAACACAGTCATGTTTGGAACAACCTACCAGCCGAGTTCCTTCAAAAACTGTGTGCAAGTGTTCCTAGAAGAACTGATTCTGTTTTGAAGGCAAAGGGTGATCACACCAAATATTGATTTGATTTAGATTTAGATTTTAGACACTTCCATTTCTGAAAACATTCTCTGTTTATAGCATTTTTCCACACTGCCTAAAACTTTTGCACAGTACTGTATAAATACAGACAGTTTAACTGTAGCTAACATGAATATGTGGTGATTTACAAGACCATGTTATTATGTCATGTACATACACACATTAATAACACAGAGGGTACTTTCACATTATAAATTTAGCTGCTTTTTGATTCCATATTCTTTGCTCACTGATCTGATCTTTCCTCCTTGATGATTCACATTTGCATTTGTAATCAACTGTGCAAACCTGCATCCTAAAAGACCATCATGTGCACTTTTTAATCAGTGCCATCATGTGAATGGCCCATGTGCAGCATGATTGACAAGAACAAATGAACAAGCTTGTAGCTCAGACCTTACACATCAAAACCATTATCTCTGATGGTTAGGGAAGAAGATGAAACAAGACCAGATCAGTCAGTCAGTCATTTTCTGGGCCGCTTGTCCTAATTACGGTCACGGGGGGGTGCTGGAGTCCATCCCAGCTCACACCGGGCGAAGGACGGGGACACACCCTGGACAGGTCGCCAGCCTATCACAGGGAACAAGACCAGATGCTTAAGCAAAGTTTACTAGCAGAAACTCCAATTTAGCCACATTTGCTATGCTGCAAATTGGGATTTTTTTGGGATTATGACCCAAAAAAACTAAAACAATTCTGAATGTCTTCATTCAGGTCACATTTCCATGAATATGTTATATGTGAACTAAGAGAACATTAAAGTAAAAAACCCTAGGTTTAAACTGGTAATTTGGTGCCTTCAGTACTAAGAATTTTCCTGCTTTATCACTTTAGAGCAGGGGGTCAACAACCTGTAAGTCCTGTGAAGGCCTATCTGATTCAAATTTGGGGAATTTTGAAGTCAATGCATGAAACACTTCATGTTCTGCAAACCATTGCCGAACACTTTGTGCACCACAATGCCTTTAGGGAGTGAAGTTACCATGAGGGAGTGTACATGGTCTGCAAAAATGATAGAAACATGATAATTGTCAAAGTAACATAATTGACAGGACCTAAGATTTCACAGCAGAACATTACCCAAAGCATCACACTGCCTTCTTTGCCGTAGTTCATCCTAGTGACAACTATAAGTGATTCAAAAGCACCTTGTCATCCACACCTTGTAAAAGAACATTTGATACATAAGCCAAGGCATGTACTCTCATTAAGCTTTTCAGCAGTGGGTGCTACAGTGGCTCTTCTTTGAGATAAATGCACATTCTCCACACACAGTGATCTTTGAGCATCAATGAGTCGTTTTACTGGTTGTCCTTCCTCAAGGCACTTTTTGCAGGAACTAACCTCTGCATACTGGGAACATCCCACAAGATCTGTCATTTCCTGATCCTGTCATATAGCCATCATCATTTTGCTGTTTGTCAAAGTTTTTCATATCCTGTTACTGCTTTCAACAGATCAACTCTAAGAACCGCTGTTTATTGGTTAATCTATAATAATTAATATGAAAAGACCAGCAATGTTGTCCATTACCTTTCAACCAGTTGACAGTAACTCCCTCACTTTCATAGCCACTTGTCCTAATTAGGATTGCAGGGGTGCTGGAGCCTATCCCAGCTCTTACATGGCAAACAACAGGGAAACAGCCTGGACAGGTTGCCAGTCAATCGCAAGGAAGACACACAAACACACTCACAGCCAATTTAGCATCACCAATCCACGTGAAATGCGTGTCTTTGGACAGTGGGAGGCAACCAGACACCTACTTGACAGTAACCTAATAGATAATACTAACAGAACTACTAGCATCTCGGGACATCTGAGAATGTTTTTTTTTTTCCCTGAAATTCCCACTCACTGAAAAACATCACTAGCATATGTTGTCACTTATTAATTATGATGTTAGATGACATTACAGAGAAGAAGATTTTATACAATGTGTGTATCTTTGTATATTCAGTTTTAGAGGTTTTTTGAATGCTCTAAAGTGTTGGCTGAGGAAAGGCAAGGCAGAATGCTGGAAAGGCAAGGAAGGGAGCAGTGTAGAGATGTTTGGAGATGTGGTGCTGATTCCGGAATACATTTACCATGTTTACTTGGGTCTGAATTCCCCACTGCACACACAAACTGGTATGAATAACACATTCTCTGTCTCTCTCAGTCTCACTCTCTCTCAATGTCTCTCTCTTTCTGAGACTCTTTCTCTTTTGGTACCACACTCTCTCAATCACCAGTCTTTCATTCTCTGTATCTCTCTTTTTCTTTCTTACACATATGAACACACACACACACACACACCACACACACACACAAACCATAATGACATCAGTTGATTAGAAGGGCTAAAGTAAGACTCTGAAATTGAGGGATTTCAAATTAAGAGAGGTGCAAGAGAAGGGGCAAATTTTCCACTCTCTCATTCTGAACATTTACTACACTGGACAGAATTCTTGGACGGAAAAAACTTGCGGCACAAACAAACTTAAGAACAGCCAGGAAATTAGAGAATTACACAAAGCAATGTTAATTATAACTGTACTTCTATCTTCTGAATCTTCAGTAGATTTATAGAGTCTTAGTCAAACAGAATATACAGCAAACAAAAACAATGAGGGTGTTTATGTTTTCTAAAATAACCTATGAGGTCAAATTATATGCTTTCTCAATTATTTTCCTGCATCATAACACAGGATCTTTACTGAGCTGAAAGAATACACAGCATTTCTGTGCACTGACAAATGAGAAAACAAGTGCAATGCATATTTACTGAGCAAGTCATGATGTCACAGAACACTTACTACTTCAGCAGGTAGTAAACAGGATATCCTTGAGGTTTTTTTTGGCTGTTAGCCATTTAAGCTGGCAGTTTTTGCACAAAAAATGACTTCAAGATGAGCAAACGATAACTTGACAACCATTTGAAAAATCCTACATTAAGTTCTGAACCCATGCACTGGAAACAGGGATTAGAGGATTATGGTACAGCCTTGAGATTTCTGTACATTGTGTACAAGTAAAGGCTGGAGAAGGCATTAAACCTGCAAATGTCTCCATTTTATAGTTTTATATCTTTCTTTAAAGGAAAAAGTGGGGGTGGGGATGATGCTTTGAATATAAATATATTGCTTAAATGTTCAGCGATTTTAAATGAAAAGAAAAACATAATGAATCATTAGTTTAATAGAATATACTATTCTTTCCTCTCTTAAAGAGGGATACTAGTAGCTGCTTTGTTTCATGTTCTCTGTTTTGAAAAGTACTCTTGCAGTGCTTCAGAAACTTCCATGTGTCACTGTCAGACAATTGGGTCAAACATGAAACCATGGAACGTCACTCCTCTGAAAATATGGGAATTTGAGTGTTTGCTCATAGTTGTAATGGCAAAAGAGAAAATGGCAAAAAGTGAGTGTGTTTTTTTTTCATATTTACTTAGATATTTTTTTTCTTAATTACTGGAAAATTCATTCAGTGCACCGCCACAAGCTTTGCAGCCTAAAAATCATGAATAGTAACTGCTGGAATATTTACTAACCAACATTCTTTCATGCAGTATTATTGCCTGGACAAAGATGGAAATCAGTGCGTCCGACACTGGTTTTCACATAAGCTGAATGAATGCAAGGGCATAATTATGGGTTTCATTAAAATAATCACCCCTTGCCTTTATAGCGGCATTCTTTACAGCCATTTTCAAGCATGCAAACAGGTCTGTCTCATTTACTGGATGTTGCAAACTTGTCAGTCCAGCTCAATGGCAGATCTTGCAATGAATTGGCAACTTGTAGGCCAAAACTGTCTCCAGATCTTCTTCCCTCAAAACACTTCCAGACTGTCACTGATCCTGCTCCATGTTTCATTGGAGGAACAACACATTCTGTGCTTGCCCTTCCCTCAATGCACCACCTGACAAAAACCCTTTGGTGGGCCCCAAATTTTGGCTGTCCACAACACCTGCTCCTAGTCCTGAATGCTCTAGTGTTTGTGTTAGTCTGCACAGTAGTCTCTTTTTATTCCTAACACCACAAAGTTGAGATTTTCTTAAAGCAACAACTCAAGTTCTGTCATTAGTAAACAAACCAGATTTGTCAGTCCTTCTATGTTTCCTTAAAAAACAAAAAAAAATATAACATGACAAATATAAATCTTAAGTTCCAATAGCATATACAGAGTTTGAAATACTAGTAGCATAAAAGTAAAGTGCATTAAGTTAAAGGGTCTCCTGTAAGTCATAAATATATTAGAAATATAACACACCAATAGTGTGAATTAAATATGAATCCAAATATGATATTCATTACATATATAATAACCTAATAGTTCTAACTGTAGTAACTCTTTTAAACCTTTTTTGTTGTTTTTAACCTATCCATAGGTCTCTCACAAGCTTTGGAGGTGTGTTTTGCTTGTAAATGCTAAGCCATTTACATTCACCATGTAGCAGTAGCTTGATATAATGATTTTCAGGAGAGCAAAAACTAGAACTTGCCTTTTAAAAGCTGTGTTTGAATAAAGGAATAAAGGGTGTCACTGGGTTAGCAAGTAAGTACCTATGCTTTGACTGGAACAACAAATTTGAATTGTCATACTGGGTAAACGTGTGTGTGTGTGTGTGTGTGTGTGTGTGTGTGTGTGTTTTGGTAATCTGCATTCTCTTTTCAGTTTTTATTCATTTTATTTTGGCTGGTGCATGTTAAAGAAGCAGAATCAATAGTGTTTGTAAATAATACAGCAGAAAGTGTTTTGCAGTAGCTCCATGTGAAGCCAAAGAAACACTGTAAGATTTTGAGCACTCTTTAGAATCTAGTCATTTGGTATTCATGCTTTTTTTCTGTTCTTCTATATTTTAAACTAACATCTAAAACATGTAAGAAAGCAGCCTTTGTGAGATTGTTCCCTTCAGCTTTTTTGTGAACTGTGATACTACCACATGTAAAGAGTCTGTCAATGTGTTGACGCCGGCCCAGGCTTTCTGTTAACATTAGTTAACAAATCTCCTCATCATGATTCTCACACTCTTCCGAACTAACCCACATCATCCATCGACTTCACCTTTGCGATCTCTCGTCAAGCTCTGCTGTGAAACCAAGTGCAGTACAGGGCTGTCTGTTGAACGTGAGAGTGTGGAAAGTCCCCACACGCCTAAACTGCGTCTGTAATGGTTGCTCACACCCCTTGACGATCAGCAGCAGTGATTACTGGAGCAACTCATGAACCCAAAACAACATTCCTCCATTGGGGCACAATGTGATGGGTCAGATTAGCGGCCTGTCAGTCTGGCCTTCTCCCTTTGCCTACGTGCCGCTTACCCAGTGATGCCCCAAGACGGGCGTACACGAGCCGTCACACACGTTCACACACGTTCACAGACCCTCATCAGCTCACTTCCTGACCCGTCTGAACCAAAAACACTTGAGTCAGGCAGTAAATTTAAGTGCAATTAGAACTTCCTCTGTTGATGTCACTGGCTGATATGGGATAGAGTGGGAATGAGTGATATTGCTTTTAAAGAATATGCAAATTTGGAAGAATGAACAGAAGCATGTCTCTGTGAAATAAGAGTGAGCTGACGTTTGCTTCCAAAGGATTAACCATGGAGACCTGGTTTAGTGTCTATAACAGGGTGTGATATAGGACCACTTGTTTTTAAGTTAACAGCATTAGTCTCTAATCTATTTTAAAAGTTTTTTTGCATCACATTACACTTCCTATTCATTGTTGAGAGACCCAGAATCACCATCTGTGCTCTTAAAAAAAGGTGGCGATACCATACTGTTCCATTTATGTTCCATAAAGAACCCTCTTTAAAAATCTGATGCGTGTATGAGCCTGAAAAGGAATCAACTAAATTTAACAACTAAGAGAAATTTAGAAATTACACTGGATTTCTCCAAATTGTTCCTTAATATTTAACGAGGTTCTTCATTATCATTTTGTTCATCTATTCAAAGGCTTTTTTGGAACCAAAAAAAGTACTATCCATCATGCCAAAAAACTGGAGTAAAATGTCTTCATATTATTAACTGAATTCTGGAGTTGAAGTGTAACTATAGAAAGTGCCATCAAACACGTGTGTGGTTAGGGTAGGATCTTTGACCATTTCTAAAACTATATATATTCTTAATATTTTCAAAGTGCAATAATGAGCTACAATTTAATATTTTAATATTTTAATTGCTCACGTCTGTGTCACCCTGAAGGGAGCATTTCCTGTATAAAAGGGATAAGATGAGTGTACATCTTCATATCCTTAATATCAATTTTTTTTTTTTTTGCACATTTGCATTTACAGTGGAAAGAGAAATCCACTGAAAATATAATAATGATGATGATGATGATGACAATGATTGCTGTTGTTTTTGTTGTCAATAATACAATCTCTGATTTCTTTGAACAGAAAGCAAATCATATGAAATAAAGTAAAAGGATCTCAATCAAGTTGGCATAGACTAGCATGAAAAATGTGTTTTTGATTTGAATTTAAAAACACCTCTTAAACCCGCACCACATGGGGCTTTCTTGTTATGATGTACATTTTTTTGTTGTGAGGGGAATGTTGCCATTTCCTCTTTGGAGGGCCATTTCCACTGCTGCTGCACTGAGACATGATTGCATGTTCGCACATGCAGCACAGCCTCCAAACATTTAGATAATCAGCCATTTAGATCACAATTACAGCAGGGCAGGTGCGCACATTGCCCCCCAAAGATTCGAGACCTGTCTGACTGTGTGTGAGTCACAGGCTTCGCTCCTACTGCAGGACCCTGCAGATGCAGATGAATGAATTCTCAGGGCCTGCCTGCCATCTATTGGAGACACCATAGCCAAGAAAGTGGGTCAAACACAGCGGGAGGGGTGAGGTAAAAACTAATGGAGTGCAAGAAAAATGGCATATTGAGAATGAACAGAAAAAAAAGCTAAAATATTATACAGGAGCTAATTTCTTCCCATTTTCCTCACTTTCTCCTCTTTCCCCTCCCTTACTTAACAACTACCTTCTTTGAAACATCCTTAAACTCTCATGACAGATTAGCGTTCATGTATTGCTATTTTTTCCCTGCATTAAGTATTACTCTCCTCTCTATAATCCTAACCAGCAACTCATCGCTGCATAAACTCCCCTTTTCTCTTCTGTCCCACGTTCTCCTTCTGTTGGTGAGCTATCACTGATGGCCATGAACATTTTGTGGTCGCTCCAGATTACACACAAATTTATATACAGTACACTTAAATGAAATTGCTCTGTTGTTTATTTTAATCAGTTTTCTCTAGCTGACATTAAAAATGCATGGTTCTCAGCAAATCAGGGTCAATCATTTCAATGAAATACAGTCAGCTGTCAGATACATTTGGCAAGTGTTGGTCGGTTATCCAAGTTAGTGGAAAGTTTTCTTTGGCACTGTAGAATTTTTTCATTATTTAAAAAACTGGGCTGTCTTTTTAGCTTCTTTTGATTTTCTGTGTTCTGCAGTTTGAATACTTTTCAGATGGTATATATTATATCCTATGCAACCCAGATACTAGACATGCAAAAGCCAGTGTGTTTCCTCGTGCCAGTCCTAAGATGGAATAAATGTGGATAGTTATGTCAGGGAAGGCATCTGAGAAAACTTTTGCCAAACCAAATATGCGGACAATGAAACTGAGTTCCATACGGGGTCCGTCAAGAACTGGGTTAAGAACGACCGCCACTGTTACTATTATCCAACAAGGTGCTGGTGGAAATTGGGCTACCGCTGGCCAAAGGAAAAGAAGAAGACACAAAATACCAACCTTCCCGAGGCAGGAGGAGAGAAGGAAGTGGAGGAGAGTGGAAGTGAGTGTGGGGATTTTGAATGTTGGCAGCATGACTGGTAAAGTTAGAGAATTAGCTGATGTGATGGAGAGAAGGAAGGTTGATATTTTGTGTCTGCAAGAGACTAGATGGAAGGCCAGGTGTATTGGAGGAGGGTTTAAATGGTTTTACCATTTTGTGGAAGGAAGGAGGAATAAGGTAGGTGTTATCCTGATGGAAGAGTATGTGGAGAGTGTTTGGAGGTGAAGAGGGTGTCAGGGAGGGTGATAAGTTTGTAGCTGGAAGTTCAAGGTGTGATGATGAATGATGTAAGCGCTTATGCTCCACAAGTTGGTTGAGAGATGGAGGAGAAAGGAAAAGTCTGCAGTGAGTTAGATGAAGTGATAGAGGGTGTATTTAGGGGAGAGAGAGTGGTGATTGGTGCGGACTTTAATGGTCATATTGGTGAAGGGAACAGAGGTGATGAGGAGGTGATGGGTAGGCATGGTGTCAAGGAAAGGAAATCTGAAAGTCTGATGGTTGTAGATTTGCTAAAAGGATGGAAAGGGCTGTAGTTAATACTTATTTTAAGAAGAGAGAGGAGTACAGGGTGACATTTAAGAGTGGAGGAAGATTTTCACAGATAGCCAGAGAGATGAAGAAAGTAAACAGCAGTACAAGTAGATGAAGTGCACCATGAAGAAGGCAGTGGTGAAGACTAAAGATAACATGTATGGTGAATTATATTGATATATTACATTAATAAGTTGGACAGTAAAGAGGGAGGAATGGACCTATACCAATTGGCTAGACAGAGAGACAGAGCTGGGAAGGGCAATAAAGGATAGAAATGGAAACATACTCACAAGTGAGCAGAGTGTCAGCAGATGAAAAGAATACTTTAAGGTAGGTTAAGAAAACGGGAGACGATTAGTGAACAGCAGTATGGTTTCATGCCAAGAAAGAGCACTACAGATGCAATGTATGCTCTGAGGGTGTTGATGGAGAAATACAGAGAAGGTCAGAAGGCGTTGCACTGCGCCTTTGTGGACTTGACAGCATATGACAGGGTGCCTAGAGAGGAGTCTCAATATTTCTGATCTTGAAGCTTTCTTTGCATAGTGGATTGTGAAACCTCCTCCGTGTTCTGTTCAGGTTGTTCATGATGTTAAGAACTGTTGTTTTGGAGTTTTATTTACTCACTTTCTCTGTCATCACCTGTTTTTGCATACCTTGACCAACCAGTACAATGTTTGTTGCTCAGGATACCAATGGTTTCCTTCTTTTTCAGTATTTCCAAATGCTGGCTATGCTATGTTTGTGAAATGATTCAAATTGGTCTTTCTTCGTTTCTCAGCTTCAAAATGACATTTAGTCCAGTCATTTGCATATCCTTTCCCACAACAACCATAAACCTCTTTTCCTCTTTCCTGGCAGCTCCATCTTCAACATCCTCCTCCAAATATAATCCTTGCCTTTCCACTGGACATGTATAAAAAGCTGAAAATCTGATCTTTCATCTCATATATATCTTTTGATCTCAACCATAATATCTTTAGTGCATAGTAAAAACAAATTAATTGGCCTTGCTCTTCAAATACTAATGAAGGAGACTGCATGTCTAGACAGCACTTTATAGCCAACTTCATTCTTGCAAATCAGTTTCAAATCTGCATAAACACCCTAATAACCTGATTTGAAATATAGTCTTTTTACCAAAGCTGTTAGCTTGAAAAATCTCTCACTAATTGTACAAACCAACCTTTCACTATGGATTTACAGCAATAAATGTATATAATTTGAATTATTTGAATTATTTTATGCTGTTTTGTAAGCTGGTAACAGTAATTAGACTGGCAATGTATACATTTAAAACATGCAAAGCTGGGTGAATGTTTGCCTGCATTAGCATTGCTACAGGTTTCTAAGAAAAACTATTATATGGAAAGATCACACATTTCATAGCTGTTCTCTAAGTTTATGCACAGGCCTTGCTTGTTGTGATGTCCTACATTTTATTCCATTTCTTCATACTTGCATGAAGAGTGATTACTCATCCCTTGTCCAAGGGATGGGAGACACTGTGAAATAATTCCACATGGTCAAGATTTTCATTGTTAATCTACTATAGTTCAAAATGTTTGAACATAGGAAAGAATGTTTCAATTTCTTTGAAACATTGAAACAATGTTTCTCTATTCTTCTTCGTCATCTTCTTTTGGCTGCTCCCATTAGGGGTTATCACAGTGGATCAACCATCTCCATTTCTTCCTGTCCTCTGCATCTTCCTCATTCTAACCAACTGCTTGCTTGTCTTCTCTCACAATATCCATAAACTTCCTCTTTAGTCTTCCTCTTTTCCTCTTTCCTGCCAGCTCCATCCTCAGCATACTTCTCCCAATATAATCCTGTCTCTCCTCTGGACATGTCCAAAACAGTGCAGTCTTCCTTCTCTTACTTTGTCTCCAAAAAATCCAACCTGAGCTGTCCCTCTAATATACTCATTTCTAATCCTGTCCATCCTGATCACTCCCAATGAAAATCTCATCATCTTTAACTCTGACACCTCCAGCTCTGCTGCCTGTCTTTTTTAAGCACAACTGTCTCCAATCTGAATAGCATAGCTGGTCTCACAACCTTCCCATTTACTCTTGCTTGTACCCGTCTGTCACAGATCAGTCCTTTTCTCTACCCATTCCAGCCTGCTGTACTCTCTTCTTCACCTCAACCGTTTATCCTAAGTATTTCAATTCCTTCTTTTTCTACTATTTCATATTTTCTTTATCATTCAGATTATTTTTGAGTTCTTTAAATTTTGATACCTTGTTTGTCTAGTTTTTTTGTCTTCTTCATTCAAAATTTCTATATTGATTGTGTAACTGTGGCGGGGTACCGGAAGGACGCCAGCAGGGAGCCAGGAGTTCGGAACATAGTTTTATTCATAACGGGTACACAAACAAGAAGCAAGGACTGCAGTTCTAGCCAGAAACCCAAGTACAGAGGAACTGCAGTCGAAACCTAGTTAACCAAGTTATCCAAAAAACCAAAACCACCCTTACGCGTAGGCTTAGCCTAACTAATGAGCCGCGCTCTGTTCTGACTCGTTGGGGCTTAACTAGTCAGCCCCAATGATGCACACCTGTGCCTGCATGGGCTCAGGTGTGCTCAGTCAGAACAGAGCGCCCTCTAGCGTACCCAAAACACCTCATATGTGATAGAGAGCGCCCTCTAGCGTGCCAAAAACACCTCATACGTGATAGAGAGCGCCCTCTAGCGTGCCCAAAACACCCCACATGTGACAGAACCCCCCCCCAAAGGCGCGGCTCCCGAAGGGCCAAGACTTAGCCGAACCTCTGGGGGGAGGCCAAGAACAACAAAACTTCACAGAAACAAAAGTCCTTTGTTGGGACATACGGTCAGGTCCGTACGGTTACGGTTGGATACCTCCACGAGCCACCTTGTTCTGGGTCTGCTGACTTGTTAGGGTGAACTGAAGGTAGGGAGTCAGAATGCAGCTGCTCCACCTCTGGAATCTTTACCTGTTTCTCCATTGGACTGTTCTTCAGCTGCTCCGTTTTGGCATTCACCACCTGGGTTCCAGCCTGCACTGTTGGTGAAGTGAGTCGAGATTCGACGATTGCCAATTTTACTTCCATACCTCTGACTTGCTTCTCTAGCTCGGTGAGCTTACCGGCCTCACAACGGACTTCTCTCAGTTCAGCCTGCAGAGCGACGTTGTGGTCCTGCAGCCGTCTCAGCTCTGCCCTGGTCTGATTCAACTGCTCTTCCATAGTGGCCATTTTAGCTTCCAGCTTCCAGTTCCTCCTGAACGGTTGGAGTCTCAACTCTCCTCGTTGTCTGGCATATGGTCTGGTTTCTCTGGTCATATGTTTTCCCCAGCCTCTCTCTTTGGAAAACCGTCACAGCTTGTACCTCTAATCTGGAGACCTCTCTGCCTTCTCTGAATTTGCTGCTCCTTCCATGACGCTCACTTTTGTCTTGAGCTAAAGCCTCAATTGCCTTCGTTCGAGACCGAGGCATTCACCTGGAGCATAGAGGCTCTTTCGGTCAGCTGCTGGTAGAGTCCTGTCAGCAACTCCCCCTGTTCTGCGATCCGAACATTTCCGCAGCTGATCTGCTCACCTCCGAGGTGGGACTGGATTGTCCTTGCTGCTCTGCGCCGCACGGCCAGATCCCTCACCTGCTTTCCTCTGAAGGACTTTTGCAAGCACATTGCAGCATGTTTAAACATCTGATACCTCTGTCCTTGTTGAAGTCCCGGTCTCCACCTTCCGAACCTCCTCTGACGACCACCTGTTGCCCAGCGTGGTCTCTTGAAGACAGATCCCCGCTGGCGCACTCTCACTGCAGCCTGAATAATGACAGCAGCTTTGTTCATAGCATCAACATTTTTTCGAACCGAATAACCTCTAAAAGCTGCCTGGATGCGTATCGCAGATTTTCTCAACACCTGGAATCTCTCATGTTCAAATTTACCCTTAATGTAGGACCTATAATGTCTTTGAATGCTGATGGCTGACACCCTTATGGCCTGGTACTTTACTACTTCCCTGTGTCTTCTGAACGCAGCCTGAATCAGGGAAGCTGCCTGATGGTGCAGGATCACCTCCTTTCTGACCCTCTGACCTCTGAAGCAGGCTTGCAGGAACATTGCAGCAGAGCGCAATTTCAAAAATGCCTCTCTCTGTTTTCTGGCCTCAAGTGTGAAACAATATCTCAGCTGGATTGCAACGACAGTATGTTTGATGCATAAAAATCGTGTCCGAGCACAGTGAGCCCTGTAAGCACATTGTATCACAGTGGCAGCCTGGTGCTTCTGTCTCAGAGTCTGTCTGGCCTTCATCCCTCGGAATGCAGCTTGCAGAACAACAGCAGCCATTTTCTTCTCTTTCAAATACTTAATTTCTTGCTTTGTCATCTTGTTAGCTCTGTAATATCGCTGAACAGTCTTGGCTGTCCACAGTAGCTTCAGGTAATACTTTCTGTTCATGTGTTTCCTCACCTGCGCTTGAAGGGTTACTGCAGCCTCATGTTCAATTTTCTTTTGTACCTGAAATTTCTTTCTAAACTTCCCACTAACCTGGAGCAGTTTCTTCTTCTTCTTCTTCTTCTTTCTTCTTCTTTTCTTCTATGGGGCAGCGGTGGCCTAGCGGTTAGGGCGTTAGCAGCATGATCGGAGGATGGGGGGTTCAAACCCCTTCCCAATAGGTTGCCCTGAGGTACCCTTGAGCAAGGTACCGTCCCCATCACTGCTCCCCGGGCGCTTTCAATAGCTGCCCACTGCTGCACGGGTTTGAGTGTGCATGGGTTAAATGCAGAGGTCCAATTTCGTTGTGGTTCATGTGTGCTGTGCCGTGACCTCGCAATGACAAGGGTTGTCACTTTCACTTTTTTTCTGTGCAGCATAGTGGTCAGTGGTGTTGGGTTTGGGGCTCGACTCCTTGATGCCACTCTCCTCGCTGCGAAGGGCAGGTTGCAGGATGCAGGAAGCGTCTATTTCCGCTGTGTTATTGTTACTCACGCTGGCTGTGTTCCCATGTTCTAGGTACCTCGCCTGCTTTTCCTGAAGTTCCCCATTTACTGTAGCCATTTCCTCCTGAAGGGAACGGACTTGAAACTGGTGGCTCACCTGCAGCTGGTGTCTCACAGCCTGAAGAGAGGCGTTGTCATCCTCCAATTTTTTACACTTTGTTTTCAAGGCGGCCAGATCCAGATTTCGTGTACCGATTTCCTGATCCTTGGTGAGGAGCTCAGCCTCCATTTCCTGGAGCTGCTCAGCTAAAATGTTTTTGTTCTGTCTTTCTGCGCCCAGAACAGACAGCCAGACCTTCTGAGACTCCTGTAGTTCCTGTTCTAATTCCTGGATTCTCGAAGTTAATTCTCTTACCTGAAATGGTTCCTCTGAGCAGGAAGAATTCTTTACCGTAGCTCCTCTGTTTGGCGCCTCCCTCACGGAAGGGGCGCTGTGATTGGAGCACGGTGCTGTCTTCGCGAATGGGGCGCTGTGATTGGTGAATGCAGCGGGTTCCACCGATATCCAGTGTTGTGGTTGGTGGAAATCAGGAGCCGGAAAAGAAAGGGGCGCGAACGAAGCCTTTTCCTCGAGGAATCGGCCCTTTTTTCTTTGTTTTCACGGGGTTTTAACCTTCTTATGACCGTGTTTCATACAGGGCGGGGTCTCCGCGGACGGATCGCTGTGATTGGTGCACAGCGCTGTCGCCGCGGACGGACCGCTGTGATCGGTGAAGGAGGCGGGTTCCGCTGACACCCAGCGTTGTGGTTGGTGGAGAGCAGGAGCCGGTAAAGAAAGGGGCGTAGACAAAGCCTCCTCCTCGAGGGATCGCCCCAATGACATCGCCTCTATCACGGTTTGTACAGCCCTCTCTGTTCGGCCGTACTCCTCCAGCCGTTCTAGGAACTCCAGCGAGGGAGCGAGCTGGATTGCGTGACTCAGCAGGTCCAGGCGCCGTGAGAGCTCAGCAGCGGCGACTCCCTGCACTTCCCCGCTCTGCCCGCAGTGCTTCGACTGCCACAGTGGTAGCAGTGCTCAGAGGCCCTCAATCCGGGCCCCCAGAGCTCGCTCTAGCTCCTCCAGTCACTCCTCGACGCTCCTGACGTCCCAGTTTTGGCGGCTCATTTCTGTAACGGTGGCGGGGTACCGGAAGGATGCCAGCGGGGAGCCAGGAGTTCGGAACATAGTTTTATTCATAACGGGTACACAAACAAGAAACTAGCCAGAAACCCAAGAACAGAGGAACTGCAGTCGAAACCTAGTTAACCAAGTTATCCAAAAAACCAAAACCACCCTTACGCGTAGGCTTAGCCTAACTAATGAGCCGCGCTCTGTTCTGACTCGTCGGGGCTTAAATAGTCAGCCCCAATGATGCACACCTGTGCCTGCATGGGCTCAGCTGTGCTCAGTCAGAACAGAGCGCCCTCTAGCGTGCCAAAAACACCTCATACGTGATAGAGAGCGCCCTCTAGCGTGCCCAAAACACCCCACATGTGACAGATTGTTTCCAGTTTGAGGTTTGAAGGCTGCAGTTTGTGAGCTAACAGCATGTCATACAGTGTATGAAACCACAAAGCAGGTTTATTTAAGATTTCTCAACATGACACTGTAAAAGATGTTAAGAATGCTATTTGGTGAGGTAATTATATTGTACTGAGATAAAAGCTGAGGTAAAAGCTTTCATTTCGGTGTCATCTGCTTAAGCCTTGTGTAATATCCATCCATCCATTATCTGCCGCTTGTCCCAAACGGGGTCGCGGGGGGGTGCTGGTGTCCAACCCAGCGCACACAGGGCGAGGACGGGGGACGCACCCCGGACAGGTCGCCAGCCCATCGCAGGGAGGAGCGGGACGGGGACGGCACCTTGCTCAAGGGTACCTCAGGGTAACCCATTGGGAAGGGGTTCGAACCCCCGATCCGCCGATCATGTGGCCAACACCCTACCCACTAGGCCACCACTGCCCGTGCCTTGTGTAATATCAAAGAAGCAAACATCAGACACAAAACATGTTGGGGGAAGGACATAAACATGGACTTTTTTATCACTTTTTACTTATAGCAACTGTACTGTTACAACAGTGTTATTATCTTTTATTAAAATTCTAATTGTAAGTATAATCTGAATAATCTGTTAAATACTAACAGAAAGCATTTTTATCTGTTGAACATGGTCAAGATCCAAACTGGCTAACTATGCATGTCAGCCTACATCTGCATGATGTAGCACTATGTTTACATCCTAGCTATTATTCTGAACTTTCCTCACTCTAATGCACTGGAATGACTTTTATGCAACTTAGCAGGTGTGTTGTAATTACATCTCACAATTGCATAGTTGTTTACCAAGTAAACAGACTTAATGGCCCATCATCATATAGACCTCCTTTTAGAAGCTTTCTAGAAGCTCTACTTGTCTGTGTTCTTCATTTGTGTGAAGCTTTTAAGACGCTGATGGGTTTAGTGAGGTGGGTGGATATCATTATATCAGCATTAACACAGACCAAAGGACAAAGAACAGGGCACAATGTTGTAGTTTTCTATAAATGGCCAAAGGGTTTGTCATGAATTCAGGTGCCATTAAAACATTACACCACTGGATACTGAACAGCTCCATTGAAGCCCTTTGAAGAATTTATATTGGCCTTTCAGCCCCATGTAGTTTCCAGCCTTTAACTTCTAACAAAAACTGTTTCAGTTTTGCTACTACAGTCGACTTTGTGGACGTGCTTTGTGAACCTGGAGAAGGCCTAAGGCCGTGCACCCCAAGAGGCTCTGTGGGGAATTTTTTGGGCTTGAGATCCATTCGATTCCTGTATGACCACAGTGAGAGCCGTGTCCTTATTCTTAGCTTTTAGTCAAGTTTGTTCTCAGTGGGTGTTGAGCTCTGGCAGAGCTGGCCCTTGGCCCTTGTCCCTTATCCCGTTTGTAATGGACAGGGTTTCAAGGTACAGTCAGAGGCAGAGGGTGTCCAGTATGGGTGCCTCAGGATTACATCTTCATTTCTTCAGATGATGTAAGGTGGTTTGAAAGGGATGAGGATCAGCACCACCAAATCTGTGGCTATGGTAAAAAGGTGGCAAGGTCTCTCTGGGCTGGGAAGGACTCATTGCCTCAAGTGGAGGAATTTAAAATATCTTGGGATCTTGTTCATGAGGGTAAAATTGAGCAGGAGAACAACAGATGGATTTGGGCAGCAGCAACAGTTAGTGAGCTCTGGTGAGTGACCAAAGCATGAATACATGCAGCAAAAATGAGCTTCCTCCACAGAGTGGCTGGGCACACCTTTAAAAACAGGGTGGGGAGCTCAGATATTTGCGAGGAACTTGGAGAAGAGCCACTGCTCCTCCACAATGAAAGGAGCCTGCTTGGGACGCCTCCAGGGCACCTCCCAGTGGAGATGCACAGCGCACAATCACAGGGCAGACCCAGGACATGCTGGGGAGATCACATATCTCGGCTGGCCTTGGAGCATCTTCCCCCAGGACTGGAAGTGGCCAGGGAAAGGAATGTCAAGGTTAACCTCCTTAGCCAGCTACCATGTTGACCCAGTTCTGGATAAACCATTAGGAAAATGCATGGATGGATGGATGGTTTATCAGTTTTGGAGACAGTGGAGAAAGACACATATATTTTTATATGTGATCTACAGGTCTCTCTTAAAAATCAGATTTGTATACATTTGTTTTCATGATTCACTCATCTGTATGTGGCCTTGGTTCTTGAAGGGCCAGGCAGCTGCAAGGTTATGCAACAAGAACTTTCCACAAAACACTTTTACACTCTCTGCACTTTTACATCTCTGCAGCATGTCCCACTTTAGGGGCTGGGGTTCTCTCCCTAGAGCTATGACAGTGCAAACCCTTACACCTCCGCTGTTTTTCAGACTTCACTCAGAATCTAAAGTGCTGTCTGTAGGAGAAGCACATGTGCAGTCCATGTGCTCACTGCTCTGTTTGTGAGCTGGAAGAAGAATAGGTATCAGTGGGAAGGCTTGGTGCAAATTACATAAAGGGTGTATTCCTTGCAACAAAGATTTTAGTGTTTTTCTTCCCTAATGCATCTGTTTTGAGTAGGAAATACTGGTCTACTGTTATATAATAACTAATTGTGTTGCAAGTACAAAATGTTTTAATATAATATTACTAGGCAGTGTCTGACATTTTGTCATCGAAAATCGAGGGTATTATTTAGGAATTTTTCCTTCTTTGGATCTGATTGCACCGCTGGGGGCAGTGGTGGCCTAGTGTTTAGGGACTAGGCCCCAAGATGGGAAGATTGTGGCTTCAAATCCTTTGCAAGTAGGTTGCACTGAGGTACCCTTGAGCAAGATACTGTCTCCATCACTGCTCCCTGGGCGCTTTCAATAGCTGCCACCCGCTGCACATGTGTGAGTGTGTGGGTAAAATGCAGAGGTGTAATTTCGCTGTGCTGTGTTTCACAGTCACGAGAACTGTCAATTTCACTTTCACTTCAATAAGGTCATTAATGAGGTCTAGTGTTCAATTATCATTTCTGCATTATACATTTCACTCCAGCTCATCTCAGAAGCATGTTATGGTTCTCCAGGGAATACATCTCCGCTGCTCCATGGGTGAGTGCTCAGGGGCTTTAAACCCCTCTAGCCAACATCAGGCTTTTCTATAAAGATTATGTGTTTCGAAATCTTGTGTCAGCAGTGATTACACTGTAAATTTGCCAGATTCATTCATTAAAAGGATGTCTGTGCATATAAGTTTATAATAAATTATATCCCAAATGATTCATATTTTGGAATTACTGATCTAGAAATACATGTTTTCATGAGCAATTAAATCTTTTTCAATTTTGAGTTGAATCTTTTGATTTGATTGTATCCAAATTACATAAATTACTGGATAAAATACTTATTTATGCACTAGCTTAAAATTCTGGTGTCTAGTTTATAAAATTTAAACTGTACCCTGTCTAGGTTCCTACAGTAAATTAAAGAAATATTATGTCCAAACTTGTGAAGGGTAGGGTCTGAGGGAAGGGCAATGACCAGCTGCAAACACCAGGGGGCAGCATGTTCCACTAATGGCTGCACTGACAGCTTGTGTATTTGTAGGAACCTGCTTTCTAGTTGCATTGAAAGGAAGCAGGTGATGTTAGAGCTCATTTGCATTTAACTATCAATGCAGTTAATGAATACTTACATTTAATATATCTGCACATCTTTTCGTTTGAATGCGCTCTTGTGAGACTGATCTCAACCTCTATCCACCTTCTCTGTTCACTTCAGACAGTTCTGCTGTCGGTCTGTTCTACCTATCTGTCTGTCTACCTACCTGTCTATCTATCTGACTCCCTTCACTTTTTTCATTATTCTTATGTTGCAGCCTGATACTGCAATCATATAAATTCCTTTTTTTGCCATTAATCTACAACCAGCACACCATAATGACAAAGTGGAAACAGAATTTTAGACATTTTTGTAATTTGTTAAAAAGAAAAAAAAACAGAAAAATATCATTTACATAATTATTCAGAACCTTTACATAGTACTTGTTACACCGCTCTACACTTAGTACTGCACTTCATCATTATGGGGAAAGCAGTGTAGATTAATGAGAAATAAAATGAAATTATGTGAATGCGGAGACAGGCTGCAATATAAACATGAAGGGGGTCTGAATACTTCCTGGATCTACTGTATCTGTCTGTTTTTCTGCTTGTCTGTTTGTCTAACTATCTATCTTTCTATCTATCTGATTATTTTTTAATGTCTGGTTCTAACTGATCTGTGTGTGTGTGTGTGTGTGTGTGTGCACGTGTATATGCATGTGTGTGTTTCAGATTTTCTCCAGCTATTCTCTAAGGTTGACTGGATTTTGTGATGTGGCAAAGCAATAAATAATTCTATGTAAAAACTTTTTTTTTATTTTGTGCATTTCCCGTCATTTCTCAATCGTTTCTATCCCCTTTACAAATCAACTGCGGGCATATTAAGTGTCTGGAGTTTGATTGCTTCAGTTTTGCTCTGGAATAAAAGTATGTATCAAGAATAACAAGATAATGGGAGCTTGATTTCCAGCACTTGAAGGTGCTCGGTAGTGTTTTAACCATCACTGATTATTACCACAGTGCAGTAAACATACCCACACACACACACATACACCCCAACCATCTTGTCATTGGTCTAATGCATACCAGACAGGGCCATAAATACACTGTGCAGATTTTTTCAGAATACATGGAATATGCTGAGCTTTTATCTGAGCCTCCAGAAACAAACACAGGGTTGCTTACAGCAAAATGAGTGGGGACAGAGGAAAGGGAGGAGCATGGAAGTGGGGGAGGGGTGCACAGACAGCATCTGTTATTAGCCAACACAGTGGGGCCTTGCTGAATTTGGGATGCTGATTTTTCTCACTCCTGAGCACTGAGCATGCATAATCAATCACATACTGAAGCAGACCTTACAGTGAGAAAGGAAAAATGCAACACAGCAAAGGACAGAGACTATTAGACAGAGGGCGCCAGAGACAAATATACAGAGAGAGAGAGAGAGAGAGAGAGAGAGAGAGAGAGAGAGAGAGATGCTCACATGGACCAGAGCATGACTGTTAAAAACAGCAGGTCTTAGAGGTGAAACAGCACCTTCTGGCTTAAACTGATACAAAGCCAGACAGTGAGGGAAAGAAATTAAGCCTGGATGAGACACAGCTCAGTGTACTCTCATGGTGAAACTGGCAAAGAATAAGATGTATCTGATCCCCATTTATTGATTTCATTTTTTTTCTGTGGTGCCTGAGAATCCAATCAGTTATCTGGCTGTGAAA
>CM029366.1:17793610-17863610 GCA_017165825.1 Hepsetus odoe | reverse complement strand
ATACAGAAACATTAACTCTTTAGAAAACACAGTTTTTAAGGATGTAACTGAATACATATGAAAATAATGTGCCACGGTTCTTGTGAAGGCCATTCTTTCAAGTAGTGGTTGAAGGATCTCTGGCATCATAAGTGTATCTGCACTTTAAAAAAAATAACATAGTATCTCCACACTGGGAAAAAAAACACTTTTTACACGTAATGTAAGTCAATATGAAGATTTATTGTTATATATAAAGACTCTTCCTGGTAATGTTGGAGCATTTCTTTTGGTCCATGTGTAAAGGCAGCTGCTTGTTGAAACAATTTACAGAAATAAATATTGAGGAAAGTGGAGATACATGGCTTTCTTTGGACAACAATAAGAAAAATATGTCACACCTTTACTTTCTCTGGATTTGCATGAAGCTGAGTGACAGTAATGGTAGTAAAAAAAAGGAACAGTAAAAATTTATGTTGACTAACCAAAAATATTTATAACATTTATAACATGAGACCACAAAATAGCAATGTGAATTTAACCATGTTATATTCGGAGCTGTCATTGTGTAAAGCATTTACCCTGAGCTGGCTGGTGTGTATTTCTGGCTCAGCTCTAATGGCACTGACCCTGGTAAGGGCTGGGTGGTAGCAGACTGTGATTTGAAATAGCAGGGCGGGCCATGGGGGCTTGCTGGAAATAGTCTGTGGTAGATAATGTTTCCTGTTCCCACCCAACCCCACCCTTGTGTTTGTGGCTGGATGATCACTCATATGTGGTAGTAAAAGCAGAAAAATTGGTGTACGCAAAAGAAGCAAAGAATTCCTTCATCCCACAGTCCCTCAAGCTTGGAAATGAACCGTGTACCTGAATCTAAATCTAAATGTATTTTAATTTAAGTGTTTAAGTGAAGTGAAAGTGACTATTTGTCATTGTAATTACATAGCAAAACACACAGTATGCATGCACACGTTCTCTACATTTAACCCATACAATCAGCGCGGAAGTGGGCAAACATGTCCAGCGCTTAGGGAACAGTGATGGGGACAGTACCTTACTCAGGGATACCTCAGGGCAACCTACTGGGCTGGGATTCAAACTCACGAATTTCCAATCCTGGGGCCTAGTCCCTAACCACTAGGCCACTGCTGCCCCAAAATGATATTTCCCCCCTCATCACGCGGGCCATGTCTTTATATGTGTGTGAATACCATGTGCAAAAGTTTCAGCACCTATGCAGAATGATTAAAGAAATGTATATGAGGAGCTGGTGTCTTTCTGCAAGTAAAAACGATAGAATAAATGCAAACACGGCCTTCCAACTCTCTAACCTCTAGGCCACCGCTGCCCCATATTTTTAAACTTTTATACTTTTAGATTATGCATACTTTTATTTGGATATGTTTTAATATTGTCTGTTTTTGTTCCTTTTGATGTAGATGTAAATTCCTGTTAGTATTCAATAGTAGAATATTTTGAATGTGTACTGAATATGTACAGTAGTATTACAGAATCATCAGAATGATCAGTGTATCACTAATGGTGACAATCTCAATTGCTATAGTACAGAGAAATTTAGAAACTTCTTTATCCTAATCAGTATGCAGCAGCAGGAATTAAATATCTAACTAGTTCCCCTTGGCCTCTTACATTAGTAATGGCAGAGTTTCATTCTCTGTCCTGAGGGAAAAGAAAAGAACAATTCATTTATACTCTCTCCCTTGACTGTTAATGAGCTTGCCACATTGAGTAGATCATATTCACTGAGGAAAGATGCATTGAGATTTATTTAACACCATTTGCATTATAGGGTTGCAGAGATATAATGGTAGGGAGTGCTGAATGGGCTGGTGTTGGATAGCTGTAAAACAGATTGCTGGAAGTGAGAAGCTGGCTTTGTGGCTAGAATAAGAGTGAACTTGAATAAGTGAATATACCAGTGCATCACATAGATGTTTAATGCATCAATCAGCAAAGATGTATCTGTTGTCTAAAGCTTGCTTCTTTAGCTCTGAAGCTGTAATGGAAGCTTGTGTTCTAAATTGTCCAAACTGTTATACAGTTACATTTACATTTACAGCATTTAGCAGGCACTCTTATCCAGAGTGACTTCCATGTCCGAATTACAGGGACAGTCCTCCTGGAGACATTCAGGGTTAAGGGTCTTGCTCAGGGACCCAGTGGTGGTAGTGCCAGAGGTGGGATTCAAAAAGTATCCTACCACTAGACCACCACGATAATAATTGATAATAACAGTTAATAATGTGCTTAAGTGCTTTCTGACAGACATACTTTTATATACAAAAATCAACAAAAGAGCAGCATTTATTTTGTAACCTGAATTTCATCCATAGTTTTTTTCCATATGTACATGTAACAATATGCCATTGATTGTCATAAATTGTAAAAACAAGGTTTTAGTTAGAAAAATAGCTCCACATAGTTTAAGGAAAGTGTGTGATGTGTTAGGCATGTCACTTAACCAGTGATAACTGATGTACATAACTGTCCTTTATTTGTTAGCCATTTTAGTCTTATAGCTCAAGTGCAGAAAGAACTATTGAGAAGTGAAAATGACTTTGTCAGCAAAAAGCATCCTCTGCTATTAACCCTTACACACTGTGCAGCAGTAGGAAGCCAGGCACACAGCACCTAGGGAGCAGTGAGGGGAATGGTACCTCAGGGCCAGTCCTTATCCACTGAGCCACTGATGCTGAGGTGGAGAATGTGGGGAAAGATGTGTAAAATGATCTTCCTCTTTAACATGTTTCGATTTCAAGTGGCCCTGAATAAGAACATCTTCCAGTGCTTGAAAGTAATCACTTGGAGTTGTGTGTGTTACTGAGGGCATTGTGGCTTTATCAGCAATGAAGGAACCCAATTAGGTTTGGAGGGCTACTGTGGAGCCATTGTTATTGTGAACTAGCTTTTCTTGCAATGAAATGGGTGACAATGATTTGTGCTGGGATGAACTTTCCCACAACAAACAATGTCTGTATTGTAGAGTTAATAATCCCTTCCTTTTAAAAAGCTTTCAGTGTGGCTCTGCCTCATATATATCTTTTTAACATTTGTATGTTCAGTTAAATCATGAAAAAAAAATCAAAATATACTGCAAAATCATTGACATTGCCTATAAATCTGGAGTAAATTATACTATTTCAAGAATTATTTTAAAAATAGACATATTAGGCCAAATGAAGCCTAATTCTATATTAAAAATAAGTTCTTATGGCAAATCACTATTTGCATTGCAGTGTAGTCCAGTAGTAGGCTAAACCCACGTAGGCTTGTCACAGTTACTTGATGAAAAATAAATGATTGATGAAAAGTTTATGCTCCTGATGGACTGCCTTAGTTAATAATAATGCAGTTAGACTGATTAACAGGCTTTCTGCCAGTTAAAGCCATATTTAACAGAATCTCCACAGAAGGAAACCATAAGTAATCAAGCTGCTTTTTATGCAGCTCTAAAAAAGAGGCCACCCACACCAGCAGGATCTCACAAATCATTTTTATCGTGGATATAAAATAAATGAAAAATAAAGTCTTGTGATAGCAAATTGCATGGAGCACCCTGTGTAGCTTTATTTAACATTAGGAACTGTACTATAGATGGTATTAAGTTTATATAGCGGTGTCTTGCAGGGGAATTTTCACTGGTCCCAGATTATAACTGTTCCTCGAACATGACCCTGATTTGGAAGTGCCTTTGTCTCTTCTACCATTCAGCCCAGCAGAGTGAAGTAAACAATAAGCTAGTGAGCAAAAGCAGAAGGGAAGAAGAGAGATGAATGCAGTATTGAGACAGACACAGTAACAATGGAGGTAGATGGGAAAGCAGAGGAAGGAAAACTGCTGAGTAGAGGGATGGGGAAAAAGGCAAGGAGATGTGAGAAAAGCATGGTTGGTTTAGATTAATTTAGGGTGATGAGATAATAAGGAAGGATTAACAGAAGACAGAAGGCAATAAGAGCAGTTTTAAAATGCCAGAAGGAGTGTCACTAGAAGGCAGCTTGAAATTATGCTTTTTGCTTTGCATGTGGGATTATTTTTTAAGTGCCCAAACTGGAATTTAACTACAGTTTACACACATGCTCTACGTTTTTGTGAATTTGTATCTTTTTTATTTAGTGCAGCTACTTTCACACTACAAAGGCTTACTTTTACACTGGCTTTTCAGATCTGAACATGGACATTGGGCACAAAGGACCGGCACCTTTACCTCTTGCAGTCTGACATAATCGTTGAACAGCAATGTGTTGTCTGGGCAGGGCTTCACGAATAATGGAATTTTAATTTGGATTCAAATTTTGAAATCCATTGATTGTAAAAATAAAACAATTCCCATAAAATAAAGCGATAAATCTATATGATGCTTTCCAGACTGGCATAGCATTATATGTGCAATCCAGCCACGAGTTCCTCTTTCGAGAGGCTCTGCAGCGCAGGTGGAAATACTGTCTCCTGGATTTGCTTGTTTCTGAAATCAGACCATGTAAATAAGTTGGTTTTGGAGTTTTTGTTTTAAGGGAAGTTATCTGAATGTAATCTATTGATATTATTATTATTTTTGTTGTTGTTGTTGTTGTTGTTGTTAATATGAAATATCAATTAAAGAAATATAAAGTGATTCCAATGCTGTCCAATAGACAAGTTAATGATTGTAAATAATTGTGATCTCAGTATTAAAACAAAATAATCACAATTCCGATTTTTGTCTGGGTTGCTGTAACACGCAGGTCTAGCAGGTCAGATTTTTTTGTACTTTTCAACCTAGTTTGACACCTCTTGTTCTTTAAATTTGGCCAATAGGATGTGAGAGGATGTGAGAGCTCTCTAGGGCTCACATGTAACCAAACATGGTGAAAAGAAAGCGGGATGCTGCTGCTACTGTTTGAAACAATGTCTCTTTTTCATCTTCTTGAAGGAGAATCACCACAGATTAAAAAAAGAAAAATGTTAGATTAAAATACTGGATGGTTGCCACATTGCTTTGTGTAAATGTAGTTACACGGATGGAGTTGAATTTAACGTTCTTGTACAGTGGTGGTGGTCTAGTGGTAGGGTACTTGCCTATGGACCTAGGGCTCAAGAGGTCCCAGGTTCGATTCCCACCTGTAGCACTACCACCACTGGGTCCCTGAGCAAGACCCTTAACCCTGAGTGTCTCCAGGGGGACTGTCCCTGAAATTCGGACATGGAAGTTGCTCTGGATAAGAGCATCTGCTAAATGCCGTAAATGATGTGTTAGCACAGTTATTTCCTCCCTTTTTATGGATAGTCCATTCTGTGCACTATGAGAGACCAGGGTACAGCTTTCCAATCATTATTTCTCTCTTTTTTCCTTTCTGAACACAAGGCTATCAGCATCACACACAGCGCCCTGTAGCCATGATTGACAGTTTCTTGACCCCTCCTTCCTGATATGTGTGAACTCCCACAAGGTCGCCAATAATGTTTTTTTGGAATCATACTCAGTGTTGAAAGTCGCTCAGCGAAGACATGTTACGATTATATTGACTTATCTGACCTGGTGACCACAGCTCCCTCATTTGTTATGTTAACAGGTTATTCTGAGTAAGGTCACGGGAATGCTGTAGTCTTTCCCAGCACACGCAGGGCGAAAGGCAGAGAAACCCTGGACTGGTCAGTAGTTAATTGCAAGCCAGACACAAACACAATTACACTCACACACACACAGCCACACCTCAAATCACATCCTTGGATTGTGGGAGGAGCTTTGCTTTAAGATTTTCATATTTTACACTTTATATAATAGACCAACTGATTAACAAATCTGATTGGTCACTACCAAGTAAAATAAGCGTGAAAGCACTCAGACTGAAAAAGTTCACCGTAGACCTATTAATACACCACCCACAAATAATTTTTTTTATATAGCTACTTAACAAGTTAATAAAACATCACAAAATATTATAGAAAACTATATTGTTTGCAAGTTGTATTTATTTCATCTGATTGAGAAGGGTCGCCAGCGAGAGTAAAAGGGAAGGTTTACAGGACAGTAGTGAGACAAGCTATGTTGTACGGGTTTGAGACGGTGGCACTGACAAAAAGGCAGGAGGCGGAGCTGGAGGCGTCAGAGTTAAAGATGCTGAGATTTTCGTTGGGTGTGACGAGGATGGACAGGATTAGAAATTACTATATAAGAGGGACAGCTCAGGTTAGACGTTTTGGAGACAAAGTTAGAGAAGCAAGGTTGCGTTGGTTTGGACATGTGCAGAGAAGAGATGAGGATTATATTGGAAGGAGGATGTTGAAGATGGAGCTGCCAGGAAAGAGGAGAAGAGGAAGACCAAAGAGGAGGTTTTTGGATGTGGTGAGAGAGGACATGCAGGTGGTCGGTTCGAAGGAGGACGATGCAGAGGACCGGAAGAAATGGAGACGGATGACCCGCTGTAGCGACCCCTAAACGGGAGCAACCTAAAACCTAAAGAAGAAGAAGAAAAATATTGAGAAGGGTTGCTGTAAGGATAAATCAGATGTAGATTTTACTGTGCAAACAAGCTATTATAAGTTTAGCGCAATGATGCCTTGATCCCAAACTGCCTTGTTTATTTAGTTAAAACAGCCTAGTCCTTACTTGCACCATAGCATAAAAAATTTGGGAATTTAAAATCACATAGCAAATCTGATTTTTTCCCAGAGTTTTATAAAGCTTGTCCTGTTTGGAGCAGCATCTGCAAAAGTAAGCATAGTCCCATAATTCTTAGTCCAATACATCAGTGATTAGTGATGCAGGCTGGTTTGATATGGATGGTGGTTTTACAAACACAAAAATCACTGATTCAGATTTACATAATCTTTATATAAGTTCCTGCACAGAAACCAGACTCAAAATGACCAAAGCAAGGTACCGTTTCTGATGAGGTTGTGACGAGTGTCAGCTTGACTGAGTAAAAAGCTGGGTGGTTGGTACAGGAATTCTAATCATAATTCAGCTTTGATCTTTCTATTGGCAGTGTAGAAAAAAAACACACACTTAATGATGGGCTAAATGTCTGTAGCTGCGTAGGATGTTTGACTTTAATAAAGACAAATCAACAGCAAGATGAACAGGAGTGTCTTCATAAAGCAACAGGCTTAAGACAGAAGCAGATTGCTCTCAGAGTATATATGCATGGCATGTGCATAGATCAACAACATTGCTAGTGATGAAGAGGAGGCAGTTAATCTCTCTCTCTCTCTCTCTCTCTCTCTCTCTCTCTCTCTCTCTCTCTCTCTCTCTCTTGGTATTCCATCACCACTTCCTGTTTGTTCAGGACTAGGCAGAAGATGATTGCCCTGTGGGAGGCTTGATTTATTTTGCCTATGTTTTATTAATTTAAAAAAATTATTTATTGATCAACCATCTGATTTATGCATAGAGGATTAAGTTCCTTTTCTTTGGCTAGATCGGGTGCATCTGTGAGTGCTTGGGTGTGCATGGAGTCATAGTAATCAGACATCATCAGCACAGCAGGACCCTGTGTAGTCCTACAGTGGCCATGCGGTTCAATTGATGGAGTCGTCACTCAAAGACATGCTGTCATGCTCTTTTTCATAACCCCATTGCTGTACCAGAGGGCAGAGATTTACTATTGGAGTGCAGTGGAGGTGCTCTGCATCACAAGAATGTCATTTAGACCCAAACATAACATTTAAAAGGACATGAAATAAAATTATACAACACATTTTTTTCATAGTACAGACAGAATTGGCCTTCTGTGTGTGTCAGAGCTGTGTTTAGCCTACTTGGAAGCGACAGGCAACAGTCTGATTTGCACATTGCCCACTTGGCTGTAAATATTGTTAAGGCCTATGATGGGATAACAATTACGGAATGATATACTGAGCAGCTCTAATGTGAATCTGTATATTTGGATGATTTCCAAATTATGGACTGTCACATTTCATGTGATCTAGGAAGTTGTTTAATGGGGCAGCTGTGTCCTTATTGTCAGAGATGATTGTTTGGCAATGAAGGGCTGTTGGTTTGATCCCTTTGAGTGGCAGGAAGAATATGGGCGGGGCGAGCGGATGAACAAAGCTTTCCCATTCTGTCATCCAAGTGCCCTTGGCCAAGGTACTTGACCAAGGTAACCCAGTATCTGCCATCCGGGCACGGGTAATACAGCCAAGTGCTCTGACTCGTATGTGCGTTTAATTTATACATCACAGATATAGTCTGTGTGAGAGCTGGTCATGTGGCTGTGAATTTCTGGTGCGCTGGAAATGTGTGCGGGCGTGTGTTTGAGGCAGTGGATGAGTCATCTGAATGAGCGCTGCTGTTCTCGGTGGGCTGTGTCATCCCAAGGATGGCAGACATTATGAAGATTAGCTTAAAGCTGATAGGCACAGCTATCACTAGCTGCTGACGACTTAGCTGTCCTCCTTTCTTTTCTCGCCTGATCTTTTCTGCTACTGTATGGAGAGAGATCTACTGTGTGTTAGAGGACCAGATTCGAAATGATCAATAAATGAGGATCTGATAATCCATAAGTATTAATGGATGGAACTGGATTCAGATTTAGATTATATTTTGCACAATGTACCAGTAGAATGTCCTAATTGTGAATGAGAAGATCAAGCAGTTGTCTTTCGTTTATCCATGAGACATGACGTCAGGAGTGAGAAACCTCTACATAAGCAATTTTTCAGACATGTTGTATTAGGGTCAGCACTGTGCTGTGTTTGGATAGAGGCTTTGGACCTCTCCCGTCTTTCTGTCCCTGTCCCAAAGATGAGTCATCCCGATTAGGTTTCATTAGGAGTCATTACTCCCTACTTTGGACAGTAGATCCTCCATTGATTTTTTAGAATGAGCAGAGACAAGAGAGCCAAAGAGAAAGAGAGAAGAGGCATCAGAATCAGCAAAACTTGAGCACAGGCCACTAAAGCTGGTTGTTAATGCTGCTTTGAAAAACTGTTATTGATGCTGTAGCTGACAAGGTTAGTACATCATAGCTTGAGAAAGTCATCACTCCCTGCTGAAACGTGTGATTTTTCTCAGATCATAAGAGCACAGCCTCTGTCCGTAAAGCTGCACGTGGAATTATACAGTTGGTTTTGGAGGCTCTTTATACGACAATATATAGTTATGCAAAGACCAAAAGAGGATTTATTCACTTTTTTAAAGTGGCCAGTTACAAATCTTCACATATTTCACTTAGTTAAAAATCATCTTTTTCCCCATAATGCATACTGTTGTCCAGGACAAGTGGGCCAAGTGTGAACACCCATGTCAGGGTCAATATATTATACATGGTAATTTTACTATATTGCTTTGCTGAATACCAGTTTTATTGGAAATATGAATTGCTTGATGGATTGTCTACAAAAATACAAAAACATCCTCTGGATGGCTTGGCTAGGTCCCTTCATTGGGGAGTTTGTATGTTACTCCCTTGTCAGTATTTGTTTACTCTGGGTGGTTTGGAGACCTGTATGGGGTCTTACTTCATCTTTCACATTGTAAGCACAGGGTTAGTGCTCCAGCAACACACCACACCCCTCACCCCCCACAAGCCTGTTAAGAATAAGCAGTTAATGTAAGAAATGGATGTATGGATGGTTTTGAAGAAACAGAACTGCACAATATAATCGTTTGTTAATGATTATTGGCGTTTTGGTCAGTGCAACAATCATTAGTGAAAGTGACAACCCTTGTCATTGTGAAACACAACGCAGCGCAGCACAACATGAAATTCAACCTCTGCGTTTCACCCATACACACACGTGCAGCAGGGGACAGCTATTGAAAGTGCCCGGGGAGCAGTGACGGGGACGGTACCTTGCTCAAGCGTACCTCAGGGCAACCTACTGGTGAGGGAATCAAACCCACAATCTTCCGATCCGGGGCAACTCCCTAACCACTAGGCCATCGCTGCCCCTTGGTTGTAATATCGAAATGAGCCTATGAATTTGAATTAGAAAAGCATGACCCATTTCATCCATTTTCTGCCACTTGTCCCAAACAGGGTTGCGGGGGGGGGGGGTTCAGGCTTGAACAAGCTGCAGGCATTGCATTGTGCAAAAAAAAAAAAATGCTAATAATGCTAATAAAACTTGCCAGGTAAGGAATATAACAAGTCTGTTACAGAAAAAACTTCAGTCTGAGAGAACTGTTGGACACCCTGTTTTTGTACAACCAGCAGGTGGGATCGCTGATGTAGCTGAAGTTTTAGGTTTGAGAGAATGTGATCTGTAACTTTAGTTGAATTAGTTGAATTGACATCTTCTCCTAAACGAGCTACTGTGCTTTGCTCTGTCCATAAGAGTATTTATTTTTTTATTAATTATTAGAGGCCCACTGTGAGCTGCTGAAGATTAGAATACCATTACAGTAATGACACTGCACTAAGTGACAATGTATGACAAAATAAAATGACCTGTAAAGTCAAACATTTAAAATGGAAACAAAATAGTGTGCGAGTTGAAAATGAAGTTGACAGCCCTTATTTAGTCTGAACACTCTTCAGTGTTCAGTCCGAGTGGATTCATGAGTCAGTAGGCTAGTCAGACTCGAGTCACATGTAAATCTTAGACATTGACTCAAATCACCATATTTAATATGTTGCATTATAATCAGACTATGGAGCGTTGATCATACTGTGCAACGTACTTTGTGTGTCTTTATTTCTTTGAATTTAAATGGATTTCTATGCCGGAGTGGAGTGAGCCGTAGGTCACAAAGAGAGACGAGAGTCACAATTTAATCATGACTTTCAGGCATGGCACCAATCTAATACCAAGTGTCTAGCCAGAACCTGCAGGATCCAGAAACTGCAAGATCCAGAAATGGCAGGATCCAGAAAATAAATCGTGTCTGCTTCTGTAATAATTCTACCTCATGAATATTTTACTTTAGATTTCAGTATTGGAGAAGAAAACGGGACGGCTCTATTGAGTTTCACTTTAGCTAATGGGTGTACAAAACATTATTTAGTGTCTTTTGTGAATTCTTCCTTTTTACTGTCATGTTGTGTTGCTGGACAAAAAGAAGATTTTGAATTCGGTATCAGACCTAACATCAAGCCTAATTAACAAAGTGAAAGCTGGAAACTGTTGGAGTCCAAATGAAAGATAAGGGGTTAAGATATGAAGCCCAGAGGCATTTCTTGAGCTACCCACATCCAGAAAGAGAAACAAAATGAGAGGGAGAATGAGATCCATAAGTAGTGACAGGAGTAGGAGCAAATTGACCGTGTAGGTTGGACTTTGAATATGTAATTTTCTCTTCATGAGTCAGCCACATTGAGGTTGTACCAACACAAATTTGTGTACCCACAGCCTTGTAGCTATTACATCATCTGTCGTTGCATGTCCTACAGGCCATTATGGCTCTGCAAGTAGACAAATTCATGCTCTCCTCCGGTGAGCCTGAACATTGCCCAGCAGAATGAGGGCAAAGTTTGGAAGCTTCGCTACAATTCCTCACTAGGGTTTTGTTTATTTTCAATTCAGTGTTTCTTCCAAAATTATAAATATTAAGATTGATGAATGTTTTTATCCAAATGATTTTGACAGTAATATATATATATATATATATATATATTTTTTTTTTGACAATATTTTAATTTATGAAGAGCTATTTTGAGCATGCATAGTTTTTCATAAATGAGCTGTCACTAAATATACTGTTCAACAAATTTATACGGTTAACACCATAGATAATGAAACCACCCAACACCGAAGACTGATGGAGCGACAGAACTCAAGAAGTGTTCTTGATTTAAAGTCAAGGTTTAACATGTATTTGGGTTCTCTTGATAAATTGATATTTTGTTGATTTTATAACTTACAGAACTTACAGGGAAGACACTGCTTCACATTTAACGCACACTTCAGTTCACACTTACTTGTTATTGGCAGAAAATGTGGCCTGCACAGATTTTTTCAATTGTATTTTATGTCCATTATGTGAAATTCTAAAAAGAAAATCAATATTTGAGTTTTTTTCCAAGAGTTTTTAGATGTTATATACTCCAGCAAGCATCTTTCTTTATTGAATTTCTCATTTTCTTAATTTGATTAGGATTGTTAGACTGCCTGTCATAAATGCTATGAGATACATCTAGTTAGCATGGCTCTATTTGCATTATTTAATGGTATATTACAAAAAAGTTTAATTACTAACCAAATTGTTGTCATTTTACACTATTATTTCTTAGTATATGGTACTTCCTCTCTTTTGCTTTAATGAAATAAAACTGGTACATCCCTAACAACAGATTTTCATTGGGGAGTCTAGATGCTTTTTAAAAATTGTCAACTTTAACTTAATTGTCAACTAAAGTCTTAAATCCTTAAACTGTCAGTTAGTCAGTCAGTCTATCTATCTATCTATCTGTCTGTCTGTCTGTCTGTCAGTCTATCTATCTATCTATCTATCTATCTATCTATCTATCTATCTATCTATCTATACTGGCTTGTGGGATTTTTGACATCATTCAAATGCTCAGATTGTCTATTTGTTCTCACTATAATATTCATTTTGCACGCACAGTGATTTAATGACATAACTGGATCTCAGCTAGCTCAGTGATTTAATGAAGCTGTATCTCTCTGTATAAAAATAGCTTTTAAGTTAAATAAAAGTCACTGTTTTTACAGTTTCTGTTACATTATGATTTCTATTCCCAAAAACTGTGCTCTGAAGCTGGAAAAAGCCATTAGATTGATTAGTTGTTCTACAGGCAGGCAAGCGAAGGATTTGGCTGAGCTGACATATATTGGCAGGGGAATACTGCTTCCCTCTTTAGCCTGAGGCTTGAAGGCCTAGACCTTTACCAGGAACCTTCCAGCACTGTGACTCAACAAATCATGAGTGTAGGGCTCTGGCTGTTACAGCCAAACATTCAGAGATTTTAAAGGAAAATGGTAAGAAGTGTAAACTCGGATCAGAAGATTGAGGGTTCAAACCCCTTACCGCTAGGTTGCACTGAGGTACCCTTGAGCAAGGTACCATCCCAGTCACTGTTCCCTGGGTGCTTTCATAGCTGCCCCCTGCTGCACAGTGTTTGCATGGGTTAAATACAGAGGTCCAATTTTGTTGTGGTTCACTGTGTGCTGTGCTGTGACCTCACAATGACAATAATGGTCACTTTCACTTAGGAAGGATTTCCTGACAGATTAATTATGGGAGAAAAAAATAATACAGAATGCAGTACAATCATAGTTAGATTGAAGGAATGCAGCAAAGATGGCACAAAGATATTTGAAACGGACACACACACACACAAAAATTCTTAAAACTATTCCCTGACTTATAAAGACACTTCCCCCTCATTCACTTTGTGTATTCTCTTATCTTTCACATGCTGATAGATGAACCGATGATGAAAAGATGAATAAGTGAATTTGGCTTTTCATATTTGAACCCCAGTTGAACAAGACGTCCTGTATTACAGCTTGAAAAGATCCTACAAAAATAAAGTCAGCTTAAAAATCTAAAATCAAAAAGGGGAAAATGCTGTTTGTTACATTGTGATCACAGTCATTTCTAGGGGATCCAAAGATATTTTTGCACTTTTGCACTTTTGCCATTTTGAACATTTAATTCTTCCAATCCAAAAAGTGCCAATAATTGTGGAGGACACTATATGTTCTTTTAGTCTGTAAACCTGTACAATGTACCATGAGAGGTTACCTTAGAGCATGTTCCCTTAATAAAGGCTGTAGACCTTTCATGACATTTCTTTATAGTGTCTCTCTTTTGTTTTGAAAAATCAGATTTCACTTTGTAGTATTTTGGGGGTTAGAGGGTTTGTGTTTGTGTGTATGCAGGCTTATTATTTAGCCAGAACAGGCACAGAGCAGTGCAATGGAGGCTGTTTCCTTTTGATCCAATAGGCTATCAACATTCCTCTAACCCAGGCTAAAGGCAGCGGTGGCCTAGTGGTCAGGGAGTTGGCCAGAAGATCGGAAGATTGTGGGTTCAAACTCCTTACCAATAGGTTGCCCTGGGGGTGCCTGTTCCCGTCACTGCTCCCTGGGTGCTTTCATAGCTGCCCACTGATGCATGGGGTTTGCTTGGGTTAAATGCAGAGGTTTAGTTTCATTGTGGTGTGCTGTGCTGTGACCTCCCAATGATGAGAATAGTCACTTTCACATTGTGGATAGGTGAACATGTGTAATTAATACACAATGCTTCCTTACATTTCTGTTATTAGGAAAAGCTGTTTTCATGCTTCTTATGTGCCCAAGAATGCTTGTTTTACTAAACCTGCTAATGCATCTGTGATCGGTGACTGTTTGAAAACTTGTGGTTTATACTTTATATTACTTATTGCATATAAAAATATGCAATAATAATTTTATTCTTATTGTATAAAGTATTCCTTATTATAAACAGGCTGTTAGGTGGTCATATCATAATGGCCTGTATCCACAACTGTCCAGAGGAAAGTATAATGGTCTGCCTTTATGAGTACCTGCCTGGACAGCAGTCACTAGTTGCATTTTTTTTTTTACCATATTGTAGGTTAATATTGTAATAATGTGTTGCATAACCTTCAGTAGATGCATGGAGGAATGAAAACAGGGCTTTGTGCCAGTGGCCTGTGACACTTTGTTATAATGTGTCTGGGTGACATGAGTGGGAGTGTTACCACTACTGTTTGGCCAAAAGCACAAAAAAAGCAACTGCATAGAAATTATGAGTTCAGGTGTTTTGAAAGGCTTTTCATTGAAAGAATAGAACCAAAGTACTCCATGAAAGAGTTGTAATAGAAATGTTTGTATAATTAATAAACAGGGCAGCGGGGCAGCGGTGGTCTAGTGGTTAGGGAGTTGCTGTTACATTGGAAGACTGTGGGTTCAATTCCCCACCAGTAGGTTGCCTTGAGGTACCCTTGAGCAAGGTACCATCCCCCTCACTGCTCCCTGGGCACTTTCAATAGCTGCACACTGTTTGCATGGGTTAAATGTAGAGGTCCAATTTTGTTGTGGTTCACTGTGTGCTGTGCTGTGACCTCGCAATAACAAGGGTTGTCACTTTCAATTGAGGGTTGTGACCAATATTCAACCATATTGAATTACTTATATAATTTAAATATTCAACAAAGGAATATCCATGCAAATGCAAAGACATTTTCCACTTTTTTGAATTCATACACTTTTGTGAGGATACACAAGGTTGTTTATCAGTCTTATGAATGCCGGCTCTGCAAACCAGACTTCTGCAACCATATTTTTTCCCAAAATAAATGTGAGCATAATGATGAATAAGTTGCTTAGTTGCTGACCAGGGCAACTTCTTTAACATGACTGTGTAGTTTAGCTAACGCTCTTATAAAGCATTTTTATCATATTAGCTGATCAAATTCAATGTCTGCTTTTCATTCCCCATTTACAAAAGTATACGAAAATGAAAAGGCTGTACTATACTATATACAGTACTTTGCAAAAGTTTTAGGCAGGTGTGGAAAAAATGCTGTAAACAAAGAATGCTTTCAGAAATATAAATAATGATTGTTTATTTTTTTCAGTTTACAAAATGCAAAGTGAGCAAACAAAAGAAAAATCTAAATCAAATCAATATTTGGTGTTTCTACCTTTTACCTTCCAACCAGCATCAGTTCATCTGGCCGCCACAGAGCCCTGATCTCAACATCATCCAGTGTGTCTGGATTACATGAAGAGACAGAAGGATGTGAGGAAGCCTACATCCACAGAAGATCTGTGGTTAGTTCTCCAAGATGTTCGGAACAAACTACCAGCCGAGTTCCTTGAGAAACTGTGTGCAAGTGTACCTAGAAGAATTGATGCTGTTTTGAAGGCAAAGGGTGGTCAAACCAAATATTGATTTGATTTAGATTTCTCTTTTGTTCATTCACTGCATTTTGTTGATTGATGAAAATAAATGATTAACACTTCCATTTCTGAAAGCATTCTTTGTTTACAGCATTTTTTCACACCTGCCTAAAACTTTTGCACAGCACTGTATATACAATATATTTTTTATAAGGACGTTAACCATAATAATCCAAACCAGTATTGTTTCTCATTTGAGTGGTTGCTGGAGATGCTGTGTCCTTTGTAAGGTGAGAACTGATGTTTTCCACGCAAAGCAGTACTTTCACTTTCTTGACATTTTACATGCTAAAGAAAAGGGAACAGAAATGTTAGTTGACCTTCCAACATGAGTCTCTCGGTCTGAATAAATGGAAAGACTTTCTAAGTAGTCTTATTCTTTTATACTCAACAAGCCAGGTTCACGGAAAGGGATTATTCCTAATTTTAGAAGAAAGCTTTGTGACAGTGGTGTTGGAGCTACAATTCAGTATAGGCTTGGCAGTGGTCTAGTGGTAGGATACTTGTCTATGGATCAAGAGGTCCCTGGTTCGAATCCCACCTCCAGCACTACCACCACTGGGTCCCTGAGCAAGACCCTTAACCCTGAGTGTCTCCAGGGGGACTGTCCCTGTAATTGGGACATGTAAGTTGCTCTGGATAAGAGCGTCTGCTAAATGCCGTAAATGTAAATGTAGGCTTAACCTGAGGCTAAGAAGCAGTCCACCAGTTCAGAATTCTTATTTTAAAAATGTACTTTTTTTCTTTAACAATAGAATGGACTATGTTAACGGTTGAGTTTAGACTGAGACTTTTAGCAACTCTTTAAAGAGAGGAAGAACCATTACTGCTTGTTAAAGGACTTTATGGAAGGTCTGATTGACTCCACAAAACATCTACATCTGGGACATATTTCCACTTGCTAATCTTTTATTTAGAAAAAGCTTCATTTCCATCAATATATTAACACATTTTGATCAATTATGTTGATTAAGGTTTGATAAATGATGATTATGTTAAAAAACAAAAAAGGTTTTGGGAGAGGTTCATTTATTTGCAGATTGAGATTCATTTTCCTTTAAAAAAGGAAAATGTCAATGTAGGCCTCCACCCTTAATTAATGGAACATGTTCAAAGATGATCTCTCATGCAATGTTAATACAGAAAATACACTTTATTTATTTTATAATATATATTTTCTGTTTTAGCACAAAAACAGTGCAGATGAAGAACAGCATTTCAGTAATGATCTCATCTGTTTTAGATACAGTAAATGTGGTATGAATGAATTTCTCTTGACTGTTCAGTTATGAAATGGGTGAACGCAATAGTGAAACAGGAAAAACGGTTTCTCTCTACTTTAACTACTTCTGCTAAAACTACTTCAAAGATCAACAGTCACTGAAGCCTTGCTCAGATTGAGTTTGAATGAAAAGAATCCACAGAGACAAATGCAGCAAAGCACATTGCCAATGCTAACAGCAAGACACACAAAGCAGCCTATAGCTAATGATGTCCCCCTGCTAAGGGTATTTAGTCCATTTTTTTCTGCCCTGGGCTGTTTGCTAAATATCAGCCAAGTCTTTTGTAATGTCTGCATCATCAAGATGCAACACTGATCTGCCAGCTTTAGGATAGATGCTGTAGCTGAGATGGCAAAAGGGCTTTTTCAAATCAGAAGTTTTTCAGAGTGATGCAAAATCGAACAGCAAACACTAACAAGCCTTGACTCTGAGAATAAATGTTGTGTGTTGGGTTCCCTGCAGTGGAACAGAATAATAATGAGCATGTTTTTTCTTTCATTGGTATATTGAACCATGACTGCAAGACCCTGTTGTAAGGATAAGCTTATCGTTTTGTGTTTGTTTGGCTTTTCAGCCAAATGTAGAAGCGTGATACTGGCAAACATTCATGCAATAAAATGCTTAATTTCCTACAAGTTTAATCTCCCTTGCGGAAGTGATGGGATTAGATGAGTTGGGATTTGCTGGTGGATCAGTGAAAGCATTTATACGTCCAGCAGTTTCCAGCCCTTAATATACATTGTGGAGGGCTCAGGGAAATATGTCTGCCTATGCCTTGAATTGACTCCTAGTACTTGTGAATTGAATATTTTATCCATGTTGTATCAAAACATTATCACTGGTTCTTTTCTGTTTTATTTTTGGGAGATGGGATAATTGTTCATGCATTTACACTATTCGAAAAACATCCTCTGCTTATTACACTGTATGAATATTCCATGACAAATAGACCAAGAGAAACTTCAGACATATGTGTCATTTTACAACAGAAATTTGATTTTGTGCATCAGTGGCCAGTTTCATCATCTCCAAATATCTTTGGAGCCTGGTTTCCAGACAGCACATGCTCTAGTTTTGTGATTGGGTCATTGCTTTAAGGTATTTGGGAGCTATTTCATCAGCTCAAGGAAGATACTGGTAGAGTGTCACCAAGTGTAATGCTCCAGCTTTTCTCTTCTCACATAGTCTATACTCTCTGCTGCCCCACTGATTGTCGAGCTTTAATCCCTGCCTAAGCAAACATGTCATGCTACGTCAAGCTGCAATACCTCAGACCAAGCAATCAGCCCCAACCATTCTGATTCATTTTCAGATTTTCTTTATTTTCCTTGTTAAAGCAAGTTGTTTTGTTTGTTGTTTTGTCTGCACTTGTTAAGTCTCTAGTCTTTGGCGTGTTCTATGATGTCTCGTGTGCAGCACCATGGTCCTAGAAGAGCGTTGTTTTGTTTCACTGTTTACTGGGTATATGGCTGAAATGGCATTAAAGCCTACTTGAAAGTAGGACTTTGTTGTAAGCTTTTCAGAAAGATATGAACACTAAATACTGAAACAACGCATAAGGACCATAATACTTATGAAACACAGTTCAATTACATATTTGGTCCATGGAATATGAACACCTCACTGTTGCAATTTTGGCCCATTTTATCATGTCCTCCCAATACTTCTGCTTTCTGAAAAAGTCTACTTTTTCTCTGACAATTATAAATAATTTTGACATTATGTCTACTATTTGGAAAATACATATTTGTCCCACTTTGGTTAACTTTCTGAAATGAAAATAAATGAATAAATACAATACTGTGCAAGCATCTGGAGCCACCTTCATTTTTACATATGTTTGCAAAGAGCCAGGCACAGACATGTAGTTCTGCAATCATCCTGAAGGACTTTCAAGGCATTTGCATCCCATTTTCAGGGCAATGCCTGTACTTGACCAATTTCAGAGGCAGAAGCAGTGTGGGATCATCTTAACAGAGAACAGAAAAAGGAAGCCAGCGTTGAGATAAGAGCTTTGGAATTTCCTTCAGAAAGTCTGGAGAACTATTCCTGAAGACTGCCTGAAGAAACTTAAAAGCTTGACTAAGACATTTCAGGCTGTGTTGAGGAATAGTGCTGGTCAAACCAAATATTCACTGAATTGTACAAACTCATGTGAGTTATATTTTGTTTTTTACATGTATTGTAAAGTTGCAATAAATAAGCAGACTATAAGCAGATTATCTCACTTTCTGTGCAATATAGCTTTTGATTAGTTGATTAAAGACTTCATGCCAACGAAGAAACATAGTGCAGAGTTGTCCAGTATGCAGATCAACACTGATTTAAGCTTGGCACTCATGAACAGGTCCAAAACTAAGGAGATTGATTCATTCAGTTATCTCCAAAAAGTGACAAGAGCTCAGAAATACTAAAATGAAGAACTATTTACTTGTTTTCTTCACTGGTTTGCAAACAGGGCAATAAGCCATTGTGTATTACGGTGATTTTATCATGGGTTGGGGTGTTCTTGGGCATAACAAGAAGAAGAGTGATGACCTGTTTGATATTAGATATGAAACATTATAAATAGGATCCTAAGAATGCAAAAATCTCTTCAAAGCATGAATGTGCTAAATATCTCTGTAGGCTCAAACAGGACCAAAACCCTTAACTCTATTGGTTTTTTTTTTCTTTTTTGCCTGCAAAGAAAAAAAAGAACTGTTTCATAAAATCAGTTTCCAGTAGAGGTCCCTACACTTTGAAACACTCCTTTAAAAAGAGATTTAAAAAAACTCCCAATACATTTAGAGTGTAAAGCAGCTCACTGTAGCCTACTCACTCACCCATGTTTAGCGGGCTGTACGTTCGCCACAAGGGGTGTTAGTGCTCACTGGTTCAGAATTTATACCCATGACCTTCAAATCAAATACCTAACCTCTAGGCCACGCCTCCCCCTGTGTTTTAAATGAGCTTTGTCTCAACATCACTTTACGTCCTTGTTTGTAATCATACACTGATGGTCATTCCTCTTTGTTCTGTTTCTTTTTTACTTTACATCTTTACCAATTTACTGCTTTGTATTTGTCTTGTTTGAAATGTACTTGCATATTTTTGTTTAGTCGGTTCAGCTTATATATTCATAATGATTTTGTAAATTTCCAAATCTAAACTTCTAGTTTGCTGTGATAATATACTGCCCCTCTTCTCCGCTAGTTAGCATCCCTGGCTGTTTGGGTTTGGCAGAAATTCTGAATGAATACATTCATTTGAGACTTGAGATGCTTGGATGCATTCCAAAATTTAGGAGCCACTAAACACTATAAAGCTCTCCCACCCATGATGACCATCTTAAATTTGAGGACAGAGAGATGATCTGCTGAAGAAGATCTAAGGGAGTGAGTTTGCACAGATAACAAGGAGCAAGACCCTGCAGAGCTTTAAAAGTGACAAGCAATATTTTGTACTCAGTCTAGTGTAGCTCAGTAGTATGGATATGAGTATTGTGAAATATAGGCAGACTTCTTCACAGTTTGAGCACCCTGGCGGCACACTTTTGTACATACTGTAAACTGGCCAAGGTTTTTGAGGGGAGGCCGTATAGCAGGAATTGCAACAAATTAAATGAAAGCATGAACCAGCATCTCAGCATCATTGAGACAAAGAAAAGGGCGTAAACGTGCAATGTTCTTTAAGTGAACAAAAGTGGTTTTGACAACAACATTAACATGAGCTGCCCAGGTTTCATACCATCAGTGAGGAGCTCACTAGTGTCATCAATGTTGAATGTAAATGTAAATGATTAATTCTCAAGTCAGCAAGTGAGAAAGGCACCAATCCTCCTTTCTGGCTGAAAGAGGATCAGGAAGGAAAGGACAGAGTAATAGAATGGGTGATATGAGGAAAGACAGCACAGATGAAGAGGAACAGATGGGGCCCCTGGTGTGGAGATTAGTTCAGGGTTCTTGTGAATGAGACTTTTAGCAAATGGATCATTGCGAAATATCTTTGTGCTTAAGAAAAACAGATTTCATACACATTTTTGATTCATAAGCTCAAAGGATTACTTGGATGTACAATAGCTTGATCATAGCTGTCATGCAGCGCACTCAGGTTTCAGCCCTTTTGCTTTTGGCCTGGTCTGCCGGAACTCTTTTGTGTCTGAGTGCATACTGTGTCGTACAGACGAGCTCATCCCCTGACCCACTTTGCAGTATTTTGCCCCATGTCTGCTGAGGGACAACTCAAGCGAAGTGTGTCCTTTCAGTATGTGCAGTCATCTAACCAGTGCTGCCTGTATGTTTGGAGCTCGTTGCTTAAACAGCGGCCACTGATATCGAGCCAGAAAAGTCAGCCTGAGCATTTTCTACTTACATGCTGTAAGAAAATGTACCACTTGGCTTTCATTTCCTCTTTGCAATAGGCCTCTCCATTTTAGTCTGAATCACTACATGGCAGATGGTACAGGATATGATGCATAAAAATATGTATACCCCTTGTAGGTAAAATGTTCAACTTTAAGGTGTATCCATTGTCGGCCCTCTGTTGCATGCAGCTTAGAAACATGGCAATGCCAATGGAATAGGGCTCTCTGGAACAGTATGAGGTTCATCATGGTTCTCAAATTTTAATAAAACCTGCTTTGGCAAAATCTGAGAGTAGTACCTTCTTATAGCAGATGTTAAACATTACTAAATGTTATATAGTTCGCAAACAATCATGGCTAAATGCTGTCAAACCACTGTACTCCCAGCACAGATCCAATATCTGTGAGGTCTTGCCAGAAATGTAAAAGCTTCATGAACTAAAGCAAAAGCAGAGACTCTCATCTTTATTAGCCTTGATTTCAGAAGAATCATTGGCACAAATGCTTGCACATACCGTGTACAAAGAACGTGTTTTGTGTGTCATGTGATAAGCGATAGTGTTAACATGTATCACTTAACCCTGTAAACTCTTAATAGTCCGTATGAGGGTACGCTTCACAGTAATTGCTGAATAATAAACCTAAACAATGACTAAATAATGAGCCTAGCTTTATAACCTTTACCTAAAATTAAATGTGTATTTATAATTTTTTATAATATTTTTTATAATATTTTATAATATGCAGAAAAAAGCGGTACTAGAAACTATATCCCATATTATAGAAGCCTTCAAAAGGATCACAGTGAGGTGGAAACAGCTGAAATACACTGGGTCTTTTAAGGGTTAATAGAGTTGAAGTAGACTTATTGTAAACACTTCTACTCCATTTTTACATTAATACTTTTTGTGGCTGATTTGTCAAAAGTGAAAGTGGCCTACGTGCTGTTGCAGTGGAAAAAGCCCAGCATGCCCTTGGGACTGGGCGGCTGTATCTCTGTCTCAGCGGATGATGCTTATCTCACTGCTTCATGTGCAGTGTGGGGAAGATACCATCACTAAACAGGGCAAAGAATAATGCAGTTTCATAACTCGGTGTGTGTGCATGTGTATGAATGCATGTATTTGCTTGCAGCAGGAGGAGACGTATGAAAAGTGTTTTCTCTCCCTCAAAATACAAGTCCAATAGTAGACTGGACAGAAAGGTCAGTGTGGGCTTCAGTATTATAAATCATACTATAAACTAAAGTGTTCCATCAAGTTGCTCTCGGCCTATTTGCTCTCGTGCTCCTTTTCCTTGTTAGTGGTGCTGCTAATCACTCTGTGGTGGTTAAACCGCATTCCATAAACACGTTCACGACTTGTTTCTTTTAACCACTGCTATTTTCCTCCTTATCTACAGTGCCCTCAGTGCCAGCTTGTTATTTTAATGGATCGGCTCACTTCCTGTTTGCTGAGCATGCATCCCGAGGCCCTCTGAGCTGTCAGTTCTTGTGGTTGTCCCTCTGTGACATTAGACCTGGCTAGCTGCTGCTAATCATGTTACTGTTTCCATCACCAGACATGCGTACGGAAGCTATTAAGGGTTTGCATCCTTATTACTTTCATAACCATTGACTCATGGTGTGCTGGGTGTAGGGTTTTACACTGGTAGAGTACAAGCAGAGTCAATCTGTTTTCTTTCTAATATTCTTATATGAATTATGTCCTGGAAATATGTTTGGAATATATACACAACACGCAACACACTATCTGGCAATGTTGATCCATCCATCCATCCATTATCTGCTGCTTGTCCCAAACGGGGTCGCGGGGGAGTGCTGGCGTCCAACCCAGCGCACACAGGGCGAGTACAGGGGATGCACCCAGGACAGGTCGCCAGCCCATCGCAGGCTGTTGATCCATAAATAAAAATTCTATAAATACATTGCTGTTGTAAGTCAGCTTGGCAAAACATATACTCTTCTAGGGGACAATAAATACATTATTGGGGCAGCAGTGGTCTAGTGGTTGGGGAACAGGCAACAGGATCAGAAAGGGGTGAGTTAGACCAGTAGGTTGACCTGAGTTACCCTTGAGCAAGGCACCGTCCCCATCACTGCTCCTTGGGTGGTGGATACAGCTGCCCACTGCTACACAGTGTGTGTGGATGCAGATAAGCAGATAAGCTGATAAGCTTTTCATTGTGTTTCATTGTGTCCTGTGCTGTATTTCACAATGACACATAGTTATGTTTTGATGCAAATTATTTCACATCATTTGGAAACCCTATTTCCACACGTGTATATTAGATCTGGGAAAACATGGTAAAACATGTTATCTTGATGCTTAAATACAATTTCAGCATACACAAATACATAATATGTCATGATTGCATTTTTTTCTTACAGTAGATAAGTTGTATTGGAGGAGAAGGAACCAATATCGCCACAAAAACATATAAACAGTTTTTTTTTCTTCCACATTTTGCACAGTGCCTTCTACTAAATGAAACAGGACTACTTCTGCTCTCTCTGTAAGAACAATGCAGCTCTGTTTCTAGAGATGTCATTTGGATGTGGTCTAGATTTGATTCATTATTATTCAGTTATTTTTACTTGATTAGCAGTAGAACATTTCCTTACAGAAACACATGAGAATAGTTCAGTGTTCTGCCCCTAAATGCTAAAATTTATATTTTCTGTTTCTGCTGTTTGTTAAGGTATTTACTTCATTTTGCCTCCTGTTGTTCTTGTCCTCCTACTGATGCACATTATAAATACTCACTTATATGAATAAAATAGATGTCATGATTTTGGTTGGCATCTCTGCTGGCATGCTACCTGTACCCGTGCCCATTGCTCTGGGCCTCAGTGGGGGTGTGTAGCACAGTGGGAAGAGGAGAAGATAGCTGTGTTGATTGGCCTGATCTGCTGTTTGATTGAATTCTCCAGAGACTCTGTGGGTCTTCCTCTTTAATCTTAATGCTGTAAACACATCCCTCGCTTCTGTCTGATATATGTTGGATTAGAATAGTTGGCAATGAATCAAAAACAGTGTGTGTATGCTCGTGTGTGGTCAGTTAAGCTGTGTGAAATAGCCACTGCTGTATGAGACATGGCCTTATTTTCCCTCTTTCATTTTCACTTTTTCCTGTATTTGCATTCATTCCCTCTCTTAATGCGCACTTCCATATAGTGCTTTATTTATTTCTCTGTTTTGTTACCATTTTCACTCTTAAGCAGTCTGAAAGCATTGTAACAGGGCGGCATTAAAATTGAAAGCTAACATTTGCCAAATCAAAAAAAAAGAACATTTTTCTACTCCACCCAAAGGTTCTTTAAGTTCTGGCAAATGTTCCTGATGTATTTTGAACCTGCATTTGCATACAGTCGTGCAAACCATCTCCCACCCCCTCTTATTGATTTTAAATATATTTGTAAATCGATATAGAGATGTGTAAATGGCTGAGTGGCCATTTGGGTTTTGTTTAAACTGTCCATTAAGTTAAATAATGAGAAAGGGTACCACTTAGTGCCAAGACAACAAAAGAGAGTATGAGACTAAGGACAGAAAAGAAGGAACTTCTTCTCTGGGCAGTAGGATTAGTTTAGCTTCAGCTTGGTCTGCTAGATGGGTCTCTCCAGGCCATGAAGAGGTGTGGGGAAATATATTTAGTGAAAAATCAATAAAGCTATGGGTCATGCTGCAGCCGTCTATCACTGCAGAGGCCTGGCTGGATGAGAGTCTGCTCTCTGTCTGCTAATCACAGGCTGTGCCACAACAAGTGAAATGACAAATGCTTTGAAGAATTGCCTTTGTTTTCAGTGATGTGGTTTTGCAGTCAGTGCTAGAAAGAAGGAGTGGTTGCTTTGAAAACGTTCTATTTATTATCATTACTATCATTAACCAAGCCCAATGCTTAGCACCTTCTATATCTGTAGACTTATAATTTATTATAAATCAGATAAACATCTCTTCTACAGTAACATTCTAGAGTTAGAAGCGGAAGAATGAGGCTGCATACATGTAGGGCCTTGAATTTAAGTGTTTGTATTGGGGTCTCACAAAAAAGGACTAACAATTTCAATCACTCTGTATGTTTGTGTATCTTTCTTTCAATCATTTGAATAATCAGTGAGACCACACCCCCCCTTAAACTGCTGAGGTGGTGACTTGACTTTAATAAGTCATACCTTTTCAGTAACATGCACTTCCTTCACTGGCTGATTTACACAGGAACTAGGAAAACAGGATCACAAGGGGGCAGCGGTGGCAGTGGCAGGGGCAGGGGCAGGGGCAGCGGTGGCCTAGTGGTTACGGCGTTAGCTGCATGATCAGAGGATCGGGGGTTCAAACCCCTTCCCGATAGGTTACCCAGAGGTGCCTTTGAGCAAGGTACTGTCCCTGTCATTGCTCCCCGGGCGATTTCAATAGCTGCCCACTGCTGCACGGTGTTTAAGTGTGCATGGGTTAAATGCAGAGGTCCAGTTTTGTTGTGGTTCACTGTCTGCTGTGCTGTGACCTCGCAATGACAAGGGTTGTCACTTTCACTTTTCAATGTCTGTGTTTGTTTATGTGCAAATGGTTCTTAGAAAGCAGCATTGAGTTCCCTGCATTGACATGTTCTATTATAGTTATATGACGTGTTCTAAAATTATACATTATTATGTAAAATAATAATATTGTCATAGAAAAGTACATTGATAACTGATCATTGAAAAATCATGCGTTCAAAAGAATTTCAGCTTAAAGACATTCAATAATACATGAAAACCTCAGTTCTAATCTCTGAAGTCATAGTTCTGTGCTGACCTTTTTCATCCATCACTCACTTTTCAAACGCATACACATACAGACACATCTCCATCACAGGGGGTGGTGGTGAAATACCTCTGAAGTGTGTGTGTGTGTGTGTGTGTGTGTGTGTGTGTGTGTGTGTGTGTGTGTGTGTGTGTGTGTGTGTGTGTGTGTGTGTGTGTCTATGTAAAGAAACCAGATCATCAAACCTGTTTCATGAAAGCAAGATGTTAGATATTGTAAAACCAAGTGCAAATTTCTTTGTGGTTTAAAAGGTTTATGTTTCTTTTATCTCCAAGACCATCTCCAATGGTTATAAGTAACCATTCTTTATTTTAGTTGTTAGATCTTGTAACAAGAGTCGCATTGGACCATTTGAATTGGTGTAAACTTCAGAAATGTTACAACCGTGTCCAATTTATGTAAAAACCAAAATGGAGAAACAAATCTCACATCTTGACAGGCAGTAGGCAAATTTGGGATTCCGATGTGAATGCTTGCACTTATGCACACTTGTGTTTGTGTCTGCTTATGGCGGGTGATTTGAGCTGAGCGCCGATGTGTGTCTTTTAATCTGCAGGACTGAAAAAACGCACCAGGAAGGCCTTCGGGATACGGAAGAAAGAAAAGGACAGTGACTCTACGTCAGTATCATTTACTTCTGATATCTCTGCCTCACAATCTTATCACGCAGAGGATTTACAAGAGTTATTAGTCAGCATACTGCATGCTTCTCTATAAAACAAATGAGCGCAAAATCTCTCTGATGGCTTTTCTAGGCCTGTTTAAACAGGGACACTGTTGTCATTCCCACACAGCCAATTTTCCTTAAACTCCATTGAGAGCAAAAAGTCAATAATGCAGCAGACTACACTGACCGAATGTGTCGTGACTATAAGCTGCCTAATGGTGTTCTCCCTGTGCTATTGAACAGATGTGGCCTGCATGAGTTTTCTGACTGTAGCTAACTCTTAGTGGAGCTTTTCCAGTCTCCTGTGGACCTTCAGCATGCAATTAAAATAGAAATGTAATTGTGTACCTCTGTTCTACTTTACATTTGTATGTTGTATGAACATGTGTGTGCTCTTCTGTGCTCTTGGAGACAGAAAGGCTTATATGTTAAATGGGTATTAAAATCTCTCTGTCACTTTCTCTCTCTCAGGGGGTCACCCGACAGAGATGGAGGAGTAAGTACTTCTCTTACACTCTTTCCAACTTTGCTTTTATTTGAGCATTTAACCCTTTGGAAGTTGTCTTGCTACTCTGTATATATATATATATATATATATATACAATATTAATTATTTTCATCAATCACCAAATGCAGTGAATGAACAAAAGAGAATCAAATCAATAGGTCAAATCAATATTTGGTGTGACCCCCCTTTGCCTTCAAAACAGCATCAGTTCTTCTAGGTACACTTGCACACAGTTTCTGAAGGAACTCGGCTGGTAGGTTGTTCCAAACATCTTGGAGAACTGACCACAGATCTTCTGTGGATGTAGGCTTCCTCACATCCTTCTGTCTCTTCATGTAATCCAGACACACTGGATGATGTTGAGATCAGGGTTCCGTGGGGGCCAGAAGAACTGATGCTGGTTTGAAGGCAAAAGGTTGTAACACCAAATATTGATTTGATTTAGATTTTTCTTTTGTTCGCTCACTTTGCATTTTGTAAATTGATAAAAATAAACAATCATTATTTATATTTCTGAAAGCATTCTTTGTTTACAGCATTTTTTCCACACCTGCCTAAAACTTTTGCACAGTACTATATATATATATATTATATATATATATATATATATATATACTATATAGTACTGTCATTCCCAGATCTTGTTATTTTTACTTTTATAATAAATGATATAACAAAGCTGAGCAATCTGTATTATATTTCCATTCCATGTATCACGGATCACTACAGCAGGACCATCAACAGATTGAATTGGTACTGACCATGTAGCTTAGAACCGATTGGTTCTCTTTGATATAGAAAACTCACCTAGACATCCCATAGATTCCTTTGACTGCATCCATAACTGCATTTGTAGTTCATATAGTGTAGGTAAATTTTGTTGCATAATTATATACAAAAACAGTAACTTCTGCTTCAATTTACTTACAGCCACAGAAAAAAACCAATGGAGCCCCCAATGGCTTCTATGGCGAGATTGACTGGGACAGATATGTAAGTTTGTCTTTCATTACATTAATGGACCTGGATTTGAATGTATACTGTCAATGGATGTTTCCACACTTTCTTTAACAATAAAGTTAATGTTGATAGCTGAAACTGATAATACAATGCATATGCAGTTGTAGTTGTAGTCAATAGACTTCCACATACTACAAACTTTATATTTTAAATGCTGCTTACATGATGTTTAACAAATAATTTACATTAGTAAATTATTATTATAATTGCTAAATATTCTGAATTCACCCTTATTAGTATATAAAGCTGATTAAAAACTATTCACACTTTTCATTTACCCCTGATGCTGTCAATCAGCCAAGCATGTTTGTTGTCCAGATCATAGTTCTTTAATTTAGAGCTGAGGCTGTGAGGCAAATGTTGCTAATGAGCACTAGATATCTATAGATGAGCATCCAGCTCAACCTTTCTAAGTAGAAAAACAATTGTGTCAATTTGATTTTCTTTGCCAAGCCATTCCTTGAAACGGTAACACATCTCTAAATAGTTATTCACATCGTGGAAATTGTTGGCAGTTGATACCACTGATCATGACACTTCTCTTTCCTAGAACTCTCCCTTGGTAGATGATGAAGGCTATAGCATCAGACCAGATGAAGAGGCAGATATCCTGAAACTATGCTATCTGAGAAACCATTGCTGTTTGAGGAGTACGATTAGAATGTCTTTAGAATGTCTGATTCTCAGTAAACATTGACGTCAGTTGTTTGGTGCAAGTCATGTGTAGTTGATATGATTGTGTTCTGCTTTGTAAAATTTTAGTTATGAATATTTTGATTCCTCCAAGCCATTTTATCCTTGTTATTCCTTAACTACCACCTACGAAGCCCTAAGGAAAAGAGTCACTTCTTCTCGTCAGTGAGTCAGAGGAAGAGGAAAGATACATAATTTAAGATCAAGATAAAACCCCTGCCTGCAGACAGTGCTGAATTTGTGGCTCCTTCTGTAGATGAATTAAAAGCCTCCATAGGCAACATAGCTCTGTCTCCCTCGCTTCTGGTGAGTCCTGCCTACAGTACCCACAGCTTTTTTTTATTGGATTCCCTCCTGTTTCTCATATTAGTTTTTTTTTTTTTTCTGATGTCAATTCTGCATTTGTATTTATGCTGTTTCATGTTACAGTGGTAGACTGTAAGAAATTGTTCCTGAGTTTGATGTCTGCACTTCTGCCATAAATGCTGTGTACTTTTTCTATTCTGCTGACAATAGAAATATATAGGAGTGCATAATCTGATTTCAGGGCCTGTTGGGTCTAATTACAATCCATGGTGCTGATGGCAGTTTTGGGAGCAAGCAGCTAACTATATTGCTTCATGCTCAATGAACCACTGAAAAGAGGGGTGGCCAGAACCTTTGGGCTCTTGGTCAGTTTGGGCATGGCTCTTGCTGGCCATTGACTATGTGAGCATCCATTAAACTAGCACTCTAGTGTAGACCTTTTTTAGGATCTTCAGAATGGACAAAAAAAAAAACAAATGAAACAGTGTCCGTATTAAAGAAGATTCTAGAGTTGTGTAAATGTGGTATGAGATGCTATAAAGCTGTGAATAAGGAACACCCAGAGTGAGTGTGAATAGCTGAGGACATTCTAGCATAGAGTGAATTGGAGAGAAGGGTAGAGTATTCTGTGTGTGGAGAAGATTCAAGTACATTGTGGATATGATGAACAATGTAGAAGGGGGGCAGCAAAAATGGGGAGGGTACTTAAGAACAGCATGAATGAGGAAGAACTTTATAGAGCAGCACAGAAGATAAAATAAGATGCTTCAGAACAGTGAGCAAAGGGGAGAACATTCTGAAGAGTTATGTATGAGGGAAACATTCTTCAGCATTGTGCACTTTTCAAGAATGGGATGAGGATGGACTTGGAAATAAAGAAGGGCATTGTAGAACACTGTTAATGTGGAGAAAATACTAGAACAATATGATTACAGTGAATGTTATACAACAGTAAGAATGGTGTGAACATTCAGTGAAAACATGATGGAGGAGAGCATTTTGGAACACTCTGGCTGTGGCAAAACATTCTAAATGACTTTGGGAAGAAAGAGCCTGAGATCTTGTCTGGCTAATGGATTAGGTAGACCATCACCTTTAGTCCTAGACATAACATGCATGCATGGGCACCCAGTTGTTTACAAGAAATAAGATGGATAGATCAAATCTGAGCATGACTTAGCTCTGTTTTCTACCATTGTAGTTCCCATAAATTCTTTTTATGGTCACTTGAGCTTGAGCAGGGATGGGATTCTTTTGGTTTTATTGTGGATAAAACAGTATTAATGTTAGAGACAAATTGGCTTATAGCAAATTGTTTGGTTAGTAATGCCGCTGCTGACACAGAATGAAAGTTTATAAGTTCATTCTTAAAATGACAGCATGTTCCTTTAAACCAGAAAAGGTTTCAAAGTATAAAGAATGTTTCTGAGTGCCAACTAAAGAAAGTCCATCATTTTCATGTCAGCACTTAATTTCGTCCATGCTTTATAATGCTTTATATAAGTTTATAATACTGAACAAAGTCCTTGCCCCGTTTGATTCAGATAAAGTGTACTTTAGGTGAATCATGTGTCTTCTGTGACCTGCTGGGGCATTTCCAGTGTACAGACCATGAGTGAGAGTCTCCAGTGTGCTGGAGGACGAAGGTGTCAGTGTGTTCTCCCTCAATAATTCAGCTTGGAAACTGGGCTCATTGGTGCTGTAAGGACAGAAGCACATAGCGCAGTGTGTCATGCGAAAACCTGCGCTGTGAATTATTCATGCACACACACACACACACACACACACACACACACACACACATACACACACACACACAAACACACACACACACACATTAAAGCCTTCGTCAATAATGACAATAGCATGGGGTCTTTTGTCTTGGAATCTTGCTTTATAATACCCTGTAGGCGTGCAATAACAGTAAAATCCATTGAAAACAGCACACCTGCAGGCCTGAATCCACTACAGCATGCCTTGGTTATGTAAATGATCACTGTCGCTAGTACAGGGTCACTCCAGCAAGTGATACCTGTTTTATTTTCATTATGTAATTTCTCTCTCAAAACCAGGGGTGATGATAGCCTAAGGGTAGGATTCTCAGCTGCAGGCCAGAAGGTTGTGGGTTTGAGCCTGGCTCTGTCTTCTCAAGATACTTGAACCATTTGAGGCCCTGATAAAGGTCCTTAACCCAAAGCTCCAAGGAGATTTTCTTTGTCATTAGGCAATGGATATCGCTCTGGATAGAGCATCTTAAAATGCTATGAATGTAAAAGATTTAACATCATCGCATTTGTGTTATGTATTTTAGCAATGTTTCAACACAAGTCTTCCATAAATTTGATCACTTGATGCTCTGTTCTAATCTGGATTGTTCTACTCATCATACTTCATACCACACAGTGACACTGCATTAGTGTATGGAGCTACTGAACACATCGCATAAATAAAATAAAATCAAACACTCTGAGCTGCCATGTTCAAGTGCACTAGAACTCTTGGCATTCCTTACTTTGAATGAAATGCAAGTCACATGCTCACCTATGCCATAGCAGCCAGTGCTTACACTTGTAACCATGACAACGGATTGAGCATGAAAATCTGTACCAAAGAACGCCAAAGGGAGCAAAGGTTAACAGGCCTCATAAACTTAACAAAGGAGACTCAGTCCCCCCTCCAACTTTTATTCCTGTGCCATGTTTCAGAATGGAGAGATAGAGTAGGTTGTTGTAATCTCTCAAGAGCAACGCTAATGCAGTCGGCTGAGTCGAGAGGAGTTACGCTAGCTGAAACATTACACAAAGGCACACACTTTCCTATTATAGCACAGAGGGCCGTGCAGGTGCTGGGTTGCAGGTGGCCTTCATGTTTTATTGATAAGGACTGTTTCTCTGTTGGGATGCTAGAATATGGTCAGTCATCCATCAATTGCTTTACAAAGGTCTCAAAATATGATCTGCTCTACATTTACTTTGAGAGTTGCCTAGTTGTAGCTACAATACTTAGTTGCTAACAAGATTTCTACTTTAATTGTTTGGTGTTTGGTTCATGAATTAACATTTAAAAGTATGTTTGTCTTCTTTACATATTGCATGGTTTGTTGGCTACTTTATAGGCAGTTGTGTAGATCGTTTTTGTCAATGAAATGTGTGGCAGGACAACAAGACTCAAGCGTAATCTTTTTATTAGCGCAAATCCAGGAGTCTTAAGTACTTTTTGGACCGGATTAGTTATCCATGGGCTGGAAAGAACATGTTGGCTTAATTGGAGCCATAAAGGACACAGATACACATGCTCTTTTTACCCTGATAATTTTGCCATGGTGGAGTTATTTCTATGGCTTGTTTTTTAGAAGGTAACTTAAAGGTAACTGATTTTTTCCTGATTCAGGGTCAAGACGTTTGTTAAAATTACTTACATGACAGATTTGAAAGTCACCAAAAACACTGAGATTCGTTGCAAAACAGGAGTGGGATCCTGTGTCATTTAGTTCCCATTTATTAGAACAGGCTAGAAGGACCATTGCCTCAAATTGCCACAAAGTCATAGTAGTCAGGACATTTACATGCTTTTTTTTCCCTGACAAAAATCCCTCTCTTAAAAATTGATATATGGATGAACTGTCCATGGATCTGCAGCTGTGCACGTTTCATCATACTGTCATTCCATGCCAATCCATTTTCCTGTGCCCATCATAACATTTACACATTTATACTAATGTAGTACAGATTATGTCCTCTTTCTTTCTCTCTTTCTTTAATGCTGGCCTCCACAGAGGAGCAGTCCGGTAAGCTTGTTACCTCTCTCCCTGTTCAGGAGTGCTGAGTGTTCTCTTTTCTCTGGCTGCCTGGCACAGGGTTCAAGGCTCACCATGTTCCTAGTTTAGTGTCAGTTTAGTGTATTAGTGTAAAGTTCCTAGTCAGTTTAGTGTATGACGCTTTAACTGGGAGAGGTTTAACTGGAGCTGAGTGTTCCACTAGCAAAATAAAAAAATATACATACACTATTATACATTTTTTTCTGAAAATCTAATACTGTAAGCCAGACGTATTATCATAATGCATAAAAAGCAATGATTTTCAAAGGCATTGGTAGTCTCTGTTTGCATAACCATGGATAGTTTGGTTTATTGCTAATAAATCAATAGCATAGTATTAAATACTTTTACTTTGTACCTTATTCACCCTGCAAAGAACTCTATTTAGGAATGTACTGAGTGGCCAGACTTTGCCCCAGCTGGGGTAAAGCCTTTCTTCCTGCTCAACAGGCCTCTCTTCCTGATCAGCAGTGCTGTTCTCTGATTGGATACAACACGTGGTACAGCACCCTCCTGCCAGTAGGATTAGACTTTGCCTCTGTTACATCATTGTAATCAGTTGCAACTCACTGGCAACTCACTCAAATTCTCTTTAGACTGGACACTCAGAAGCTTCTGTTTTAGTAAGCACTGCAGCCCTATCAGGAGAGAGATGCTGTTTTATTACTAGTGTTATGAATGATAAGCAACCTGTTGGATCATTTTTTTCTTCAAACATTCAAAATGAATTAAAACAGGAGTCCCTGATCCCAGTCCTGGTCACCCTATGGTCTGCTTTTTCTTTTTTTTTTTTTTTACCTGCTCTATTGACTTGCTCCAACCAGTGTGGACCAGTGTGGATGAGTCAAGCTCCCAGGACTTGGATTAGAAATCCTTAAACTAAAAAATGGGCCATGCATCTGGGATTTCACTTGTTGGGTAGTTGATTCAGCAAATTCCTTTTTCTGTTATTTATGGTGTACTGCTACTACCACCCCCATCTCTTGGGCAGTACTCGTTTTTATGGAGATTTTACAAGCTATGGGACCCATTCTGTCAGAAGCACTTCAGAAGGGTTGTTTGGATACATGAATAAAGATTGTAAGCATCCATTGTTTAAGCTATTGGCTTCATAATATATTTTATATACACTCATATAATATCATTATACATTGAATTTTACAACCAGTTATTTATTATTTTCTGAATACTTTAATTCTGCTGGGAGGACTCGCTGGCAGAGGCTGGCAGAGATTTTTTGTGTTTTGTGATTAAGGTGGTTTGGACGTAGTTTGGGAGTGAAAGTGTGTGTTAGATGACAACAGAGGTTTATTTTAAAAGCCTGTATTACTGATTTGTTACTCTCTGACCAGGTGTCTCTTATCTCTTCCTTTTTGCTGGTCACAGAGACGTAGTCCGGTAAGTGTTTTGCAAATTTCAGTAAAATGTTTTCTTGTGCTTTTTGTGTGTCTTTGCAGATATAGTCAGAAAAGTTCTTGATGTCTTTGTCCGGAAATCATTTTATTATTTTGTATTCAATTCTGTTTTGAACACAAGGATACTTCTCAGAAAAATCTCAGAAAAATCTCCTATCTGATAGAACTTTTAATAATGATTGCTACACAACTCTTAACAATAGCAGTAACACAGCATCTTTTACTGACTTCCTATTTGTTAAATGTTTCATTATTATATTATATTATATTATATTATATTATATTATATTATATTATATTATATTGTATTATATTATATTTTTATGAGATTCTTGTGATTCAGTCACCAGAGAACCACTCTGTTTGTTGTGGTAGAAAATATTGATGCCACATAGTCCCATATTGAACATCTGTCAGGCTTTAGGCAAAAAGTGTTTCTTTGATAAATTACAGAGACTGTTCATGCAATAACTTCCCAGCAGTGATGGATACATTTATGGGGTTTATTTTCAGAGTATAAATAAATATTTTGTTTTTCTGTTTATGTTCCAGGGTCCGGGAAAAAGAAATGCCCCGAGTAAGTACGTTTTGCAAAATCTTAATGACTGTAGACATTGAGAATATGTATACAGTTGTGTTGTGTAAATTAAAATGGAGTGAAAAAGTGTAACAGTACTGTAAAATGTATTCGTGTGCATGTGTGTGAAGGCGCAAGCAATATAAAGGTAGTTGTGATAAATTTTGCCATCATGAGGCACAATATATTTTTCTGAGCAAAGTGAGGATGTCATCAATATTTGAAAAACACTGACCAACTTTGGGTTTCATTATAATGGGCATCATTCCTTCCTGTTTAATTAAACTTTTACAGCACAGAGCGGATGAGTCATAGTTTTTAAACTGACAGAAATGGTCATTATAAATATTGGTCCACTTACATATTGAAAAACTATTTAGAATAGTTTTTTCCATATTGCCTAGCCTGTGCATGCATACATCTGTGCATGACCTTGCTTGTTTGAGGAAATATGCGACTTTGCCCTTGAACTGAATGTCCTTTAATGCTAAATATATTTGTGTTATATTGCTGCTGTCCTCAGGTGAAGAAATTGCTCGACCAAGACGTTCTGTTCCCACAACTGCTCCTGCTTCTGCCCCTTCCCCTACACCGACACCTGCTCCTGTACCTAACCCTCCCAGGTACACACACACACACACACACACACACACACACACACAAACACACACACACATTCACTCACACACACACACACACACACACTCACACACACACACACACACACACACACTCACACACATACACACAGACACACACACAGACACCCACACACTAGAGGGGAATTTCCATGGTCTAATTCATAATTTCTGGGAACTGAATAATAATAATAATAATAATAAATATATTTTAATTTAATGTAACCATGTTGTTGGGAAATTGGCACAAAATGTAATTGTATTCCATTATTACGTTTTTCTTTGGAAAAATATAGGTAAACTTAACATCCAGTGGAAATTTTATGCAGTTGGGATCTTTTTGTCTGTTTCATTGTTCAGGACTTTAGAGTGGAGTGAAGTCATAACAAATCCATAACCATCTTCATAATGAAGATAAACCGCCAGCATGAAAAGGATTCAATTGAGCATGTTTTGGTTTCCAAGGGATAAGTTTAAGATGGAAGGTGTCACTCTAGGCCGTCTTAAAGTTCACGATACTGTATGTCAGTGACTGAATAAAGAGGCAGCCTAGCCAGTAGATTGCGGTTATAAATTATAAGGTTAAATTAAGCTGTTCTGTGTCATTTATTTAAATAAAATAAATAAACAACCAAACAAAAATAAAAAAGAACAAAATCTTTTAGAAGCATTTAAAGCCTGTGTGACATTACCTTTGCTTTCAAATATTATGAAAATCTTGAATCTTGGTGATTTTAATCAATAATAATAATAATAATACATGATATAAATATAAATATGAAAAAGAAAAAATCCTATGATTGATTTTAAAGACTGCAACAGAAAATGCATATATGTGCATCTATCAGGCTGCTTCTTGCTGTAAGAAATGCCATTAGGAGAATATTAAATATTCATGATCATCATGCTGCTTGCCACGTAATCACTGCCTATTCACTTAGAGGCTGATCTTAATGGAATCGATTCATTTTGGCAGTCCTAACAAATATGTTAAAATAAAATATTTCTTCTCTTTTTGTAGTAAGCTTTGCTATTGCATTAGAATACATTAAAACTTTGCTCATCGCTACTGCTCTGTGTCATATAGAGGAGACAGACAGAAAGATGAAAGGTTTAGGCTGAGAACAGTTGCAGAGTGCTGGGGACTGGAGCTCCAGTATGTATTTCTTGAAGAGGGTAAATGTGTATGACTCATGCATATCTTTTTTTTCCCCTCCATTTCAGCAGTAAGAAATCTCCGGTGCCGGAGGATGCAACAGCCTTATTTGGCCCTCCACTGGAGACAGCCTTTGAAGAGACGAAGACTGAAGGTACAAAGCTTTGTCTTACATCTTTAGAGATGGAACAGAGCTTCAGTCATGTTCCATATGAGGTTGTGTGCATTAGGTTGGAATAGAATAGGACGCCATAGAATGCTGTTTAAATGAACAGCTGTGGAAAATACACCAATGTTTCTTATTAATATTGATGTAATGTCAACATCCAACAGCTCAGCCACTTCTACTCTTTCCCTCCACCTCCTGTCATTCACAAGTGTCGCCGTTCATTTATTTATGTAAAGTATGTGTCTTCAAATGATTCACTCAGAATATCACTGCTGTCATATCAAAACTTTAAACTAATCGTTTTACTTTCTCATTTTTTTATCTTTGGAAATGCTTGTTTCTTGCATGAACTTGATCCAATATATTGCTTAAAATAACTTATATTAGAAGTGCATTAATATTATTATTATTAAAAATTAATTAATGTTTTTCTCCTATAAAGCTGCTGTTTAAGACATGTCAAGTTTTGTTGTGACAGCGATTATTCAATTTTCAATATTCAAACCCTTGATACAGATCATTTAAGAAGTTACATTTTTTAAGCTTGTTTTGCTAATAAATTACAAATAATGTTTTGCTAATAAATTACACTAATAACCCAAACTAATATAAAACATATGTATTTTCAGCAAAATCGCTTAAACTACTTTTTAAGCATCAAATCCATTTTCCATACATTTTTATCTGTCCACCAAGGGTGCCAATGATTATGGAAATGATAATAGCTGTTTCCAGTTCAAATTTGCTATTTTATTACTCTTGCGTTCACATACTCCAGCGCTGCAGTTCTTGGATTTTAGGGGCTAAATCCTAATGAAAATAGCTCACTTACTAACAGAGAATTGGCAAAAACTCTGCAAAACTGCTTTATGTGTTGTTAAGTCTCAGATCCCACCCAGACCACATTGAATTCTAAGCAGGGGAAAAAAAGAAATCTATATGAGCTAGTAAGGACACGCCAGGAGTGGTTATAAAGAGATATTCATTCATGTCTAAGCTATGCAGTAGCTAACATTGCTCTCCACCGGTGTGTGTATTGTGCCATCTTTCATACACTAGTGGTGATAGAGGAACCTGAGGTTTGGGGTGCTCCGTTACATCACCCAAACCCAGACCCTTCTCTGGGAAGAGCATTTCCATCAGGAAGTAAGTCTTCAATCGTGTAGCACCAAATGTCTCCCGTCCGGGATCATGAACTCCCCTCCATACCTCCCAAATGGCCATTTGAGTGAAAAATCGGCTGGGAATGTGTTTTTCATTAACTTTTTTTCCCTTGCGCCTACTCCATTAACCCACTAATTTCACAAATCATTAGCCAGGAAAACCAATCAAACTTGCATCCCTGAAGTCATCAAGTTCAGCCTGTGTCGGTCTTCACTGATGACAGTTTACTTGATGTGGCCTATTTTTTTTTAGCCTACATAAAGTTCAACCAAAATTCATTAGGCTTTGATTAAATAAATGTTTGCTACTGATACATGTAAAAAATATACATTTCTATTTAAAAGACCGATAAACAGTCTTTTGGGCTAAAGCTGTGCCACTGCAAACCACTACATTTGTTTCATTAATTAGAGATATTTTAGTTGCCCATTTCATGTTCTCAGCATGTGTTCTTAAGGTGTCTCGGTCTTGGATAGTTCACTTAATATCTAAATGCAATGGTTATAGGTATGTGAAGATAAAAAAGGGTTTAGCACTTTCAAACAAAGCATAGTGGGGACAGACAGAAACATCAACTACAGCCACACACATTTATTTTATTTAGAATAAGGATAATCTTATTTGCAATCCTTTCACATTTTAATAAAGCCTATCGTATTGAAAATATTTCAGTTCAATTTCGAATGTAGTGTACAGGGAACTGAACTAGTGAATGGAGCGAAAGGAAATGTGTGCTTGATTTCTCGGCGTGCTGTTCACATGAAATGGGTGGTGGTACACCCACAGTGCTACTATTAAAGCGAAACTGGGGGGCCACAGAGAGTGAAGTGTTGTCATGCTCTCTGAGCTAACCATACCATGCCTGTACCCTTCCAAATTGTTCCTTGCATCAGCTGAGTGATACCTTGCCTTTGCATGATGCTTAAGGCGTAGAAGCAGTGTCTTTTTTTGAATTAGCACAGTCAACCACTAGGGGGCTATTAAGAAAGCCTGTCTGAGCTGCCCTGATGTCATTGCAGCACTACCACCGCTTCCACCCAAGAACGTGCTGACACCCCCCCCTCCAAGCAACTCTCAAACCACAGAATCTGATGGTAAGGCCAAAGCCCCGACCCAGTGCTTCCTCAACTGTATGTCACCCAGTTTCATCTTTGTCTTGTGTGTTGTGATGAAGTTCTAAGCATCTTGAACTCTTTGACTTAAATATTCATGATCTGTTGCATTACTCACTGTCTTTCTTTAGTTTTTTATCCAATCATTCTTCTGTATTCTCTATCTTTCATATGGCCTCTAGAGGCCCCTGAGTGGTGCAGTTTTACAAATGTTGCTCTTTTACTGGCAAGGTGGCTTCTTCACATTTAGAACTGAGCTGTGAAGCATGTTAAGCTGACAGAGCAAGAGTTGGAACCATGCAGTGATTGGCTTCACGTGTCTTGGAGTATATATTTACATAAATAAGAAAAACTAGAACAAAGGACAGCTTTGAATTCATTCTCTGCATCTTTGTATTGCCTGTGGATCAGCTGATACAGACGTGAAAGCAGAGGACAATCCAGTGCCCGCTCCGCAAAGGACCTCTATAGCGGATCTGGACAACATCTTTGGTCCAGAGAATTCCCCCAAACCCAGTGACACTGCTGCAGAAAAATGGGTGTGTTTCAACGAGGAATCTCCAGAAAGACCGCCTCCATCTCCACCTGAATCCGCCCCACCAATCCCCACAACTCCTTCCCCTCCATTTGAGCCTGCCCCACCATTACCTAAATCTCCACCGCCACCAGAAGAGCCAGTTCCTTCTTTACCAAAATCTCCACCTCCTCCTGAAGAGCCTGCACCACCCCTGCCTACAAATGAACCACCAAGAGAGCTGAAAATCTCTCCTCCCGCAATTTCTTCACCAATCGAAGAAGCCACTCCCTCACCCACTGCAGTTCCACCTCCTCCAGATGAAGAGGCCCCACCCCCACCTGTTGAGACATTCATTAAAAATTCTGAATCAACTCCACCCACCCAGACTGTGGAGGCAGGGCCTGTTTCAGCCTCTACTCCGCCCAGCACTCTACAGACAATTGCACGTACAATCCCCCCACCATTGATTCTCAATCAGGAAGAGAAAAAGACCCCTGAAGAAGTTCCTTCAAAAGAGGACCCAAGTGAAAGCAGTGCTTCGCCCAAAGAGATTGGTCAGGGCCTCCGATCAACACCACCACCTCCTCCTCCCCCCACATACAGGGCTGTGGTGTCATCACCTGGTCCTGTCCCAGGAGCTGGTAGTGGAGGCAGCGCCAGCGGTAAGTTCACTACTATTTTAGTTTGTCAACTCATCAGGGTACAGATCTCTGGCACCAGTTTAAACCAAGACTTTAAAAAACATTGCATACCTTTACTCTTCATTACAATAACAGACTTGGTCCTTGTCCAGGGAATCTACCCTGTATGTTATACTGAGTGTTGAGAGCATTAACCTCAAATGATGACTTTTTTCAGTTGTTTCGGTCAGGTGATCACAAGATCCAACAAAAATCATTTATGGAGTAATTTAGTCCATTGTTTACCCTTGTTTTCATTTGAATTTACAAATGTTTCTAGAGGTATTGTAGAATATTGCAAGAATACACAGTTTAATCACAATGTGTCCATTTTCCATATTATGCAATACTTGCCAAGAACTAACAGTAACAGTTAGTCTCTAGTGAGGACATTCAAATAGCTTATATTCAGAAATGGGCTTTGTTCAGAGTGCAGAGGAAAATGCACAATGTTTTAAATCCACTTAGGAAGTAATTCATCTCTAGTAAATTCACTGACAAAGTAAGTAATTAGGGTGAAAGAAATGCACTGGAGATGCAGTTCCATGACATTACATTCCACACTGGAACATCTTGGTCATATAAAGAGAGTTTTCCAGACATGCTCTTAAGGACTAGTTTTTGACTTACAAATTTAAGTAAACATAATCCAAGCTTTATCATTAATATAGGTGCATTGTTTTTATCTTGATGTTCACACTGCTTATAAAATAAACCAGGAAAAAAAGAGACACATGAAGTGAATTGCATTTAATTAATGACTGTAAATATATGAGCATTCCCCTCAAGAAGACTAAAAAGCAGATTACGGTTCTGAAAGAGGCATGGAGGCATGGTTAAGTGTGAAAATGGAACATTCAGCAAAAAAATACACTAAGCTTCTATTCACCCCACCTGTAACTAACCATCTTGTAGGTAACCATTCAACTATTATACATTATACAAGACTGACTGAGTTATAGATTATGCTAATTGCATGAAAGAATGCAATGAAAATTATTGGTTTGGTACTCCCTTACAGAATGAGTTAAGCTGACCTACGAGGTGCCATAAAATGGAAAATGATTTGTATGTAGTATGTATTTGTGCTAAACGCCTTTTAATGTCACCAGTATGAATGGCTTTGATGCATGATATCCCTTTTCGCTTGCAGGATGTTATTTTAATGACATAACCTTGATCCACAGGCTCCTCCTCCCCTGCACGTCCTGCAACGCCACTGGCTGCTAGCAGCCCTCCCCCTCCCCCACCAAGACCACCTTCCCGCCCCAAACTGGCTCCTGGGAAAACAAGTGTAGGGGATGCGGTATGTGGCAGCACAAAATCTTGCAACACAGCAACACACTTTGTGTTCTACTAGTTCTAATAGTTCATATTTAGCTCATATTTAGGTGATCTTTTAGATCATTGCCCTTTTTTTTTTTTTTAAATAAGCAGAGAGCTTTAGTTTTAGCTTCGCTGTGATTATATCGGATCACTATTTGACTGGCATTATTGCTGCAGATTATATGCTGATTCATTATATGTTAACAGTGTTAACTCCAGTGTTTCTCGATATACAATATTTAATTTTTTATTTTTTTATACAATAAATAATCATTTTGTATATGGAATATGATTCACTTAAAGCCAACGGCATTGTTTTTTAATCAATGTTTTATTTAGAATTAAGTATACCAAAACACTACTAGATAGTGCTCCATCACCAAACCAGAACACTGCCCCTCAGCCCAGTGTTGGGGGATTTATACCCATTCTGGTAGTTTATACTGGTTGTGTAAGCAACTTAAAATCAGCAGAGTTCACTAATTTGAAGGGCTGTCGGGTTACTTTTTGGCATATAATATATGTGGCCCACAACTGTAGTTTTCTTGGCTGAGTCCTTGGCTGCTCTCAGAGACGTATTTACCTTGCCTGTTTGCATCACCCCTGGCTTCCTGTCTCCTTGCCTGTCCACTCAGAATCGACCATTCAGTCCCCCGGTCCACTCGTCAAGCCCCCCGCCCATTGCACCACTGGCCCGGGCCGAGAGCACCTCTTCCATCTCCTCCACCAACTCCCTGAGTGCTGCCACCACGCCTACCGTCGGTAAAGAGCTCTCCGTGTCTGTGTCAGGTGTGACTCCATTTCCCATCGCTCTCCTTGCTCTATTGTTCTGTATGTTTCTTTGTATATGTGAAAGACACTTCCAGACATCCTGCAATGGTGTCTGGCAAAACCCTGTATAGCTCAGATCCTGTCTTTTATGACTCTTTATGATTATGATCTTCTGGACAATCAGGCCTTTTGATCTTGGCCCTATAACTTAGTTTATTTAGTGTAGTAGAAAATTGAGCTGTATTCATATTTTAGTGCATATGTCCATAGAATTGTAGATGATGATACATGTCTAATTCATGGATATGTTCTGTTTGACTTTTCCTGGCCATAAACAAGTGTGTGGCAGAAGTGACTGGATGATGGCAGTACTGAAACTGCACACAGTTAAGCTAGTAGGCAGAATATGATTGTTGAGCCCAGGTGAAAAAAATGTTGTTCTGTGACTTCATGAGTTGTAAACACAAGATTGTTTCTATTCAGATTAGAAACAGTCTTATACAGCAATGTCAGTGCTATCTTCTGTGAATGCCTATGTGATCAATAATAGGAGTTTACCAGCCTGGTGTGTGTCTGTGGACTTTCTTATTTACGTTTGAGATTATTCTACCAGTTTAGATCGCATTTAGGTACATGAATTGGAACTCAAATGCTTAGACTTGGCCTTTCATAAAAGGTTTTGGCACAAAAGCTTGAATACTGTCTTGTAAAACAAATGTTTTGTTAGAGTCCAGTGTACCTAGTTCTTTTGCCACGATTCTTTGGTGATTTTTATTATTTTTTACTTCTCATCATTTGTCATTTTCAGTTTGTGCTGTATGTCTGTGTCGTGACCTTGATCTGAGTTTAATGACTGTGTTTTGTAATTTCTGTTTTTTTCTTTGACGTCTTTGTTGTTTAATTTGAATTGCTTTTACTTTTGTTTCTATTTTGTTGTCTTTCTCGTCCTGTCTTGTGGGCTGACGTTTTTGTCTGATGTCAGAAGATGACGCTTTTGTAGACAAACTGCCCAGCTTTGAGAGGCGAGCTGACCTGCCAGCAGGTACGGTATGGGCCCTTCCTGATTGAGTGGATGGGTCTTGCTGATTCAAGCCATGGCTTTCAAATGCCTGTGAAATATCCACAATGCATTTGGTTTAAAGGGCATAAGTCATCTTCATGGGTTCCTTAGTTCTTACATTATGCCTGTTGTATAAAGTAGCCAACTAATTGACTATATTTGCATGGAAGTGGTATTCTGGGTGCATTTGATAAAAGAGCCATTGAAAGGACACCAAAGAGGGTTCATCTTTAGTTCACCTTTAGTTCTGTATATCTGTCTTCCGTCATTTTTACCTGCACTTCTTTCAAGCAGGAAGAGGAAGCGTTTGATCAGTTCTTCATTACATGGAGTGCAGTTCATTTACACACACTTTTTTACCACAGCTAAGAAGAAAAGCTTTACTATCCTTTCGTTTAGTGCATAAGGAAGAAGCAGTGTGTGCACCTTTCATTTTTTTCCATCTGATCATAATTCACTCCATTTGCTTCAAGACGCACATTCTCTTTCACACAATGTCACATGCTGCTCACGTTGCCATTCCAGTGTCCAATGCTGTGTTGACACCATTAGCGTAAGTGTATAATGTCTGGAAACATTTGGTCCAAAGAGCATCCGTCTTCACCCTTCAGAAACGGATGGAGGCCATCCTTCAACTGGAGAGCAAATCCACTCAGACACACAAACAGCCTCTGTGTTCCTGAGAGTCTGGTCTGGACATTAGCCCAGATGACAGAAGTGCTAATCAGTATGCTTTCCACCTCATGGAGTGAAGTGCACTCACTATTAAACTTGGGTCAGGTTCCTGTTCATCTTTCAGACCTTTAGATTAAGCTTTTATAAAAATTTTTTAAAAAAACCACTCAAGAATCTCAATGCTCTATAGTGAATAGTGGCATGTGGAATATGTTTCAACACTGAAAATGAATTATACTTTTTTTAAGATTTTTTTTAAGTTTTAAGATTGATAAAGTGTTGCTGTTGCTATCCATAACACATGTCCTGCGCTGCCCTGAAATTCCTTCAAACTAAATTTGCAGCCCAAATTTTGGAAATCTCTTCTTTCCAGGATGAGAGTTAGATACACTTTCTCTCCACTTCTTCATTCATTACTGCCCCTTGTTGTCCCTCCTTTGACAGTTCCAAATCTGTCAAAGTCCAGAGTTAGAAATGATAGTTTAGAACCTGGGACCTCTGCTATTGAAGACTTGATTAGTAATCATTTAAAAAAGCTTATTTTAAACACACTCAGCATTGCACATGTTTTATAATCCTTAATGCCCTGGTGACAGTGTATGTGCTAAAGGGCTGGCCTTCCATTTTATAGATGCTACATATTGCACAGGAATTTGCAACATATTTCTTTCTTCTTTTCATACCCAACAGTGAGTTTGAGTTTGGCCAAAATAAGCATTCCTTTTTAAAATTGGGTGTCCAAGAGGTCCTGGAGAGCTTTAACACAGCACAGAGATTTTCTTGCTGAAATAAACTTGATTCAACTAAGCAGTTAGTTGTTTTTTTGTTTGTTTGTTCAGTTTTGGTGTGAGGCATGATCAATGTGTTATGTGCATCCACAGTTAGTGGTGGAATTGACATGTCTGTTCTGCACAGTTGGACCTTTTTCCTCTTTTTCAAGCAGTTTGTTCCATAGTAATGTAGGCCGAAGTTCAGCTGCTAGCCCGCTCATCTCCACTGACAGCTATCTTGATCATTTTTTCAGCTTCCAGCTTCACTTTAAACATGTTTTCCTTGAAGTCCATTGCACACCACAGTTGTCAGTGCAGGGCTTGATGGAGACCTATGGACAAATCCAATAGCAGCAAATCAAGAACTAGAACAAAAGCAGGGACAAAGTGGAAAACTACCAACACACTTAAGAGCCTCCACAATAACTAGACTCCCCAGGCTGTATGAATGAGAACAAGAGTAACAATTACAGTTGGAATCACTTTCTGTATATATGGCATGTTTGAAAGATACACTCATTGGTTGGAACATGCAGTTGATGAAAACTAATTCTCCTCATGGAAATCCTTTTCATGAATTTCAAGTTCATGATTTTTGCAATTGCTCTGTTAACCTTGTCCAGCCACCAAGAATAAATGTATGCGTGGCAGGACAGCCCTGTATTGGACTCACCTGTCCAGTGAGTTTCCCTGCTTTTTGCCCTATGAGTGCTGGGATGGGCTCCACCATTCACCACACAATCCTGCTTGGATTAAGCAGGACAATTGAATGGATGTAGTCAGACAATGATATGTCACTTCTTCCAAAAAAGCATGCCTATATACATCCACCTACCAAACCTTGTAACTATCAAGCAAGTGTCTTCGAGCACCTGCTTCTTGCTTGTGATGCTCCATATAGGAGTTACAATCGTTCACATCTGGAGTGGACAGTGACCACCACTATGCCCTTTCACCTAAGCCCCAGGCCCCACACTGTGACATATAATAGACATGTGTGTGACTCACGGTACTGTCCTTCTCTCCCCCTCCCCCTTCCTCACACCCACCCTTCTGCTCCCTCTCCTCCCCCTCCCTCCCCAACACAGAGACAGACCAGCCCTCCCTCGTATGGTTTGACAGAGGCAAGTTTTATTTAACCTTTGAAGGTAAGTCAGGCTTTCTGCCCAAAGGATGTGGAGCGTACACACTTGAGTCTCATCTGTCCCACCCTTTTCTCATCAGTTTTCTCCCTCCACCGCTCTCCTCTGCCTACAGAGGCTCACTTCAGACTACCTTTTCTCTGCATCACTTCAATCACCTGCTCATATAACACTGCAGCCTGGCCTTTCTTTTAAGCTCATCATTTTCATGTACATCACTAATCTGTTTTTTTCTTGTCTTTTGTTTTTCTTTTTATTTGTTTGTGACTCTTTGCTTTGATCATCACACAACAATTAAGCATGTGTTTACAGATGACTTTTATCTTTTTCTCTATTCTGTTTACTCATCTTTTTATTGCATTTTGGTTGATTTTTTTTACTTGCCACATTACGCTGCTAACTTTATGTCAAATGTACGTGTAAATAAAATGTAAATAAAATAAGATGGCACCAATGGCATTAAGCAGGGGAATCTTCTTCACAACCGGGATCCTCTATGCTTTTTTAATCTTGCTGTAATTCAATGTTATTTGCTGGTTTTGAAGGCTTTTGGCTCCTTGTATAAAAGCTGAGAGAATCTTTGTTTCGTCAGCTGTTGATTGTTGTACATGTAATGCGTGTCTGATCATCTGTTTTGTCTTATTTTTCTTTCCTTTTCCTTTTTTCTCATTTTCTTACTCTGGCTTATTTGTCACAGTTTAGTGGTCTAGAATGAATCTTAATTGTGACTGAGGGATTTGTTATTATCTTGACGCTAAATGGGCAAATAATGAATGTGGGTGTCACATGTGTGTTCCAGGATGTTCACGTGGGCCCAGCCCCCTCACAATGGGGGCACAAGATACACTCCCAGTGGCTGCAGCTTTCACTGAGACCGTCAATGCTTATTTTAAGGGGACTGATCCCAGCAAGTATGTCTGTCTCAGATTAACATTGTTACTATGAATGTGTGGTGTTATTTTCTTACAGCTGTGGACATTAAATATTTAAACTCTTTCTGTAGTCTGGAAACATTTAATTAGATGATTTTTTTGATATAAAAACTGTTTTGGGAGTCAGTGTTATGGAGAAAATATGTAATTGCAGTTTTTTGTTTTTTTTTTAAACCAACATTTCAGTTTCAGTTTAATTAAAGGTCTTTTTTCCTATCTTGATCCTTTTGTTTACAATTTTTTTTTTTTAGCTTAGTCTTGAGTATTATATGTAAGACAGCCAGTTCACAATCTCTGCATTACAAGTTTTTATTATTACTTAAATACCCCAATTTGTATTTGTAAAATTGCAGCCTTTGTGAAAATTGCTTCGTGAAAAAAGCTTGTCAGATTGTCAAAGACTGAACATTAACACTAAAGCTACTCTTCATACTGATGAAGAAAATCTGGGCCAACAAACACACTGATATTTTCTAATGTTTTTCATGCTGATTTTTTCTTGCAATTTCAAAAGAAGGCAACCTGTCCCAAAAATATTAATGGGTAGGGCATATGAAGGGTAATTTTCTATAAACATTTCAGTTTTTTAGTCTAATTCCAGCTTCCATCTTTAAGGTGTGTGGTGAAGATCACAGGGGAGATGGTCTTATCCTTTCCGGCTGGCATCACCAGGCATTTTGCCAATAACCCCTTACCTGCAGTGCTAACCTTCAGCATAACCAACTACAGTCGTCTGGAGCACGTCCTCCCTAACCCTCAGTTACTGTGCTGGTAAATACTTGACACTCTAACACTATTCACATAAGATCTCAAACAGATGTATTCATGTGTCACCTTGCCTTTGTTAAACCATAACAATAATCACTCCACATTTGCCATGATAACCATGTGCCAATTTTATACATTCCATTTAAATTGCATACTTTTTGTTGCTTTTTTATTATCTAATCTAGTCTAAAATAAGAAATCTAATTTAGGCAACCACCCCCTAAATGTTGTCAATGAAAGGAAGATATGGTTGTTAAAATCTAATGGAAAGTTATATACGCAACCAATTAGCATTTCACCTTATACTTGTAATCAAGTTAACCCTTTTTCATGGCATTAAAAGAAAATTGTACTGACCAGTGATTTGGAAGTCAAGCAAAACAGTTCCGCCATGTGTAACTTGAAAGAATTGAAGATATTGACTTGAAACAAATCTCCAAAACTAGATTTTGCCTTCATAGGTAAGCAATAAGTCAGCATTCATTAAAGTGCCTTTGTTCCGTTTAATTGTAGGGTTTCTAAAGTTGATTCCCATCAGTGTAAGGGTTGATTATGATTCCTCCAGATATGTAATGTGAAATTCATTTGCATGTGTAGCACCTAAAATGGACAGCAGTCTTTACATGTTAGATATATTAGCCTTGGAGCTCCAATACCAAACCAAAGGGAACATTTTTCAGCACAATCACCCAGCTTCTCTCCTCAGCCCAGCATCACAGTTTACAGTCAGCTGATGGTGAGTCACACATGACTAATCAGCGGTGAGCTCATCGTTCTCATTGCAAGAAATTTATTTGACAGGAGTGTTTGTTCTTATGCTAGCCCTGAACAAAGATGATCTGTTTTAATTTGGCCAAAGGTTTATCCTCATACCTCACATGAGACGTTGCACTGTGCTTTGTTACATTGCTCTGTCATTGCTCCCACAGCGACACCACACAGTCCAATCCAAACACTAAGGAATTCTGGGTGAATATGACAAACCTCATGACCCACTTAAAGAAGGTGGCTGAACAGAAGCCTCAGGCTACATACTACAATGTAGACATGCTGAAGTATCAGGTAAGAACTTGCAGAAATGAACATGATGATAATGAGAAATGTTTGATAGAGACTGTAGTAAAGATTTTGTCATTTAAAGAAGGAACTGAAGAAGGAAAAAAAATGTCTATTGATGTGTCTTTAATGTGCCTAATGTGTGTGCGTGTGTGTGTGTGTGTGTGTGTGTGTGTGTGTGTGTGTGTGTGTGTGTGTGTACCAGGTATCAGCACAGGGTATTCAGTCCACTCCCTTAAACTTGGCAGTGAACTGGAGGTGTGAGCCCACCAGCACTGACCTGAGGATAGACTACAAATACAATGGCAACGCCATGATCACACCAGTGGCCCTCAACAATGTCCAGTTCCTCATTCCAGTGGATGGAGGTGTCAGCAAACTGCAAGCGGTGCTTCCCCCAGCTGCCTGGTAAGATCAGAAATTTTTAGTAGTCTCGAAAAATTGCAACTTGCTCTAACTCGGTTCCACAGATTGAGCATTTGACAGCAGACCTGGAGCTTAAGGACAGGAAGATGGACTTAGCCAGGAAGAAGGCACCTGAAGATCTGTTCAGAGGGAAAGCAGGACAGGAGTTCAAAGAACAACGTTAGCTCCAAGAAATGCAGACAGGTAGAAGGAAGAGGGCAAAAAATAATCACCTTGGAGTGGCTTAAAAAGATGAGGAGAGGTGCCAAAGAAGTGACTATCGAACATCTAGAAGCTAACCAAGAACATATTGCCACCTGAAGTAGCAGAAGTTCCAACAGGAGAATGAGCAGAAGAAACATGAGCTGTCTCTGAAGGATGAAGAGACAGAGCAAGTAGAACAGAAAATAGAAGGATATTTTTTTTCAGAGAAACAGGAGTCTTTTAAAATAAGATACACGTTCCCATTTCCAGGGTGACAATTATGCATTTTCACACTGGCAGGTACTTCCTAAACCATTTTTAGTCTCTACCCAAGGGTAGGTAGGATGAACTATTTGGAATATCGGACACCAGAAGTGATGTTAAAAATGTAATGGACATTTCTCTTACAATAATATTGAACTTTTACATTTTTTCCTAATTTAAAATGTTAAATGGGTACATCTCGTTTTGCTCAATGAGTACGGATTTCTGATGTTACTGATCAGAAATCAGTTCCGATGTTCTGATGTAAGTGCAAAAATAAGCATAGCCACTAGTAGACACAAAGAATAATATAAAGTAAAAAAATGAAATAATGTAAAATAATAGAATGAAAATAAGTGTAAAAGTCAAACTACTATATTTCACACATACACATCACAAAAAAGTATTATAAAACTCCCATATATGCCCTATGTATTATGTTCTGACAGTTTGTTATGTAAACGGCTATGTGAGCTCCATTATTATAGGTAAGTGATGAACTTAAACAGGGGAAATACTGTTTTGCAAGGTACTTTATTTACACAAAATAACAGCTCACTGAGTAGAAGTAATTGCGCATGAGAACATTGCACAGGGAAAGGTTCTTACACATTCTGAGCAATAAAAGGAAATATTTTCCCTCTGAAATGCATTTCCTTCTCAGTTTTGTTAATAATATTTATTAGAAAACATCACTCTATACTAAACCTGACAGGTAGTTGTTTAATGCATACAATCACACTATGACGTGCGTTATTCATGTTTTTGGTTTAAATTAGTGAACAAGTTTTTTCACTTGTCCAGTATTATTTTAATCTACATTAGTTCAGTGTTGTTCAGTAATGGATGATAACTTAAAATTTACATTTAGCGGTGCAGTTACTGCTCACTGCTGCTCATATTGATCAATCAGTTTGTCACTTTAATTTGTTTCTTTATTTATTTATTAATGGGAAAACAAAAAATCACATTTTAGGCGGTTTTCCAAAGTTTGGTATTTTGGAACTTTTTTTTTTTTTTACAATTATGTTTGTATTATACCTCAGAAAAAAGAATAAAACAAGTGGATGTTTCAGTGTTACGTGCACGGATTATTTGAAATGTCCTGGAAGAGACAGAAAATGAGACACTTTGTTTTTGCACAGCAAATTGGCTCTAATTTAAAATAATGAAAGTTACATTAGCTGATGCTTATGTATATCTCACACAGGTTATTTCTTAATGACACCGGTTGCCAGTTCCTGTATTAAGTTTAAAATCTAACATATTAGTTTTCCTTTAAAGCTTTTCATGGTGTACTTCCTCTGTACCTCTCTGAGCTGATTACAACATACTCTCAGGTCATCCACCATCAATTTACTTTCTGTCCCTCGTACCAAGCTTTCAGCCAAGGGAAGCTGGTTCTTTAGAGCTGTTGCTTCTAATTTCTGGAACTCTTTTATCTCTTCATGATTGTACTTCCTTCTGCAACTTTGCCTTTGATCAGTATTTCCAGCTTTTTTGTTTTATCTTCTTTTCTACCTTGGGGATGAAAGGTGCTGAATGTGATAGTGTAAAATGTAATAATATATGTAACAAAAATGTAATATTTTTGTTATTGTATTTCAGTGTTTGGGAGGCTATTGGTTTTCAGAGGCTGATGGTGAAGTTGGAAGTACAATAGGTGAGAGTGCTCTGACAAATTTTATTTTTTTATTTATTTATTTTTGTTCCAAAAGGAATGCAGAACAGCAGAGAATCCTTTGGAAGATTCCAGATATCTCTCAAAAGTCTGAGAATGGAGGTAAAATGCACACACAAAAAGTTTTTTTTCAATTGCTTATATAGTAAAACTGCAGCCGGTGTGCCTTTTCTCATCTCCTGCTGGCCTACTTTCTCTTTTGCCCCCTCTGGCTCCAGGTGTTGGCTCTCTGCTGGCACGGTTCCAGCTGACGGATGGTCCCAGTAAGCCAGCCCCCCTAGCAGTGCAGTTCACCAGCGAAGGCAGCACCCTATCCGGCTGTGACATTGAGCTGGTCGGCCCTGGATACAGATTCTCCCTCATCAAGAAGAGGTTTGCTGCAGGTGAGGGGAAAAAAAGCAAAACGGAATAAAACTATAGGAGACATTCTGAGTCAAGTTAACCATTTGAAAAACACTAACATTACTCTTGTTCATCAAATTCTGTCTGGCGAGTTATTGCCATGGAAGCATTATGTGAGTTGACTCACTATCTTCCTCAGCTGCACATGAACTTTCCAACCAATAAAGGATGTATTATGAATGTTCTGTGTCCATCAAGGTACATCAATTCTTTTTTTGGCCAATTGTCCAATATGGAGAAATCACCTCAATCACCCTCAAAGGACCTAATATGCCACTACAGAAGTGAATGTCCCTGTTTGTTTTCGGACATTATGAGATATATCAAAAATTCTCTTCACAAAACAGCAAACAGCAGTCATTTAGAATGCATGAGTGCTGGCTTAGTTATGACTGATACAGATGGTTGTTGTGATGTTAATAATACCCTGAGCACTTAAAACACCACAATTCAGAGGCCTCAGTGAAATTTTGGGGGAAATTTATTTTTCCTGCAGTTTAGCATTTTTCCTTTTTAAACACACTTACTTCAGCTCTTATTGGCTTGACAATTAACGGATGAGCTGAATGGGGAATGCAGTAAACGACAAGTTACAGCAAGGGTCTACAGCACAGGTGTTAAAGTGTTAGAAATGTTGAAGTTTTAAGCTGTCAAATTATTCAGGTTTTCCTTGTTTTTTAGGAAAATACATGGCAGACAACTAATCAAGACAACAGATCTGCACAGGAGAATTTATCTTGTGGACTAAGTGAAAACACTCCGGCCCCTGCTCAACCCTTTGGAGAATCCCTTTATAGATGTCTGACTGTGGCGGAGGCCGCGTTCCAGCAGTATTGTATAAGTTGCATATAGAACTTGTGGACCGTACTTCTTGTACTTCTTGTATTTGTAAAGTGTAAACATTTCGAAACTGTATTGCTGCTGTTAGACAGCATGGGCTTTCCCTTAAGGTCAGCCTCTCGTCTGTCTAACGCCCTGTTGTTCTACCCACAGACTGTGGCTGCCTGAATACTCTATATCTGTCTAAATGTGGTTCAGGTAAATCAGTCTTGAATCCAGTCAGTAATATTTTGACCACAGGTTCACGATCACGCAAGTTCTTTTTGTCTTTAACACAAAGAAAAGTTTCATCCCAGATCTTAAGCCTGTTGCCAAACTTGCATTTGTTGCTCTGGGACTGGTTAGGTTTCATGGCCGCTCAGGATTGAGTCTGATGCTGCTGAGTTATGTCACCTTACCACAAGAGGGTGATATACTGCAGCATGGAAAATATCATCATTATTTGTTCAGGTTATGAAGTGCAGTTCTTGGAACCAAGTTAAATCATGTCAGGAAAGGGATTGGAAACAGACTGGAGCCATGAATATTCTGTCTCTCTGCTCCACCCTTAACATCTTTGTTTTTACTCATTTGGGCAGCCACAGCTTAAAATACGTCTTGCTTGCAACTGTTAAAAAAAGGTTTTTCCCTGAGAAAAAAGAGCTGTTTAAAATGTCATTTTAAATGGATAATATATATCTTGAAGGGCGTTTGATGTTTTCCTTGTATTGTTGAATAGCCTTTCTGTTGTTCCCAAGGCAGCAGTGTTAGACATCTGAGTACATCATTCTATTTTTATTTATTCATGATAATTTGTTGTACAAAAAAAGAAACAAAAAAACTTTGTGACTCTGTATATGAATAGACTTTGAATGGTATCACAGTTTAGGATCCTTAAAGTTATAAATATTTGATTCTTTTTGTTATCTGTGTAGTTGGGTAAGCTGTGTACAGTATAATGCTGAGGTATAATTTTTAAATTTATTTCAGATATAATTTTTTAAACTGAAGTGCAACAGAGGATTTGAGCTGTGTATGGGTAGGGGAGGGAAGGGGTAAAAGAGGATGAATATCTACCTGGGTGCATCATGCTTTCTGAAAGCAGTGTTGTGTAAATCTGCACTATTAGTTGAAACTAATATTCTTTTTTCTTTCTTCCATTCACGCCAATGTGTCGTAACCGACCTCTCTCATACTGGATGACATTTTATTAGCCGTCTTGAGCATGAACCCCTATCCAAACCACCCTGGCGCTTGAGTTCATGGATTTATGTTGCAAATGGTATGTGTCTCTGTGAGATGACGAGGACGAAGTTTGGGGAGTGGTTAGGATGACCAAAATGCTTTTTCTTCTTCTTATCTTTCTTTCTTTCCTTTTTTTTTTTTTTGTATTTGTGTGTGTATCTCAAAAAACTGTCCTCTAAGAGAGAAAAAGCTGCATATTTTTTAAATGTTCTAAACTATTAATAAAGTGGAAAAAATCCTGTTTCTCGTGTAAAAACAAACTGAACTTCCCAGATTCTCTGATATTCGAGAACACAAATAAGTATGCGCTGGTTTGAAGAGAACACTGGAAGGTTTATTCCCATTCCTATCTACTGTACATTGTGGAATAGCAGTGCACTGGAACTTAACATCACACAACATTCTGCATCAGTTTCTAAAATGCACTGAATTCAATAGATTTGCAGAATTTAAACAGAATCTGTTTGCGAAAAGCAAAACCCAGTGAATTCGGATGTGTGAAGCAGCTATCAATCTGTCTGCCTAGTCCAAAGTGTAATTTTAAACCGGAAATGCTGGAGGCAAGAAGCTTTGTTGTATGTCAGTCGGGTACTGTAAGAGCAGTGTGTGTGTGTGTGTGTGTGTGGAAACCGTGTGCATGGGTGACTGCATCTGTTCTTAGATTCTTCTAAACCCAACATTTCCGGCTCAGCAATGTGTGCAAGCTGTGTTTGTACAGACAATGTTAACAATGAACTGAGATACTTTGCTCTTTTCAAACCAATAAAAGATGTAAGCAGAATGTATGATTTTGTTTTTCTGTTTGACAAAATAACCAAATGTGCTCAAGAAATGTGTTTAAACTGTGAACAATTATTAGGCAAGTAAGTATTTTGACCATGCCATCCTTTTTAAGCATATATTCTAACTCCAAGCTGTATACACTTAATTAGATTAGACTTAAGCAGATCAGGTGATGTGTATTTGTGAAGCAAGGGAGGGTGTGGCCTAAGACGATCAACACTATATGAAGGTGTGCCTATTAGGCAGCTTCTTTTCCTTAGGCAGAATGAGAGATGGGGGAAAAAAAGAGGTAGAACTGACTCGGAAAAGTCAAAAACTGCACAAAGTCTTTTTGTTTAGATTGTTAAGATATCGGGGTGTGATTCCAGAACCATCAGTTTGTTGCAAATAGTCAACAGGGTCGCAAGAAATGTGTTCAGAAAAAAAAAGGACAAAGATAAAATGCCAAAGATTTGAGAAGAATCAAACGAAGCTACCAGGAACCCATGATCATCCAGTGCTGTCATATTCCAGAACTGAACCTACCTAGAGTGTCCAGAAGTACAAGGTGTTCAGTGCTCAGACACATGGCCATGGTAAAGAAGACAGAAACTCTACACCACTGAACAAGACACTTATGTGGAAACATCAAGACTGGGCCAAGAAATATTTCAAGACAAATTTAACAGAGGTTTTATGGAGATGAGATAAGAGTAACTCGTGATGGACCAGATGGATGGGCCCATGGCTGGATCAGTAATGGGAGCTCCACTTCCACTCAGACGCCAGCAAGGAGGAGGTGAGGTAGTGGTATGGGCTGGTATTATTAAAGATGAGCTAGTTGAACCTGTTCGGGTTGAAGATGGACCCAAAATCAACTCCCAAACTTACTGCCAGTTTTTAGAAGAGTTTCTTCAAGCAGTGGTTCAGGAAAAAGTCTGCATCTTTCAAGAAGTGCATGATTTTTATGCAGGACAATGTTCCATCACATGCATGGAGCCATCTCTCTGAACAGTGTCTGGGAGGCTGAGGTTATAATTATTCTGCAAACTAACAGCTACACACATATATATGAGAATGTTCACACTCACATTTCCTTTGTAAAATATTCAGGTTTCAGGGTTGTTAACATTTTTTATTGACGGATAGCATAGACGGATAGTGTTTTTTACCATACTGAAATGAAATACTCACTTATCTAATAATTGCGTACACAGTGTGTATTGCAGTAATTACCATCAGTACAGACAGAGAAAAAATTCATCTTAAAAATACAAGCAAAGTTTTGGGCCACCTGGACAACTTCAGGCTCTTTGGTAATAATTTCCAGCCTCTGGAACTGTACTGGAAAAAGAATGTTGTTTCAACTGGTATTTTGAAGGTGATGGTAGAGAACTAACAAAGAAGTCGATCTAACACATCGACTTCCCTAGGTGTTCAGCTGTACAATCAGGTGTATGAAAAGGCTATGGTATAAAATGTATATAATTTGCAGATTTACTAAACCATTTAGTGATCTAATTCTCTGTAAGTAATGCCACTTGCTTCTTTTAATGGGACAAATGAGCCCTAGGTTAGCAAATGAGAGGTGAAAGTCATTTTTTGTCATTTTAAGAACACAAGGAAATGCTTCTTTGCATTTAATCCATACACACTATGCAGGGGCATCTGTGGCATTTGCAGCACCCTAGTTGTTAAAGAGTTGGCCCCAGGACCAGAAGGTCATGGGTTCAAATCCCTGAGGTACCCTTGGGCATGGTACCATCACCATCATTGCTCCCTGGGCACTTCAAATAGCTGGCCCCTGCTACACGGTGTGTATGGATGAAATGCAGAGGTTGCATTTCGTTGTGTCTCACTGTATGCTGTGATGTGTTTCACAATGACAAACAAATAGTAACAGCACCCTGAGAAGTGAAGGGGTTGGTACTGATTAAGAGCTCTTCCTGACAACCTAATGGTCAGCAACTGTCAACCTTGCTATTACGGCACCTAGTTCCTAAACATTAGGGCACTTATGTCCACTGCTCTGTCCATTTTAATCCATACAGCCTTAATGCTGGGGTCAAGGCCAAGATTAACCATGCCACATGACATGGAAGGATTAATTGTTTGATTCACAATTATTAATTGTTTAACTGTCATAGACCTGAAGTTACTATTATTTCTGTGTAGTACACCCTCTGCAAGCACACCTTATTTAATCCAGTTTTCCTTTGCCATTCTGTAATCTGTCTAAAAGCCTCTAGGCATAAATGTATCTGTCGATGTATGCTTGCAATGGACTGGCGACCTATCCAGGGTTTTTCTTCTTTCACAATGTGAGCTGAGGGATCAGCCCCAGCAACCACCCCAATGTGCATAAGCAGCTCATATATACCAGAAATAGCATTATGCAGCAATATTTATTAGACAACACTTGCAACATATACATTCAACACTTTCGATATATATTTAACAGTCCTGAAACTAGATTCATTTGGAAAAAGTAAAACAGCTGGCATGAAATCTCTCTATGAAATCTTTGATTTCCACAAACAACCCATGCATTTGTTGGAACAAGGCAACTTTGGCTTTGGCTATATAATATTTGTTTAGATGCCCATAACACACACACCTGCAGATTTGCCAGTCATCATTCATGCCATGAGTAGAAAGAGCAAGCTTGCAAATGGCCAGTGTTTTCCCTACACACTGCTGAGAGTGAGAGACTGAGGATGTATCTCCTTCAGCACAGGTTGGTGAGGTCTCTCTTTTGGCAGCCCACCTGACAGCAAGTGTTGATCATCAGGTGGTTTAGATCACGAGTAGACAAATCTAAACCTTCGCTCTCACTTGTGTACTCGGCGCTGTTTTGCTGCCCATTGTAAAACTCTGTAAAACATTCCACATTTAAAAAGTTAATCACGTTTACACATCTTGATTATTACTTTTTAGTAAATGTAAATGAGCTTAACAAGTCAGTTTGGATTTCTATTGGTGCTTTTATAACATTTTGACAATGTAAATGGAAGCTGATTTCTTTAAAGCAAGTTAAGAAAAAAAAGGTTTTGTTCTGATGAAAATATATGGGAAATATATTCTGAGGGAAATATATTTGCATTTTCATAATATGTACATATTACATGTGCGAGTGAAAGTATGTGTGTCCAAAATGATAAACAGAAACATAAACCAGAGTAAATACATTTTCTGATGTTTAAAAAAGTGCGCACATTTCTTGGCTTATAACTTGCCCAAAATCCTATCAATAAATAATTGTAGTATATTATTAAATTGCATTTTGTATTTTAGTCTGCATTGTATATATAACAAATCAATAGTTTAATATAGAGCTAAACCATAAGAGTTAACCTGTGAGCGGAAGTGAATCAGTGACTCGGTTATATTGGGTGTACAGTCCTTTTTCCAGGTCCCAGACTCCACAGCTGTCCTGGAAGGTTATGTTATTGCTGTATAGAGAAATTCCAGGAAGGCAGCACGCGCGATGCGCATATTAGCCTGCACATGAGCAGAGTCTGTTGTTCTCATGGATGAAGCACGTCTGCCTTTCATAATAACTAATAAATCAGGTCTGGGTTCTGTTGTGTTCATCAGGTCAATCTTGAGCAGATGTTTAAAGACTGATTGCCTGTTACACTAAAAAAAACATTGAACCATTGCTATTGTTATTAGATGTGCAAAGAAACAGCTGAAGGGTCATTGATGCTTTTTTACTATCAGTGCCTTCAATATTTTGTGAATTTTAAAAATATCAGCTGTGGACCCCTCCTGCAAGGAAAGAAAATTTGCTCAGCTACTGTATTCAGATCATTTGGGGGAAACAAGTGAAGAAAAACAGGTTGTGAAAAAGTTTTCTTTGGACAATGATGAGATATGACTTTCAAAATTCCAGTTTTGTCCATGACCCCTTTAAAATTCATGCTTCAAAATGACATTTTGATTTTGAAAGAGATAGATAACCTGTCTGGACTGGAGGTTGATGAAAACCGCTTTTTTAAAGCACAAAAGCATTTAAGCATGCAACATTGCTTAAATACTAAACTACTAACAGTTATCCAGCTGATTTGTGATTCATTAAATCTGAAGGAAAGTGTCAGGATAATAGATCTAACTCTAAAGCATACTTTGGAAGATGTTTTTTCTTAGACATTATTGTTTTTTGTGCAAATCAAGAGATAGGAATTCTCTCTTTTGGAGTTTTCCCTGTTCTGATGCTTAGCAAAATGCTTTGTAGTCATTGTTAGTAATTTATTTATTTGTAGCCCCCTGCCTGAAGGAAACCCTACAATCAGCAAGTAGCACTGTGCAAAATACAGAAAGGTCTTAAGAAAGAAAAAACTTTTCACCAGAAACTGCAGAAACACCAACCTTTTGGCTGATAAACTACATTAAGTTTTGGGTAAATGTTTGTACATTTTGTACAATGTGTCCATTTTAATATCGAATTTACAACTTGCTCAGGATGCATATAAGAAAAAAAATGCAATGCAATGTCACATTTTTATGAGCTTCTATTTTCTGAGCTGTGGTTTGACTCACCTTCCATGTTCTGTGGACTGAGCAGCCTCCTCCACCTGGAGCCTCCGCAGGTGTAGACCACAGCTCGGATGAAATCACGGCCACAGAGCTTGACCGCTTTGACCTGTGCCTGCACCTGCGACACACTACAAACAGCCCACAGCAACACTAAGGGCAACAGAGGCAGCGGAGAACACAGTGATTTCATTGCTGCTTCCACACTTTCCTCTCTTTTGTCCTGCAGCTGTCTGTTTCCTTCTTGTTGGTTAGAGGTTGGTACCTGTTTACTCTAATGTGTGTGTACTATATATACATCTCCTCTTCTCATGCAGGATACCTCTTGGCCAATCAAATACATGTTATTCATACATGTCAGTTATCTCTAACGATAGGATGCATATCTCTAAAAAAGCCATTCTCAACAGGTAGTAAAGTGCTTTACTGCCTCAATCTAGAATTAAATTACATCCTTTTGGAACAAGGCTTTGTCTCCTGGCCGCTCCAATATAATGGCTTGATTGCAGTGATATTCTCTGTAATGCAGAGCTAATCAAGTCATATGTGGAGCAAGACTGTTACCCCCCCAAAACAGATGTCCAATATCTCCTGATCTGACTGACAAATGATGTTTGCTAAAACCAGCTGAACAACAAATAAAGAGTGCAAATGATCATGATCACAATAATACAACCCATTATGGGTTTAAAGTCAGACCATCACCTCCCTCGAGTTAAAATGTCCCTGAATGATCATATATTGCAGCATGAAGGACTTGCACATCATATTGACATGGAAAGCACATTGTTTAACCTGTTAAACTGAGACTTAGCACACATGTAAGCCCACATAGAAAGTTTATAAAGTTTATAAAGATTTTATTTTTTCTTGGCCCAGTGAGAATAAAACTAAATCAAATCAATATTTGGTGTGACCACCCTTTGCCTTCAGAACTTCATCAATTCTTCTAGGTACACTTGCACACAGTTTTTGAAGGAACCCGGCTGGTAGTTTGTTCCGAACATCTTGGAGAACTAACCACAGATCTTCTGTGGATGTAGGCTTCCTCACATCCTTCTGTCTCTTCATGTAATCCAGACACACTGGATGATGTTGAGATCAGGGCTCTGTGGGGGCCAGAAGAACTGATGCTGGTTTGAAGGCAAAAGGTAGAAACATCAAATATTGATCTGATTTAGATTTTTCTTTTGTTCGCTCACTTTGCATTTTGTAAATTGATAAAAAATAAACAATCATTATTTATATTTCTGAAAGCATTCTTTGTTTACAACATTTTTTCCACACCTGCCTAAAACTTTTGCACAGTACTGTATATTTTCTGGTTTTTTTGCAGCATGTTCATATTTTGAATTTGTATAATTTTGACAGGAGATACTTTCATGGAAAGCAAAATGTTTTAAGTTATTTTAAGTTTATTTACTTTGGAATAATATTTTATCCTGTCTGTTTCGATTCATATTTATGTTCAAAAAACATTTAGTTTAGTTTTAGTCTGTTCAATAAATGTTTATCCTGTTCGGCCCGCAACCTAAAGTGTGCTTTGAGTTTTGGCCCCCTGTACGGTTGAGTTTCACACCACTGCAATAGACAAACACAGCCCGGAAAAAACCACATACTAAACAAAGTCACATAAGATCCATTTACTCCCTTAACTGCTGTTCTTGTAAAGCTGCAGTGCATTTGCTAAGAGCCTCTGAATGAACTCTTTGCCACTAAACTGTTTGATTTGTACTAAAGGACTCAGATTAGAGACCTCTCAGACAAGTTATGGATTACTAGAATTCCCATAATGACAGCCATTTACGAAGGTATGATGGGGTGTGGATGGCATGGATGGGTTGTAAAGGAGAGGTTCTGGTAATCAGACTTTCATGGCCTCTACAATAATGTCTCCAAGTGTGTTGCTGTCATAAATGTTCCAGGGATCCACCAGTTCTTACAACTGGAAGGTGTTGGACAGTGGTTTGTCCAAAATATATGTACTAAGCTTTGACATATATTAAAAATGTATTATTAATTACATGTTATTACATGTTTTCATTCTGCAAAAAGGTGTGATTGGTTGTAAAGATTTCCTCTTGAAGTGGTATCATGGTGAAGGTGAAGAAGTTCCCTTAAACTGCCAGATTGAGAAAGCTACAGACTCCAGCAAAGACCATCGATCATAGAGCAGTTAATGGAACCATTAAATGTAATAACCTGTAATTAAAACATGTAATAACATGTAATTAATAATAAACTTTTAATATGAGTCATAGCTTAGTACATTTATTTTGGACAAACCACTGTGTAACACATCTATAAGATTTCTCTCAGACTTTAGATGAGAAAGATAAGAGAAAAGCCAGCAGTCAATTGTTACCCTAGAAGCTCAAGGATGACCTATAGGCAAGAGAAACAATAGTAAAATAGAGATCAGCAACCAATAAAGTGCACAGCACAGTTCATTAAAAACCTCTGTGCCAAAAGGGAACTAAAGAGTGCAGAAAGTTTGAGTTAGAATTTGTGCACTTTGACAAATCAGAGCTATTTTTGGAACAATTAAATCTGGTGAGACAGAACTCTTTCACAGAAATCCAGTCTGTCATGTTTGGAGGAAAAACAGCTGCACATTTAAACCCAAGAACAACACTATGTCTCTCCGAAAAGTATACCGAGCTATAAAGCACAAAAAAACAGCAGAGTAATGCAGCAGGAGATGCTTGAGAATTTAATCTCATCAGCCAAGAAAGAAGCCAGAATGGGTTTGCCCCAGATCAGATTGTTGGTTCGATTCCCTCAGTAGGTAACCTTGAGCAAGGTACGGTCCCCGTCACTGCTCCCTTTCAATAGCTGCCCCCTGCGGCATGTGTGCGTATGAGTGAAACGCAGAGGTTGAATTTAGTTGTGTTGTGCTGTGCTGTGTTTCACAATGACAAGGGTTGTCACTTTCACTTCTTTCACTTTTAAATATAAGACCATAATCATAAAAGACTATTTACTGTGTGCTTCCGTGGCCAGGCCCAGTCTGATCCCATCCTGTTGCATAATAATATCAAGAAATGGTTGATGTTTCATCTTTGACACCACTAAAATATTCAGCTATTTCTGAGATCCTCAATCATAATCAGGAAATAAATGGGATCCTAAACTGAAAATGCCTTTGCTGTTTAGATTTTTTCCTCATTATATTTTAATTAAAAATGTTTACAAATAAGTATAAATTATAGCAATATTGCTGAAAAGTTTCATATTTTTTGACACAGGGTTAATGTCTGCCTATTACGATACTAATGACAAGGGTTGTCACTTTCACTTTATTACTAAATGAAAGTGTGTGCTTCCACGAGTTTGCAGGAAAGCTTCTGAGTAGATCCATCCAAAAGTCATCTGAATCCAAGCTTCATTTAAAGACAGAAGTCCAAAAGAAGCTCAAAAAGCCCTGAACACTGTCAGTGTCACAAATTTACTTGTTAAAGCGTACTGAAACTTCAATGCATATTTTTCATTTTCCTTCTCATAACTTTCTCATAACTTTTCATTCCCAAGATTTACATTAACATTACAAGCTTTAGGTGTGATCTCTTCTTAACATAACTGTAGGAAAGATGAATAATAATTTTCTATTCATTTTAAATGTTAAAATAACGATAAAAGTTAAGGAAAAGCAAAAGTTGGATTAAACTAAAATTAGAAAAAGTAAAAGCTGAAAAAAAGCTGCTTTGAAATGTATAGTAGACTTTGTGAGAGATGTTCAGACCTTGTGTCAGACAGATTTTACCATCGACAAGAATAGTTTTTGGCAGGTGTACTTATGTTGGCAACATGTTTATTGTATTTATTCAGTAAGAAAACTGAATATTCTTTTAGACATGGGCAACCAGCTGTAATGTCTTTGTTATTCTGAAATGGAGTCTCTGAGTCTGATGGATAACAGGCATTACTGTCGGAATGATGGAGTAGAGCAGGCAGCAATACACCCTGAACCCCGGCTAGCAGGCCAGCAGGCCAGCAGGCTTGGAACCTCCTTCCTGTTCACAGCTGGCTAGCCAGCGTTGACCTGATGATATCCTGCAGTGTGTCCACCTGCCATGAATGAGAGGATCAGCACTACAGTAACAGTCAGTTTAACAATTTATTCATATATACTAAATGCACAGGTAAGCTTTTCAAAGCTCACCTTAGTGCCTGCTCCCACTGTTAGGTTCACCAGCTTGAAGATGCTGATTTGGCCCTTACTGTCCCCAACCAAGACGCAGTCAGTCTCTTTTGCAAATAGCAGAGAGGTCAGCTTAACCCCAGGACTAGCAACACTCACTATGGTCGGATCCAGACTGCAAGAGGAAAAGTGCAGAGAGTGAGTGAGTGCAGGAACGCATGGGATCAGGATCATGGGATCACATATAAACTTATAAAGGCAATCAGAGTACAGTCATAGGGATTAAATTTAAATTTTAAATTTGGATCAATGAAAAGGGAAGTCAAAATAGCTAAGTAAGTGCAAAAATGCAAAAATGCAAAAATGCATCAGCGAATGACCATCAGGCTGTGTCATCAGGCTAGTTATCCTAAGCATTCCACTGGTTTTCTTAAACACGATGAATTACATCTTTTTGCAAAGATTTCTTGATGGCTATTGCTAAAGAGAATAATCAGGTCCTTACATGCTGGCTCCTAGGTCCCAGATTTCCACCCTGCCCTCATTTACTGCCCCGAATACAGTGGCCCATCGTGGGGACCACATGACATCGTGGACAGCATTTTGCGTGGAAGTGAAGCACAGCACAGGTGAGAGGAGATCCTGCCTCCAAAGCTGAATGGTCCAGTCTGCAGAACAGCTTAGGAAGACATCAGGGCAGAAGGGTGACCATGTGAGCTTATAGATGGGACCCTTACAAAGTAAAAGAACACATAAAAGGCTCCATCAAAACAGGAAGAGAGTCTGTAAAAAGTTTTCAAAGCCCCAAATAACAAACATCTGCTATTAGTAGATACCTTTCTACAAATTAAAAGACATGGTTCATAAGCTGTGAATGAAAACTCAAAAGCTCCAAAGCTGTGAGACAGTATATAAAGCAGGAACCTACTCTGTGTGCTGTGTAAGTCTCCAGAAAATGCTCGTTGTATGAACAGGAGCACTTGTGAACATGTCCCTCTTCTGTTCCAGTCAGATAGATATTTGAATCCTGATGCAGAGAAATACACAACAGTCAATTTATTTTCACATGTGAGCTGATTTAACAGTAAACTTGGAGTGATTGACATGCGCAAAGCCCCTAACATTATGATGGAACGCGAAACACAGTCCAGACGCTTGGCGAGAGATCAAGGCCTCACTCTTCCTCTCTCTCTCTCCTAGACGTTTCTTGTCATTCCTCATTCTTTTCAGCTTCATCAGATCTGATTTAAACAAAATCACACAAGAGATAGAGACAGCTAATGATGTATCTGCCATGACAAACATACTTTTACTTCTGTCAATGTTTATAAGAAATGTGAGCGTGATAAATTATGTTCTAAATAGATATCTTACAGCACTGGACAGTCTCATCAAATAAAGCTCATTGTGACAATGTTTCTGTTCAAAAAAGCCCTACATAACCAAAACGTAACTGATAAACTGAATTGTACTTATATGGAAGTAGCTTGTTTAACATAGCAATACACTTAAAACCTTTCCACTTCTACACATTGAATCCTGGTCCTGAGGTGAGATGAGTAGATAATGGATAAAAACACATTTGCCATATACCAATGCAGTCAAGGCTTTTGCGGAGGAACCATTTGCTGATCCTTCCATCAGCAGCCACTGAGATCAGTGTCTCTCCTTTCTCTTCTCCTGATGGACCCCGTTCTTGTGCTATCCATTTCAGCTGCCACACTGGACCCGTGTGTTTGTTGCCACAATCACTGCAAAAGCATGGGACAAGATCAAAATCCTTATTTCATTTTGAGATTGTGGTAAAAATATTATTTCAATTATTCTATAAATAAATTAATGGCGAGACACATTTTGCTTATTTTATGTGCTCAAGCTGATCAAGTGATGTTATCTAATGAAAGTGTATTAACAGATTTGCATATTGCATATTAAGACATATGGCAAATTCTAAATATATAAAAAGTAATGGTTATAAAATAAATTTCTTGAAAAACAAAAACACATATTAAAAAACAAAATCTTAGTTTTCAGAGAAATTCTAAGTGAATCATTTCTGTAGCCTAAGTAGTATGCACGTAACCTGTAGAGCAGTGATGGGGACGATACTTTGCTCAAGGATACCTCAGGACAACCTTACTGGTCTGGGATTTGAACCCACAACCTTCTGATCCTGGGGTAAATTCCCTAACCACTGCTGCCCCTCTATGCACAGTGTGTACAGAAGCCATCTAACTACAGAACTTGGATGTTTATGCATTATTTACACAGATGCTGTGGTTATTTTTCTAAAATTGCTAGAAACATTTTAAAACGCAGTATTAGTCTCATACAGAACACATTATTCCACTAGGTCACTATAATTTTGTGACATTTGTAAACACAGTGGGGAAACAGCAAACCTTTGACTTGTTTCAGAAAATGCCACCAAGTGACAGGAAACAGAATTACACCACAATGTAATTGATTTGAATCACATGAAACCTTTTAAACCAATGTAGAAGGTTCAGTGGGATCTTTGTAAAACTTATTGGATGTTCCCCAGTGTGTTTTTTTAAACATGTCCTGTTAAAATTTGATAAGAATTCAAAATAAGAAAAATAACAACGGAATATCTATTTTAAATCATAGTAAACCATTAAATTAATTGAAATATATTTCCATTAGGTTTTTATCACTATTTCATGACAAATATACTGCCAAAGTCGATTTTAGTAATCAAACAATTTTCACTCCAAGTGAGAGAGAGAAGTGCTCATAGTGCCACCTGCTGTCGACGACTGGAGTTTTTTCTTTGCTCTGTACATTGTAGATGGCAATGTTGCCATCATGCATGCCCACTGCCAACTGACCAGCATTACTGGCTGAAAAGTCCAGAGCAGTGACTCCACTCTCACAGTCAAAGATCCTCTCAGGCCACTATTATGCACACAAACACAAACGAGGGAAAGAAAAATTAGTTAATGCACAGCAACAACAAAGAGAAATACAAAAAATGATGAGTGTTTTACACCATGACTGTTAAAATGAATGACAAGCATACAGTAGGGTTCTTTAGGGACCAGCAGCATACAAGTCCAGACTTTTGCTCCTTGAAATCAAACTGTCCATATCCTACAGCCAAAAGGTCCTGCAGAACAACATGAAACGAACATGTCATATACCAAATATGCTGCAATTATACCTACATTGATAAACAGTGTTTAATGATAATAATGGATAAATGTAAAGAAAAGAAAAAGAGAAAAGAGCATGCAGTGTGTGTGGTAGCGCATAGTTACTGGATTTTTCTTGTTCCAGGCCATGCTGCTGACATTGCGACCCATAGTGAGCTCACAGCTGAAGGCCCAGAGGCGCTCCAGAGCTGGGCTGAGAGAGCTTTCCTTCTGACCCTCTTCCTCGACTGCAGCATCATCTGGATCTGCACACCCAAAATAAATAACTAAAAACAAGCATGCTCAGGCTAGGAGAATTTCAACTAATAAATATTAATTGTGACACAGATATAAATATCATAGGACATAAACCCACACTGACAATACAGTAAAAGGCTTGATCTCAGTCCAGACTTTTCTCTGTCTTGTCCCCTGATGGTAAAACAAGCTACCACATACTACCACATACTATTGAGTAGGGGCATCCCTCTCCACCTTCAAGAAGCTGTTAAAGACACATCTCTTCTAAGCACACCTCCTCTCCTTACACCTCTAACACTAACACTCGTCAGTGCATTTTACAGTCATATGCAAATATGATTCTCATGAAAATATGGAAAATAAATATGATGCACAAAATGTGCAGGGGAGGGGGGGCTTCAACCTTAGTATACAACTGTACACAATCTCTTATCATTACCTGCTAGGACTGGCAGCTGTCTGTAGGCAGCAAGTTTGGGCTGAAAGATGTTCTCCAAAACTGTCCGCTCCATAACTAGCAAATCCTGCTGGAACTTCTCAGACTGCATGATCGACTCTGGGTCTGGCTCATCCTCCACTTCAACCACAAATGCCTCCAGTTCTATTCTGGAGCTAGTGGTACTGGCTAAATGCAGATGAAGGAGGAAACTCAGCTGAAATCTGTGTACTAGGAGCAATCTCTTTTACCTGCCTTCAAGCTGAAAAAAATCTTGCCTGGAAATCTGAGATTTACAGTGAAATAATTACCTATGCTTGTGGAAGTGACTCCAGACATGCTTCTGTCTAGACCTTGGCTTGAATCTCGTCTGTGAATGGAGGAGGCCTCTGGGATGTTCAGCTTCTCTCCTTCTGAAGTAATCCCAGGCTCGACTGGCTCGCTGCCACTCAAATATGAGTCATACATGTCCCAGTTGGTGGCTGTGATAGCTGCAGACAGTTGTCAATGTAACATGTGTCTCCTGCACTACCACACGGAATCTGATGTTTTTGTTAAATAATATTTTTACAATATTCTACAATATGAACCACGTTAAATCAGGTGCACAGACATTAATAAATCATGCAAAATGTGACCATTTAGAACATGCTATTCAACTTGATATTTCTGGACCGAAATATGAAACCTAAAGGTACAGCAACATGTAATAACTTGCCTTTTTCCACCATGATGATGTTATCTGTCTGGATCTCCTTAGCTTTGGGTGCCTCATTAAATGTCTGCATTGAGCGCTCTACGTATTTATCATTGCCCAGTCTACTTTTGCATAGTTCTGTATAAGCATTGTTTCTCTCCCTTCAAGCACAAATAAGGAACCATATTAAACATGACAGTTAAAATAGTGAAAAGTGAAGAAAAAAGTAAAAAAAGTGACAAGCAGACACTATTTGTATAAAAACCCACTGTTTAGTGCTTATGGCCAAACTTTTTCCCTAATTACAACAATGCTTACTGCAGAGCAAATAAATCAATAAAAGTATTTTATTCCATTCATCTTGATCAGCATTTTGTATGTTCATACATTTTAAGAAGAAAATTGAGTTCTTACTTAACTACTTCAGCTTCCTCTGAGTCTACAGACACAGACACTGCAGGCATGTCCAGCAGCCAGATGGTTTCTGTCTCAGTGAGGTAACAGTCAATCAAATTGTCCAGCATGTGCTCCCTAATTTGCTCTTTCACCTCCTCTTTCCGAAACTGGACATCTGTATTGAACAAGAGCAAGTCAGTTTAATTGTTTCATGCAGAGTCTCATATAAAGTACTTTGCAGTTTCACTTATCAGGGATTTTAAGAAATCATGTTGTCAGACAATTAAGGAGATGAGATGGGCAAACCTGAAAGACCAATTGGGATGTCTCTTTTCGAGGATGCCTCCTCAATTTCATCATTCATTGATTCCAATGTAGAATGGCTTGATCTTGATACAGTGCTGCTCCCAAAAATAGATCTAATATGGCAAATAACCTTTACTCACACTGTACTCTTTTATACAATTAGAAAGAGGGAGAGAGCTCTGTAATGGGAAAATAACAAATCTGTTCACATAAAATTACCTTGTAAAGGGTGCTGCAAAACTTGGATTGGTCGTTTGAAAAGCTGTGGAAAAGAAGTCAGAGATGGTCCCCCCTGTTGTGTCATGGGGTGCAAAAATTTTGTTTTGTTTGGCTTGCACAGACCCAGATTCTTGTTGGTAAAGAGGCTGCGGAGTGACATCCTTCCCTGTTGCATCCAAAACCTGAGTGTGTGGAAGGACATTGTACTGTGTTCAGTATTTACTGACTGATGGGTCACTGCTCACACTGTATATAACAGGTAATGGCAGATACCTGTACAATGTGTTTAGGGGTTTGAGCAGAACTCTTCTCCAGGACTTTACTATCGGCTGCTAAACTGAAGCTCTTTCTGCTTACAGAGGCGTTGACACTCCGCGTGTTTGTGCCACTTAGATTCGCTTTAAGTATTCCAGACGCTGAGTGGTTCATCCTTCCTGGGGACCTGGGGAATGGGAAGATATCTGAATTGTGAGTACGATGTTTTTTTTAAAAGACACTCTTGAAAGCATGACAGCAAAAAAACGCTGGCATAACAGTAACACATTAAGATGTTCAGAAAAAACTTTGAGAGAGCACTTAGAGCTTAAAGGATATTTCTATAAAATAACTCACGTAGTCACTTTTAAAGTAGGTCTCGATTGCTTCCCCATGGAGTTAGACATATTAGAATACTGAGGACTAAAACAGACCAGGATTAATACGTTAATAAATGGGTGCAGGCGCCCACACAATCAGGTCTTCCTGCGAGAACTTGTTTGATGTAACCATGGTAACAGATCCCGCCCACTGCAATGTTTTCAAAAGGATTTCAAAAAGTCCCATACATAAGGGACTTTTATGAAAAATATCTATATTGTTTTATTATATATATATATATATATATATATATATATATATATATATA
>CM029366.1:17778708-17793232 GCA_017165825.1 Hepsetus odoe | reverse complement strand
TTCTTAAAGAGGGGGACCACCACCCCGGTTTGCCAATCCAGAGGCACCGTCCCCGATGTCCATGCGATGTTGCAGAGGCGTGTCAGCCATGACAGTCCTACAACATCCAGAGCCTTGAGGAACTCTGGGCGGATCTCATCCACTCCCGGAGCCCTGCCACCAAGGAGCTTTTTGACCACCTTGGCAACCTCGACCCCAGAGATGGAAGAGTCCACCTCGATGTCCCCAGGCTCTGCTTCCTCCTCGGAAGGCATGTTGGTGGAATTAAGGAGGTCTTCGAAGTACTCCCCCCACCGACCCACAACGTCCCGAGTCGAGGTCAGCAGCGTACCATCCCCACTATACACTGTGTTGACCGTGCACTGCTTTCCCCTCCTGAGACGCCGGATGGTGGACCAGAATTTCCTCGAAGCCGTCTGGAAGTCCTTCTCCATGGCCTCTCCAAACTCCTCCCATGCCCGAGTTTTTGCCTCAGCAACCACCAGAGCCGCATTCCGCTTGGCCTGTCGGTACCTATCAGCTGCCTCCGGAGCCCCACTGGCCAAAAAGGCCCGGTAGGACTCCTTCTTCAGCTTGATGGCATCCCTCACCGCTGGTGTCCACCAACGGGTTCTAGGGTTGCCACCGCGACAGGCACCGACCACCTCCCGGCCACAGCTCCGGTCAGCCGCCTTGACAATGGAGGCGCGGAACAAGGTCCATTCAGACTCAATGTCCCCCACCTCCCCCGGGACGTGGTTAAAGCTTTGACGGAGGTGGGAGTTGAAGCTTGTCCTGTTCACTTCATGTAACTATTAACTGGAATGGATCCCGATTAGCATTTAGCCACATAGGTTTAGACTTTAGTGAACTGTGCTTCTAGTCAGTCAAACCAGAATTCAGTAAAACAGTATTTAAACTGCCTTAACATGTGCCTCGGATGCGTCTCATTTTGTACAGTGGTCTGATTGGAATTCAACCCTGATTACACACCTGATCTAATGAATTTGGATCATCTCTGGATAAAACCACACATCAATAAAATGTAGCTGTACATGCGCTGGAGACACGTTAAAAACAAATGAAACACTCCATACACTTCAGCAGCTGCTGTGAGACGCCTTTGAGACACTTTTCTGACTTATTAAAAAAAAAAAAAAAAAAAAAAAAAGGACCAGCAAAGGGGATGAGTTGTTATGTAAGAGCTGATTTGCTTGTAACTCCACAAACAAAAACAACTTTAAATCAGGAGGTTAAAGTCTGATCAGAATACAATCCAGATTCTTCTTACAGCAGGTATGAACAGGGTCAATGAGTCCATCTCTAGAAAGCAGATCTAGAGTGGGTGGGAAATGTCCAGAAAGCGTATGATGGTACTAGAACGCACGCGTGTGTGTGTGTGTGTGTCTAGAGCATGTGACGTCACTGCTGTAAAATATTACAATTTAAATGGATAAGCGTGAATCAAAATTGTCTGATGTAACTGACGTTGTTAGTTTGTTTTTTCTTAAATCAGTAGCTCAGATTTACTGATTTAATTTTCATGTAAATCACCTGATCACGCACACACACAACATTATGCTTCAGCACGCTGGCACAGGCCCAGCTCACTGTTGTGAATGTTCATTTCAGGATGTAGGGAAATGTAATTTCCTTCTTACGTTTAAAACACTCACTCCTTCCCCTTACCGTCTGTCCAGAGAGGACTGAAAATCCTGTTCACTCACACAGGCTAGTCAATTGCGATTACGCATCCATAAGCAAGGTACTGACCCAGTCAATGTTCTCCGGTCAATGGATAGAGCTGCCGCTTGCTGCCTAAGCAGAGGCTGCATTTTATTGTGTTGACCTGTGTGCTGTGCTGTTTCACAATGAAAAATATATTCACCTTCATTTTCACTTCCACTTTCAGTTCTGAAACTTTTGATGAAGATTTTAAGCAACCATAGCAACTGAGAAACTGTCAACACCAAGTTCCAGGTTAACTGGATCCACCATTTATCTTACTTCTGATCTGTGCAGTTACTGTTGTGGAAAATTGAATTGTGAGCCTAAATTAGAAACCTTTTCTAAGTCTAAAATAAACGAGGTCAGAAAATCTAACGATGTCAGAGAGTCAGGTCAAGTCATTTTCTGCCGCTTGTCCCAAACGGGGTCGCGGGGGAGCGCTGGAGTCCACACACACAGGGCGAAGGACAGGGGGGACACCCCGGACAGGTCGCCAGCCCATCGCAGACGATGTCAGAGAGATGCGGCAAAACCACTTTACTGAAGAGTTTCAGCAGGCGTTGTCCAGTGGGAGCAGCTCCAAATGTTCATCCCAACTTCTGACTTTTAATACATTTCAATCACCTTTGTTCTCCTTTAAAATTGACATAAATCCATCCCATTAATAATTTTCCACCAATAATATTCAATGCTGTCATGATTAACACATCTGTTTCCCTGTCTTTACAACTTCACCAACAATTGACAAAGGTCTTTTCACTGGTGGCTCCCTGTCTTACCAGCATTTCAAGGTTGCTTCCCATCCAGTTTCCCATCGAGTTCTCAACTGTAAACGCAGCTGCTTGATTAAAAATGTAACCGTTTGCTACAGGCTTCCTGTGGGACCTGTAGTTCAATTAAAAATGTAACTCCTTGCTGCTGGATAGCTTCTGGGAACTCGTGAGACACTGGACAAAATGCTGCTGTTTCAGGTGCAACTGCTCTCCCGTGAGCACTCAGTGGTGTGAGACATTGTAGGACAGGGACAAAAGTAAAGGGATTTTTACTATATATATATCCCCCCTCTCTGACTTACAAGTCAGAAAGCTCAATAAATGCGGTTAAATACAGTAAAGTTAGATACTGAACAAAAGAACAATAATGCTGTAATACATGAAAATGATAAACTTCTTGTTCTTTTTCTATCGGCTTCTCCCATTTAGGGGTAGCGGATCAACTGTCTACTTTTTTTCCGGCCCTCTGCATCTTCCTGTTTCAAACCGACAAACTGCATGTCATCTCTCACCATGACCATAAACCTCCTCTTTGGTCTTCCTCTTCTCCTCTTTCCTGGCAACTCCATCTTCAACATCCTCTTAATATATTCTTTCTTGAAGCTCTCAGGGCACATTAAGCACCCTACAGCGCATTCAGAACACAGCCGCTAGGATTGTTAGCAGGAGCAGGAAGTATGACCACATAACTCCCATACTCTCCTCGCTTCACTGGCTTCCTGTTAGGTACAGGGCTGACTTCAAGGTCCTCCTCTTAACCTACAAGGCACTTAAAGGTCTTGCCCCAATATACCTAACCGAACTGCTTATTACCTATACACCTAATCGCCCACTTAGATCCCAGAATAAAGATCTCCTAATTGTCCCTCGCATAAATAAATGTATAGGAGCACGAGCTTTCAGTTCCAGGGCCCCTAGATTGTGGAACAGCTTGCCTGCTTCTGTACGGGATGCCGATTCAGTCTCAGTCTTTAAATCACGGCTGAAGACTTACTTTTTTAGTTTAGCTTACCTGCACCAATCACCATAGTGCACCATTACTAATGTCGCTGGTGCTGCTGTACATGCCATTGCACTGTATTGTTTCATTTCTGTGTCTGTCACTACTGGATCATGCTCATTACTGACAATCCCCATTCCATTTCTCTCCTCACATGTCCCGGGGGGGCCCACTGTGGTCATCACCTGAGTCCAATGCTGAACTACCATCTGGTCTGTGCGATGCATCTGATGCGCCAAGGGACCCTGGCGGCTCATCGGTACCTGGAAGCAACTTGGGACTCCTTACTGATCCTGGAGTTTAAAACCAAACTAACTTTGTACTGTTAGGGAGTTGGGTAGCCGGTTGACCTTGGACCCTCAGAGGTTTTTTTTCTCCACAGTAGAGTTTTTGGTTCCTCTCCTTCGTAGTCGTCCAGCTTTAACATCTATTACTGTAACCTGTTCCACCATCTACCACCAATGTAAAGTGTCTTGGGGCAACTGTGTTGTAAAAGGCGCTATACAAGAATAAATTGAATTGAATTGAATTGAACTGAATATTCCTCATCTCTTCTCTGGACATGTCCAAACCAATGCAACCTTGCTTCTCTAACCTTGTCTCCAAGACATCTAAACTCAGCTGTTCCTCTAATATACTAATTTTTAATCCTGTCCATCCTCGTCACACCCAACGAAAATCTCAGTATCTTTAACTCTGACACCTCCAGCTCTGCCTCCTGTCTTTACGTCAGTGCCACTGTCTCCAACCCATACAACTTAGCTGGTCTCACTACTGTCCTGTAAACCTTCCCTTTTACTCTAGCTGGTACACGTTTCTCCCAAATCACTCCAGTCACTCTTCTCCACCCATTCCAACCTGCCTGCACTCTCTTCTTCACCTCTCTTCCTCACCTCTCTTCCATACTCGCTGTTACACTGAACTGTTGATCCCAAGTATTTAAACTCCTCCACCTTTGTTACCTCCACTCCCTGCATCCTAACCACTCCACTTTCCTCCCTTTCATTCACACTCATGTATTCTGTCTTTGCCCTACTCATTTCTCTCCTCTCTAGAGCACATCTCCATCTCTCCAGGATCTCCTCAAGCTGCTCCCTGCTCTCACTACAGATCACAATATCATCAGCAAACATCATCGTTCACGGAGACTCCTGTCTAACCTTGCCCGTCAACCTGTCCATTACTATTGCAAACAAGAATGGGCTCAGTGCTGATCCTTGATGCAATCCAACCTCTTCCTTAAATGCATCCATCACTCCCACTGCAGATCTCACCACCGTTACACCGCCATCATACATTTCCTGAACTACTCTCACATACTTCTCTGTAACACCAGACTTCCTCATACAAAACCACAACTCTTCTCTAGGCACCCTGTCATATGCTTTCTCCAAGTCCAAAAAGGCACAATGCAGCTCCTTCGGACCTTCTCTGTACTTCTCTGTACTCCATCAACACCCTCAGAGCAAACATTGCATCTGTAGTGCTTTCTCAACATAAAACCATATTGCTGTTCACTCATCTCTTTTGTAAACCTAGCTTCCACTACTCTTTCCTATAACTTCATGGTGTGGCTGATCAACTTTATCCCTCTATAGTTACTAGATCTCTGTGCATTACCCTTATTCTTGAAGATCAGTACCTGTACACTTCGTCTCCACTCCTCAGGCATCCTCTCACTTTCCAAGATTGTGTTAAACAATCTGGTCAGAAACTCAACTGCCATCTCCCCTAAACACCTCCATGCTTCCACTGGTATATCATCCGGTATCCAGTAGTCCAATTTCCACCAGCACCCTGTAGGCTAACAGCACTGGTGGCAGTCGCCGTTAACCCGGGCCTTGACCGATCCGGTAAGGAATTCTGTATCGTTGTCTGCATATTGATTTGGCAAAGTTTTACACCGGATGCCCTTCCTGATGTAACCCTCTCCATTTAGCTGGGCTTGGAACCGGCACGAAGAAATATACTGGCTTGTGCATCCCTAGTGGCTGGGTTAGCTGACTAACTAATATTAGATAATTATCACTAAACTTTGAGACATTTCTTGCACTTGTCACAGCAGCTGCATGACTGACCCAACTACCCTAAAGATACACACAACTGCCTTCCTGTGGAAGAGGAGGGATTCGGCTAGGTGGGATTTTTGTCCACCCTTGAAGGTAGAAACACCCTAACCCATTCAATCAGTCTGTCTCTCACAATATCAATAAAAATATAAGCTCTTCATCTCTCTCTCCCAACCAGGACAGGGGGAAAGCTGGTGTCAGGAGTGATGACTGTTTTTGTGACCATGTTTCTGTCTCCTGGTTGTTCTGCTCTTTACAACACAAGGACAGTCAGGCTGTACCTGACTCATTTTGTCATGTCATGTCATTCCCTTCCACTTATCCGAGGTTGGGACGCGGGGGCAGCAGCTTCAGCAAGGATGCCCAGACTTCCCTCTCCCCGGCCACTTCTTCCAGCTCCTCCAGGCAGATCCCAAGGCGTTCCCAGGCCAGCATGTTCTGGGTCTTCCCCAGGGTCTCCTTCTGGTGGGGCGTGCCCGGAACACCTCACCAGGGAGGCATCCATTGGGCATCCTAATTAGATGCCCGAGCCACCTCATTCGGCTCCTCTCGATGTGGAGGAGCAGCGGCTCTACTCTGAGATTCTCTGAGCTTCTCACCCTATCTCTAAGGGAGACCCTGCGGAGGAAAATCATTTTGGCCACTTGTATTCGCGATCTCGTTCTTTCAGTCACTACCCACAGCTCGTGACCATAGGTGAGGGTGGGAACGTAGATCGACCGGTAAATTGAGAGCTTTGCCTTTTGGCTCAGCTCCTTCTTCACCATGACGGACCAACGCAGAGCCCGCATCACTGCGGACGCTGCCCCATTCTGCCTGTCGATCTCCCGCTCCATTCTACCCTCACTCGTGAACAAGATTCCGAAATACTTAAACTCCTCCATTTGGGGCAGGATCTCACTCCCAACCCTGAGAGGGAACTCCAGCCTTTTCCGGCTGAGGACCATGGCCTCAGATTTGGAGGTGCTGATTTTCATCACAGCCGCTTCACACTCGGCTACGAACTGATCCAGAAAGTTGAAGGTCACGGCCTGATGAGGCCAACAGGACAACGTCGTCTGCAAAATGCAGTGACCCAATCCTGAGCCCACCAAACCGGACACCCTCAAGCACATGTAGACTGGTTGAGCAAACTCCCATGCATCCTCCAGGACCCTGCCAAGGGTTTAGAGCTGGTCTACTGTTCCACGACCTGGACGGAAACCACACTGCTCCTCCTGAATCCGAGGTTCGACTATCCAATGGACCCTCCAATCCAGGACCCCTGAATAGACTTTCCCAGGGAGGCTGAGAAGTGTGATCCCTCTATAGTTGGAACACACCCTCCGATCCCCTTTCTTAAAGAGGGGGACCACCACCCCGGTTTGCCAATCCAGAGGCACTGTCCCTGAAGAAAATAAATAGATAATAGCTAGTTATGGATGAAAAATTGCTGTGGAGACATTAACGGTTTAGAAAAATATTTTCCATCCTGTAAGTGAAGGCCCGTATGCTGCGGAACCTTTTTCCGGATGGCAGGAAGGAGAAGAGAGTGAGATTCCCACATTTGGGGAATTCACAGGGGTCAGCAAAAACTGCAAAATGTGCAATGGCTGAGTCTCACCCTGGGTGAACCACCTTCCTGATCATGGTATCTCCCCTGCCAGGTAAGTAAGTTTACCTCAAACATTAAAATCTCCAAACAATTAGTACAATACAAAAGACACAGACACAATACAGACACAGGATCTGCAGTTTTTACTTGCAAGGGGAGCCAGGCACCAGCCAACACCAGCTACCTCCTCCGAAGTGCTTCTCAGTCTGCAAGCCTTTTATTTGCTTTTCTGATTTTTACAACGGCAATTAGCCCACATTCCTTGTTACAAAATAGTAAACAGAGAAGAGGAATTCTGTGTCGGGGAAGGTTCAGGTACAAAGGTCAACTGTCGTAACAAGCTCTTTGCAGAAGTCGTAAAACAAAAAGGATAACGAAAAGGTTAACAGTTCATCATCAATGATAAATATTTACAATTTTCCTAACATTTCCCTCCTGTTTATCATTGATAAATGTCCATTGGCAAATACCAGTACTGCATCTCTTTTCAATTTTATGCAGTTCCTTCATTTTCATAACACCTTTAACAATTTACACTTAGTTTAAAGTTTCTTTGTTGTCTGACAGGAGGGTGTAATATTCTTCACTCAACATCACGTCTCGCATTGGCTGCCCTATCATTCTGGACAGCATTGCTCTCAAGCAAGAGATGACACCTCCTGTGAAAAGACAAAATAATAGAAACACAATAACCACGGGTAGCATTAATTTCAAAAGCGTCATTTTCCATCCTCCGGATAGGAACCAGGAGAAAGGGTCCCATGGTCGGTAAACATTGTCTTGGGACATAGCATGTTGGATTTTCTTCATCTGGTCTATGGCCTCAGTTATCTCGTGTCCTTCACTAATGCTGTCAGGAATATACATACAACAAGTATCATTTAACATTACACAAACCCCTCCATTCTCAGCAGTTAGTAAATCAAGTACCATTCGATTTTGTAACACCATCATCCTCATGCTTGACTGCTCCTCATTGTTTGTTTCCCATGCCTTTATACTAGCGTTTAAAAATAGACTCAATCGATAATCTATGGTTTCAATTCCTAACATGTTCTTTGCTACTCCCACCCAGGGGAACAGACCCAATGCCACCTTACTCCTGGTAGCCCAATGCTTATGCTCATCAGGTACATCGGACCCCCATACCGAATCGTGGGGTTGGACTTCCACCAGCGACCTTCTTGCCCTTGAGACACAGACGGCACCCCAGCTGCTGGGTGATGGTTCACAGGCTCGCCGGGCCAATCAGTGTGGTTCGTTGGATGGGTTCCCTGACATGGCATTAGGTGGCGTTCCAGAGTCTTTTATTGCTTTTCGCCCCCCTGTGTGTGATGCTTTACCTTTAGATATGATAACTGTGTGGTCCGTAACTCTTACTGGGGCTCAAACGCCACTCCAATTTCCAGGCAGGTGTGCTCAATTACACACTCAGACTCAGATGAGGGCAATGGGAGAGCAGTCAAACTAGGATGAGCGGATGATACTGGCATAAAAGAATAAACACAATATCCTGATACATTTCTACTCCTTGCTACCAACTCAGCATAGCGATACCAAACATTGGTGTGATAAGTATGGTTACATTTCCTGGTTCGTGGGGTTCATTGGCATTGTTCAGCCACCTCTCTTGTCTCTGATTCTCGTCATGATTTTCCTGTGGATTATAAAAATTTTAACATCAAAACCTGAAATAGTACCATGAACGTAACTATAAGGACTATAATTTTTCCCAACATAGTTTCAAGTGTGGTAGGATACCTTAAAGCAGTAAGGGGGGGCTGATTTCTTCATTGACTTTGAGACGAGCTGCTTCTACACCACAACCCCCCTTTGTAGTCAGACTTCACCATTTACTGCGTGGTCTGCGTGGCTCCTACCTCACTTTCTAAGGTTGATTTTTTACAGTGTGGTTTTAAGTCTATTCCTAAATTTGATACCATTTTACTCACTATTGCGTTGACAAAATGGCTGCCATTATCGCTGTACAATTTCTGTGGTACCCCAAAAGTGGGTATTATTCTTTTGCATATGGCTTTGGCCACTGTTAGGGCATCTGGAGTTTTTGTAGGAAATAATTCTACCCATTTAGAGTACGCATCCACCAGCACCAAACAACACTTGTAACCTTGACTATTGCTGAGTTCAATGAAATCCATATGTACTGTATGGAAAGGGTAAGGTGCTGGGGGGAATGCTCCTCTCTTTGGTCTGATGTTGCTCTATGGATTATGTTTCAAACACACAGGGCAAGCCATACAAAATTTTTTTTAGAGTAAATATTAAATCCATATTTTGTATATTGTTTATTTACCAGTCCTACCATCCCTCCTGTTGAGACATGGCATCGCCCATGACTCAATATTGCCGCCCACTTACACATAGATTTAGGTACCCATGCTCTACAATAATTGCACAAGCCTAAAAAAAGGCATAATTTGTTTTTTTGTTTTAGGCTTAGGTGCTGATAATTTTGCAGTTTTTCTCTCTGTATTTACCATTCTACCATCAGGCGTGAGTGTATGTCCTAAATATTTAACATTAGTTTTGCAATATCGTAGCTTATCCTTATTCACCTTATTACCCGTATCAGTTAGATATTTGAGCAGAGCTAAAGTATCCTTTTTACATATTAACTCTGATTTTGATGCTAATAAAATATCATCTATATAAACTAATATTTGACTGGAACATGGAGGAGTAAATTTAGCTACTAGTGTTACAACAACTTTGTATAGCAGCGGAAAATATAGTAGGGCTCTCGCAATACCTTTGTGGTTACCTTGTATACGTATACCTTTTGTGGTCCCAGTTTGTGGACTAGTTTGTCATATGCTGGGTCGGATACTGGATTACTTTTGAATCTCAACGTAATATGTAACTCTCCTTCTTTCATCATATCTGAGTCATTTTACTGAAAAAAAGGTCACTATTTTCTCCTTTTCGTCTTGCAATCATTCCTCATTTACCGTCAGGAATGAGACATATATCCAATTTAACCACATCTCGACCCAGTAAATTATATGAAAGTGAAAAAAAAGTGAAAGTGACAACCCTTGTCATTGCGAGGTCACAGCACAGCACAGCACACATGAACCACAACGAAATTGGACCTCTGCATTTCACCCATGCACACTCAAACCCGTGCAGCAGTGGGCAGCTATTGAAAGCGCCCAGGGAGCAGTGATGGGGACAGTACCTTGCTCAAGGGTACCTCAGGTTTGAACCCCCAAGCCTCCGATCATGCGGCTAACGCCCTAACCGCTAGGCCACCGCTGCCCCACATGGACAACAACTGGCCAGTACTACAGGAGCATGGACGGTTGATCCTGTAGCAGGATCAGTTATTGCAAGTGGTTTAGTTAAGAATTTGGTTTCAATACGCCCATCGAACATTTATGATGTCTTCTGATACTGGCAACCAGTCTACATCTACTCTCATTACTGTCCTACAGGCCCCACTGTCACACAAAATGTCTAAGGTTTATTTTCAACTATTAAGGTAATGTCTGGTCTGTTATATCCTGCATAACATATATCTTCTAAATCTAGTAAACCATCTGGCCCATCTTCTTCCCTCTGTTCTACTTCCTTGATTCCCTTGATAAAACGTTTACAGTCACCTTGCCAGAAAGCATCTATCTTTGATTGTTTTTTTTCTGTAATTTTCTCTGCATGTATGGCATAATTCATGAACTCATCTAATGTGTATGTGGGAAGCTGGACACAATGTTTTTTTATCCACATGCTAACAGGAGGTCTAAATTCCTCCAGTAATGCGTTTTTTAGTTGTTGTCTAAATGTACCATTATCATCATTATATTGTTGTAGTCCACTGTTTTCTACAAAGACTTCCTGAAACCTTCCTCTGAATTCTACAACTGTCTCACCTTCTTTTTGCTTTGTTTGATTAATGATTACATAATTAGCTCTCTTTCTATATATTTCTCTGATTCTATTTAGGAGTCGCTCTACTCGCTGTAGTAGCTGTGGGCTATTATGGGCTAGGGGCCCGTGAGGATTCCCACCGTCCATTGGGTCCCAGTCCCCTCTAACTCTGAACCATTCCGTTGTGAAAAATTGACATGAATACTTGTTGAATTTCAGGGCCATTCAGATGGTACGAATTGATCAGGTTCGTCACATCCGAGCAACACTGGGTTAACCCTAACCCAGCCTTTTTGACGTCATTATGGATCCAGGATCTATATACTGACATGGTTCTATCTCCCGTCTCTGCATGATTAGGATCCCAGGCTGGATTAGCTACTTCCACCATGGGGCATTCATCTGCAGTATTCAGGTTTATTGCCCTCACTAATCCGCCTGGGCTAAGAAGTCCTCCCATTGTTTTACTCCATTCCCCCACCTTGCCCTTATGGCCCCTAGTATTTGTAGTCGGGCCGTCAGGCATTTTAAAAGCATCTAAATTTGGATATAAGTTTGGTTGTACATAAGGGGGTGGTTTCGGGGAGGATCCCATTTGTCTCTCCAGGGTGGGAGGTGCGCTTACTTCGGCATGATATCTTTAACCTTGAGTCTCACTGCACATTCCACTGTTGCTTTACTTTTACCATTCTTTCTTTTATTATTATATAATTACATAATGTGAATTTTATTATTAATATTTATTATTTATTTATTTACTTACTTATTTACTAATGCCATTTCTACCTTCCTGGCACTCCTCCTTTAATTTCTTCTATAAATCTTTCAAAACCTTAGTACTGAAAAAACCATCTTCTGGAAACCCATGTTTCACAACCAATCTACCTAATATTGTCGGGTCAGTCACTTCTCCATATTTCCCATAACAGTCAGTCTTTGCGAATTCCCCTTAATCTCTTTTCTTAGATCCCGTGACTGTGAGGTGTCCATATTTCAACGCAGTTCCGTTCCTGTCACAGACAAGAGTAGCTTAACTTTTATTACTCTCAACCTTTCCTTGAAAGAGTTGGATCCAATCTACCTCAGTTCTCTTGAACTGTCCTCTAGGTACTGGTCCCCACCCGGGATTACCCCCAAGGTCCACCTAAGTCCCTTGCCTAGGTGTGCCTAAGTCCCCGACTTAGGTCTTTGCGTTCCCTCCTTATGACAGACCTCACAGGCAGGAGAATCTAGGTTAAGTCAAACATTTTTTCTTTTATTTTTTCTTTCTTTTTTTTTCATTTTTCTTTCTTTACACCTGTTGCTCTGTAGCCACAATATTTGCAAACTTGAACTCCTCTAGAATGTCCTATTAACATTCACAAGGCTGCCTCAAACATTTACTTCCATTTGACAACAAGGCACTTATAAGTCCACTGTGGTGGGTCACTAGAAAAGTCCTCTTTGGGCCGTTAATCACTCTCTGGAGAACAAGCTTCTAGGCTAGACTTATTGTCCAGTCCGGTCCTCCACTGGGGGTTCTAATCCCGAGAGAAGAAAAACGTTTTTGATTCTGTTAACCACCACCTAAATCCTCTATGGAGAGGATCACCAGTCCAGTCCTCAGGGACAACTTTGTGTTAGCACCGTTAGGTTTCGGGTTGTCCTGTTTCAGAACTAGGTCTCTCCCATTCACACAGACAGACAAACAAACAAACACAAACCTCAGTCTATATTAACTACCTTAGTAACTTCTCAGGAGTATTTCACTTGACTAGTACTAGTACAATTAGACCTCTAGGGCAATCCTTCTGATCCCCTTTAGACTGTTAGAGTCCCAGACTCTCTAGACGTCTCTCTAAGGTTCCCTGAACCTTTCAGCGCTTTTCCATAAATCCTTGTCTTACCTGTTTTCCCACGCTCTCACCGTCTCAACCAAATGATGTTCAGATTGCGTCAATCCGGTCCAGTGGAACAACTCAAGACTTACTGGCCGACATAGAATTCACTATGGCGGGCTTTCATCCACGGTCCCAGACTCGTGGGCTGTGCACAGACTTCAGCGTCCTCCAAGTGCTCCGCAGGTGTAAGAGCCCTACCCCGACGGCTCACTAGGGGGAGCCAAACCGCTGTTGGGAGACCTGCCAATCAGGCACGGTGATCAACAGTGATTTGGTTCACCTGTGCTTGGGCTTATTTAAATGGAGAGAAAACGAGTCGTTGTCTGACTCAGACGGTACTTTGGTAAAGATCCTTGGGTTTTCTCTCGGGTCTCCCTGGCTCTCTCGCTTTCTGTTTGTGTCAGTTCAGCACCCTCGAGCTTCGGCTTGTTGTGCTGACTGATGCTGCACCCTCCCTTCTGAGTTTCTCGTTTTTTTCCTTTTTGTTTTTCTGCAACGTTCCAGCTCAACCACTCACCCGTTTTGGGCTTTTTGTTTTCTACCCGTTTTGGGCTTTTTGTTTTCTACCCGTTTTGGGCTTTTTGTTTTCTACCTGTTTTTGGGGACTGGCAGCTTCGGGCACTGCATTTGGGTCCAAACCCTGTGTGGCTCCCTGGGTTCAGAGTAGGCCACACAGTTACAGAACAACCCAGCCAGTATGGACCCAGCATCACCCGGTGATGCCTTTCAGATGGCTCTAGCTGCTCAGGGCGTTGAGGCAGGAGATAGATGGTTTCTTTGGCACTGGAATGATGCTGGTGGTCTTGAAGCACCTTGGAACAACAGTGGTGCTCAGAGAGATGTTGAAGATGTCAGTGAGAACATCTGCCAGCTGTTCTGCACATCCTCTGAGCACACGACCTTGAATATTGTCTGGACCGGCAGCTTTCCGTGGGTTGACTCTGCGAAGAGATCTTCTCACCTCGGCTGTGGTCAGACGGAGAATCTGGTCGTTCGGAGGAGGGGTGGTCTTCCTCATTCTCGTGTTGTTCACTGCATCAAACCATGCGTAGAAGTGGTTCAGCGCATCTGGGAGGGAGGGGTCACCATCACAGGCAGGTGGAGATGTCCTGTAGTTGGTGAGGGCCTGGATGCCCTACCACATGCGCCGCGTGTCACCAGTGTTCTTGAAGTGGCCATGGATTCTCTCTGCGTGAGCTCGCTTTGCTGCTCTGATGGCCCGAGACAGGTTTGCCCTCGCTTTTCTTAGGGCGGCCTCATCCCCTGACTTGAAGGCCTTGTCTCGGGTTCTCAGGAGTCTGCGCAGCTCCGCAGTCATCCATGGCTTCTTGTTGGGTCGTGATATGATGAACTTGGAGACAGTCACATCCTCAATGCACTTGCTGATGTAGCCAGTCACTGAAGCTGTGTACTCCTCCAGGTTGATGGAGTCACCGTAGGTTGCAGCTTCCCTAAACATATCCCACTCGGTGCGTTCAGAGCAGTCCTGAAGAGCAGAGATGGCTCCTGTGGGCCAGGTCTTTACTTGCTTCAGGGTGGGTCTCACGCGCCTGACGATGGGTCAGTACACTGGGATCAGCTGCACAGAGATGTGGTCTAAGTGTCCGAGGTGG